>CM076570.1:1122317147-1122917147 GCA_034641835.2 Pinus albicaulis | reverse complement strand
CACCGCATCTACCACTGTACGCTTGGGAGTGCCCACCGGTGTGCAGAGGATGGGCGAGTCCGGGTCTACATCGTTGGGAGCATGCGTCCAGATGCCATCAGAGTCCATGACCTAGATGTCCGTGTTTGCATATTCCTTCTCTGGTGCTGGAAGAGGGTCAATTTTGCATTGTTGGGGGTGTGTCTGGGGAGAGATGGTGGACTTCCTCAAACCGCGACCTCCTCTCTGCGCGGCATGCCCAGAGGCTTGTGCATGTTGCTCGAGATCGAGACTCTGACGCACAAAAGTGCTGGATGAGGAGCCTTCTATCGACTCAAGCCGATTATCCTCACCACGATGATAACGAACAGGGAGGGCTCCTCTCTAACCTCCACGGATAGTGCGTTGGCAAAGTTGTGGAGCCATTGCGCATCGAGACAGGGGGGAGCAGTTCAGGAGAAAATGTAACACACAAGGGCGACAGGCACTGGGGCTTAGGGGGAGGGAATATCTGGGGGGCAGATGTGCAAGAAGGAGTGCGACAACCCAAAGGAGACTGCACAACACTACGCTAAGAGTGGGACTTCCCAACCTGTTGAAGTCAGTGAGGGGCCAGAGCAGAGTTAGGGGGCAAAAGGCCAAGATGACAGACTGAGTAATGAGAGGGACAGATAGCTTGTCTTTTGAAAGGGGTAGGGATGAGTGTGATGAGGATAGCAATGAGTAGGCTTCGCATGCAACTGCGTGCGATGATTGAGAACCTGAGTAGGCTCGAGGGAAGGGGTATGGATGCAATACGGGTTAATCATGATAGACATTAATGGTGCTAGATGCGAGGTGATGCTCAGGGCATGGTGACACAGATCCTGTCCTCTCATCATCATTTCTAGGTCTGTGAGTCTCATGTGAGTGGCTAACGGTATGTGGATCCATGACAGATGATGCTCTATGTCGGAGATCTCTGTTATCTGGAAAGAGAGGGATGTGATTGTCAAGCATGTCAATTCTGTCACCCGCATCCAGGGGGTGCCGATCCTTTTGAATTAGAGTGAGATAATCCTATCTAAGAGATTCCTCCTCAACCTATGTAAGGGTGGAGTGATGCAGCTCATAGTTGCTTTCCACCCCTTTGTTCGCCAGAAGGTCCACAATAGAGTTGGATTTCCTGTGAATGTGACCAAAAGTGATGGCTCTGTGGTTGTGAAATAGTAGTTCCAAGACCTTGAGCTTATGGGAAAGTCTCCAGCTATTGGAAACTTTTTAGGAAGTAGTACCTTGGAGGATTATTGTGGAAGTCATCGTTATGATTTGTGAGTCTCCCTCCATTTCCAGAGGGAAGCAGTGAAATGCGATGGAAATTTGTATACCCTGTATTAGCCCTTCCTGCTTCGCTGAGTTATCACTGTCCCATCCTATGTTCCCATAATAGATTCTAAGAGGATTGCCTTGAGAGTTCCTGATGATGCCTCTGAAACCTGCATTACCAGGGTTTCCTTTGGACACTCCATCAAAATTGCATTTGAAGAAGCTAGTAGAGGGGGGAGACCAAGTTTCTGGAGCAGGGGTTCTACCAGTGCTCCTGGGATTGATGTCCATGGGAGTGTTTAAACTCATTTTCCGATTGTTCCATATGTGGAATTTTGTTGCCTAGGTGGGAAGGTCCTCCTGACTCCAGGCGTCTAAGCCCAGAGCTTCAGTGAGGTTGTTGTGGATCCTTTCCTAGAGCTGATCAGGAGTGGAAGCCTTTTCCTTGAAGATGCTATTGTTTCGTTCCTTCCAGATGTTCCAGATGAGGATGCCTGGGATGATCTGCCATAATCTGTTCAGGAGAGTGTTGGTGTAAGGGTTGTCCTACCAACTGCTGATGGTGTTAGTGATGTTACCTCTGGCGTGGTTGGAATGTTGGTATAAGACAACTATTCTGTCCCACAGGAAATTGGCAATAGGACATTGGTCCAACAGGTGGTCGATGGTTTCAAAGTTGTCCTGAAATAAAGGGCATCTGGAGGACCCTACAAACCCCCTCTTCAAAAGATTCTCCCAGGTGAGGATGCGTTGTTTACTGAGCAGCCACAGAAATGTGGCTATTTTAGGCCACAAATTGGCCTTCCATATCTTTTTCCAAATGATGTCTATTGGTCTAGTGTTCTACTGATGAAGAATGTTGTAAGCTTCCTTGGTTGAGTAAGTTCCGCTGGGCATTATCCCCCAGCGAAGGATGTTAGGTCCTTTTTTTACTCTAATTTTTCTTTCTGTGTTGAGCTCCTCCCAGATTTCTATGTGGCTTTTATTGTTCCAGTTGTCTTTCCATCTGCTCATATGAAGCCATTACTTGTAGCCCTGAGAGATGTCGTACATCCAGAAGTCTTGAGCCTTCTGTCTTTGTCATCCTTGGAGCGCTGCACTCCATAGAGGTCTGCGAAAGATGGAGGAGAGGCTTGGCATCTATTGCTAGGATTCCTCCCATAATTTGACATGGTTACCACTTCATAGCTCCTAGAAACTATGGTTTTGGATTATCTGTTTTTTATTGCTAGCTGCTTTTGAGATTTGGGATCCAACCAGATCTAAGTTGTACCTTATGAGATCCTCATTTGGTCAATAAGGCGCGTAATTGGCTGCCCATAGGTTGGCCCATGGAGTGTTGGGGTTGGATACCCATTTCCACTAGATGTTGGCTCCCATTATGGTATTGCTGTGCTCAGGATCGCGTAGTCCTAATCCTCCCTGACTTTTAGGGGTGCATACCTCCTTCCAATTGACTAAGGCCCATTTGTTTTTTCCTTTTGTGCCTCCCCATAGAAAGGATCGTTGCAGGTTGTGCATGGCTTTGAGGACCCATTTGGGAGCTGCAAGGACAGAGAAGAGATAGATGGGGAGGGATTGCAGGACATATTTAATGAGGACAAGACAACTATCAACGTTGAGGGTGTGGTGAGTCCAGTTGGATAGACGAGTTTCCATTTGTCCAGCAGAGCTCTCCAGGAAGAGTGATTGATGGCCAAGTCAGTCAGCGGAGCTCCTAGGTATTTGGAGGGTAAAGTTGCAATGGAGAAACCAAGGATGCGGGCGATAGTGTGCTGAGTTAGAGGAGGGGTGTGAAAGAAGAATATCTGCAATTTGTCAGGGTTAACCTTTGTGCCGGAGGCTTCAGAGAAGGAGTTAAGAATGGATTTGAGGGTCCAGGCTTCCTGGATTGAGGGGTAACCCATAATCAAGTTGAAATTTACAAATTGTCGATGAGAGGAGGGAGGCAGGTTGTGGAGGGGTAAACGAAGCAGGGCACCAGTCTGGATAAATATTTTGAGGAGGGGACCCAAGCCTTCTGTTGTGATGATGAAGATAAAGGGAGAGAGAGGGTCCCCTTGTGTTATGCCTTTCGAGGGGTTGAAGGTGGCAGAGGGGATGCCATTGACCAAAATGGAGTGAAAGGGAGAAGTGATGAGATTCATGACCCATCTAACCCAGGTTTGACTGAAGCCAAAGGCTAAAAGAAATTTTTTGATGTAGTCCCAACTAAGTTTGTAAAAAGCTTTAGATAAGTCTATTTTAAGAAGCATGCTAGGTCATTTATTGGTTTTGAGGGAGTGAATGACTTCATGGGTTAGGATGATGCCATCAAGAATCTTCCTTCCTTCCACATAACCCGTTTTCTCCGGGGAGATGATGAGGGGAAGGAGCTTCTTCAGCTTGTGTAGCTATAACTTTGGAGATAATTTTGTAAATGACATTGCAAAGAGCTATAGGTCTATACTTACTTGGTGAGGCTGCTCTGTCTTCTTTTGGAACCAAGGTGATGAAGGTTACATTTAGCACAGGTAGAAGCCAGTGGATGGAACATGATTCCTCCACGACGTCCCAGACTTCGTTTTGGATGGTCTCCCAGAAGAAATGGAAGAAGTTGGTGGTAAATCAATCGGGACTTGTAGATTTCCCTGCCTTCAGCTAGAAGGCTGCCTGTTCCACCTCAGCTAAAGAGGTAGCTGCAAGCAACATCCTGTTATGATCCTCTGTTAACAGCTTAGGGATATGTTGAGTGATTTCCCCAACGATTTCATGCCTCTGGTGGTTGGGTTCCTGAATGATGTCCCCGAAATGGTTTCACATCTCCTCAGTGATGGTCTCTTGCGTTTCCAGCCTTTCCCCCATTTGGTTCTTGAGGACTGTAATTCTGTTGTGCATCCTGTGATGAATGGTGGAGCAATGGAAGAATTTGGTATTTATTTCTCCCTCTTTGAGCCATTTTATTCTTGATTTTTGTCTCCAGAGGGCTTCTTCTTGGTTCCTTCTTTCTTCCAGCTGAGTTGTTAGGGATTTCTCTTGATGATTTGACTCAGCTGAGCGCCCCTCTTAGATAATGTACTGTTGCGGTTTCTTCATTTTTTCCTCCAAATCTTTATGTTCTGTGAATATGTTTCCAAAGGTTGTTTTGTTCCAGGATTTTAGTTTCCCTTTGAGTAATTTTAGTTTTTTCTGGAGCTGGAGCATTTTTGTACCTTGGGGGGGTGCTAAGGACCACCATTTGGAAACATTTCCTTGAACCTCGGAAAAAGGTTTAGGAGCATGTTTACCTAGTTGGAGCCATTGAAGATGTATCGGCCAATGATCAAATCCTGCCGCCGGGATGATGGTGGCATCTATGTTACCTCCAAGATGGATGAGATATTCGGTAATGAGGAATCTATCCATTCTTGAGGCTATCTGATGGGCGCCTCCTCTTTTGTTATTCCATGTGAAGATTTCGTTGGAGGTGTGTAGATCTATGAGGTTATTGATTTGGATGAATTTTTTGAATCCATTACTGTCCGATTCGAGATGCATCCTTCCGCCTTTCTTATCCTGGAGATTGGTTATCATGTTGAAATCTCCTCCCAAAATCCAAAGAGGGAGGGATCGTTGTTTGTTGATTTCCTCTAGGTTGTCCAAGAGCACAAATTTTTGTTGATAATTTTGAGGAGAGTAGACATTTGTGAGTAGGCCATGGATGTCCATACCAATCAGGTGAAAGTTTGTTTGAATGAAGTGTCTGTTAGCATGAAATTTTTCTAAGGAGATGATTTGGGGGTTCCAAATGATTGCGAGTCCTCCAGACGCCCCGTTTTCATCAGCACTATTGTATTGCTTCCTTTCCAAATTTTTTTGAAGATAGTTTTCAGAGTAGAGATGGAACATTTAGTTTCTTGCATGTAAAATATTGTCGGATATTCCTCAGTAATCATTTCATTTATGATCTTGTGCTTCGTGGGGTTGTTGAGCCCTCTAATGTTCCAAGAGATGAGCTTCATGGGATATGATTGGAGCTAAGGGCGTAGAATCTAGTCACCTTGGGGAATCGCCCAGAATCCACCATTTCTTTCCCAATTTCAATGGTTATTTGTAGGGTTATTTTCCTGCCCCTTTTTCGGGACTCTTTCGTGAAGTATTTTGTGTTGAGAGCATTCCCCCTTGCATACCCAAGGAGGGGAGCTGTTGTGCTCTGGAAAGGATTTCCTCCATTTTTTGGATTTGTTGCTCCGGGATTGATATGTAGTCCTTCTTATGGCAGGATTCCTCTAGCCCGATGAGATCCAGGCCTTCCAAATCTATGCTTTCTGGTTCTTCCTCCATCGCTTTTGGAATCGATTCCATGATCTGTTCTTTGGCCTTTGTCATGTTTTTGTCCCCTACGTCATTTGCAGTAGATGGTTTCAAGAGGGTCTCAAGGGGGATCTTGTCTTGTTGAGCCTTAGAGGTTTGGGCCTGCGCTGTGGAGGTACTCCCAACTTCAATGACTGGATCAAGTTCGTTGTCATTTAGCTGATTTAAGGTTGAGAAGCTGTTGCTAATCGTGGGTCCTTTTTTATTTTGCTGAGGGGTAGCTCTCTTTTTGTGTCATTTTTTTCTTGCTACCTTCGTAAATTCGTCTATCTCCTATTCACTAGATTCCTTTTCAGCGGTAGCTTTCCTGTTTAGAGGACAGTCTCTGAAGTGATGCCCATGTTGGTGACTCTTTTTGCATCTAAAAGAAATGTGCTCATAATCTATAGTTTGTGTCCATTCAAAATCTTCATGCATCAGACTTACCTCGCCTGGTAGCGGTTCGGCTAGGTTCATCTAGACGCAAATGCGAGCATAGGCTATGTAGCGGTTGATCTTGGTCTCCTCTGCAATCTTGACAAACTCTCCTAAGGCGTTGCCAATGTCTCTGAGGGTCAGTTCATCCCAATAGTCTTGGGGGAGAGAGTAGAGCTAGATCCAGACTGCTACCCAAGTGAGATCCTATTTATCTGGGTTGAAACACTCAGTCCAGGGTCTAAGGTATAGACCTGCCGTGTTGAAGAAATAGGGACCCCCTTCCATTGTTCTATCGTTGTCTTCAAAACATGTGAAGAGTATATTGAAGAAGTCTTTAGCGCACAATTGTATGTCAATATGGCCTTTTGGTTTCCATTTCGAGGCTATCCATCCTCTCAGCACTTTTTTCGTGGGCCAGAAGCCCATGAACTTGCCTATCAATGTGTGATCTTTCATGAATTGGATTCTGCCATTGATGCGGTGTGTTGGGAGTTTTATCAATGTTTTCTTGGAGTTCTTTAGGATGCATGTTGTTGATTTAGTGTTTGTTGCTGTTGCTTCTTGTGTATTTGTCATCTGCGTTGTGGGTGTCGCCCTTGCAGTTTCTTGAGATGGGCCAGAGTTGTGTTGATTGATGGTATCAGCCCCTTCCGCCACCCCTGTGGGAGGTTGGCTTATGAGGGGGGGAGAAGCCATCCTCCCGCCGGAGTTGGTCATCGGTGAGCCTGTAGCTGTCCAAGTGAGAAGTCATGGTCGATCAGTCTGGGGGAGAAGGTCTACCTAGAGTAGCCAACACCTGAACCAGCAAACCCTAGTTCATGGAGGTCAGCCTGGTGCAGAGCTCCACTAGGGTTTTGTCCAAGGTCAAATAATGTCCGTAAACCATAATTTAAACCACATATTATAATAAATTATATCATATTTATAGTAAATTATAATGCTACTATACTTCACATACATCCACCAGTCAATCCACATAAATAGTATTTTTAGGACAAAGTTTGAATATAGAGTATTAGCAACAACATACATTACACATAAAACTATAGGTAGTTACGAGATGTTATGATACTTGTAAATTAGACTAACGCCTAAGGTGCACAACAAGCTTTCCTAATGACATTCTATAGGTAATCAAAGGACAAGGCATAATGTGTAAAAAGGTAAAATAAGAGGTTAGAAGTTCCTTTTATTAATTCTTGGTCATATATCGTGGTAGACTCTTGTCCAAGCTTTTAATTCAATTTATTACTTCATATGAAGCTACCTTTGTGGAGAGATAGAGATTAATATAAATATGAAGTGTAAATTCTAAATTGACAAATGTTAAACACAAGGCATATATCAAAAACAAAGTTACTAACTAAATGGAAACTGTATTGGGTTCTAATTTTTTTTAGGTTGTAAAAAATTCTTTGATTTTGAAAAGTGTTAACACAACGTCAATTTTTTTTTTTCCTAATTTTTGACACCTTAAGTATGGAAAGTTGTTTTTTTAAATGTTGGGGATTTTTATGTCGATTTTGAAAAGTGTTGATGTGCCATCAACCTTTTTAGAGGGTATATTTTTGACATGTTAAATTTTCTTATGTCCTAAGTATGCACATTTTTTTAGATGTTGGTTATTTAATCATTTTTCAAGTTTTATTATTCATTTTCTTGTTTTTGGTCTTAAGATATATGTTTTTTAAGGGTTTTTTCAAGATTATGTTTTTTTTTGTTTTTTTAAAGTTTTTTCGAGATTATGTTTTCTTTTTTTTTGATAAAGTTTGAAATAAATAATAAATTAATATTTTAAAATTTAGGATTTTTTATACATTTATATATTGTTAACACAAATAAATAAATTTCATTATAAAGTAATGCTTTTAAAATCTTGAAAGAAAATACATATTTTGCAGATCTAGCTTTTTATTTTTTTCTTAATGTTATGACCAAGAATAATAACACTGATTTTTTTATTTTTTTTCCAAAAATAATAATTCACCTAACATTTCAAGTAAAATTAAGAAATAATAATAATAAAATTGTAAACCTTAAAAAAAAAAAAATTGTTAACAAATATATTGGAAAAAAAACAAAATAAATAAATAAAGAATTAAAACATCATGTAGATGTTAAAATTCAAATTTTAAAAATGTAATAATAAAAATTAAGAAAAAATATGTATTATAAAAAATAAGATAGGCCATTTCAAAATTTATAATAAAAAATATATATTTAAAATATTAAATTATTATTTAAAATTTTAAAATAATTAAACAAAACTATCATAAAAAATTAAACATAAATAAAAAAATATATATTTTTTTAAATTAATAAAAATAAAATTAAAAATAATCAATTTTTTAAAATAAAAATATAAAAAACACATTTTGTTTTTTTAACAATCAAATTAATAAAAATGTAAAAAAATATATATATATATATATATATATATATATATATATATATATATATATATATATATATATATAAAATTCAAAAAATAAAAAATGTTAAAAAAATAATAATAATAAATAAATAAAACACAAATTTTCAACGAGTGGCCATCATGCCTAATGCCCCCACCATGCCTAATGCTCCCTACCCGCCCCACTAAACAACCTTTGGTTGGGGAAGAGAGATTTCAATTCTGGGAATTGGCGGCCAACCATCTCGATTTTTTATTTTTTTATTTTTTTTAAACCAATCAAATTTAAATATTTTTTTAAAAATTGAAATTTATTATGTTTTAAAAAATTCATTGAGTAGTTTTTAATAGGTTTGTATTTTTGTTTTAGTTATTTTATTTGGTTTGTATTAAATTTTTTTCCAAATTTAAAAAAATAAAAATAAAAATAAAATAAAAAAAATAAAAAATAAAAAATAAAAATTATTTTTAGTATTTTATATAAAGTTTTATGTTTGATTTTTTAATATGTTTTAATATATTATTTTTTTGTAAAATTGGTAAGATTTTTTTTATTTCAAAGGAGGCGGAACGAGAGAGTAAATGGTTAGATAACGTCAACTTGTTTAGAGTTTAAGTTTTAATATATGTTTTCATTTACTTGTTTTTGTTTTTATTTTTAATTTAAAAAAATAAAAATAAATTTTTTTGTTTTATATTTTTAATTTGCATTTATTTATTTTGTTTTATTTTATTTTTCTCTGCTCGTGTCAATCTTCGAATAACAACATTATTCTATTATGTGTTAATTTGGTAGTTGATTTTAAAGTTTTCATTATAATGGATAAAGTCTGCCCTCACAGTGTCAATTTCATGGTTGATTTTAAGTTTTCATTGCAATGAGTCGAGTTCACCTCCATTTTGTGTCAATTTGATGGTTGATTTTAAAGTTTTCATTACAATGGGTCAATGCGTCTTAGACTAAGATTTTAAAATAGCTATAATTTAAGCATTTAAAAAAAGAATTTATTCTTTGTATAATGATTCATTTTTAAGGATTTTTTAATTCATATAATTTTATCTTAGTGCATTTTATTTTTATTTTATTTTGTTTTATTTTTGTTTATTTATTTATTTATTTTTTGAATTAATTTTATATAAATATTTATTATATTTGAATCTTTTAATTATTAATAAAATACAATAACAACAATTTAACTATTATTTTCATTATTTAGTCAAAGTATCCGTTTTGTGATAATAATAACTCTAATATTATTTTATCTAATGTTATATTATTTTAGTCTAATTATCCATTTCGGAATACTATTTAAACTGTGTCTTAGATCAAATTTCTTATCTTGTCGTGATGATGAACCACAATAGCTGGTTCGAAACGGGTCGACAAAATTGGAATGTGATTTTTGCCGAAATATTTTATACACAATTTTAAGTATTTTCGAAGTCGTGATATTTTAACTTTAATGTCATTGCTAAAATATGTTGAAAATTTTCCCCGAAAAAGAAAAATTGTTGTTCTAACATCAACACTTTTTTGCTTTTAGAATATTTTTTAAGTCTTTTGCCCAAGAAAAATTGGTTTTTACTGCCATTTAAACAAAAATGAAAATTTATCTAAAAAAATTTGTTGTTACAACATCAACATTTTTCGTTTTCAGAATATTTTTCCATGTTTTTTAAGAAAAAAAAATGATTTTCATTGCTCTTTTTAAAAAAGATGAAAATTTATCCAAATAAATAAATAACTTTATTTTAGCATCAACACTTTTCATTTTTGAAGTTTTCTTTTTTTAAAGTTTTAATTTTGATATCACGATACTTATTAAATCGATAACTTTGTTCAAATTTAAAAAATCTTGAAAAGAGATATAAAATAAAAGTTGGTGAACAACATTTTGGTATAAATCTTATATAAAACAAAGTATTTACAGTGAATTTTATCTTAACTACATTTAAACTAAAAACTAAACCTACTAAAATAAAAAACATAATTTCCATCCATTAAATTAAAAGTAGAGAAAAATCTTACTAGTCAAGAAGCACCTAATTTCCATAATCCGTTGAATTAATGGGGTGTGTGGCAAATCCCATGATCGGGCTTGAACCAAAAACTTCCAACATTTCATTAAATTCGAAATACTAGGCCTATCATCAACACTTATGTGTCTAATGTGTTCCCAAGTTTCCCTCATTTCAAGGAAATTAATGACAATGTTATCTTGATATTCTATTAAGGGATGATTCTTTTTCATTTCGAAATACTTCATGCCTTCCCTTAAAAAACCCCTTTCGACATATCCAAAATTTCAAATGGGAGGTTGCCAAAAGCTTCAACGTGTGCATGAATATCCTATTAGTCAACATTGGGATGATAATCTAATAAATTGAAATAATCTTCATTTGTAAATCATTGATCTTATGTATGAAGGTACAATATACGTCTTATTTGGTAGGCCAAAAAAATCATAAGGAATATTATAATTCTACTCCCCATCACAACACAATTTTGTGCCTCTCTCCAATGTTGTAACTACCCAATAACTTTGATGTTTCGTGGAGTCTACATCATCATTATGATATGAATGATAATCTTCTCCTAAATCCATTTTCATAAATGGAAGAATTACATACTACTAACTATAAAAACCCTATATCCTATCTTTAGGATAGCCATTAGGAATAAATATGAAATTTCCATGTAAGTAATGGAGATGGCCAAGCACTTGCAAAGGGAAATAATTGTAGTTGTGAAGGAGTGAAATGTGGGGAAGGTGATGAGAGATGGATTTGTAATCTCTTACATTATAAATGATCTAATGTTATTTTTGACAATTTTGTTGCTTCACTCTTTTACAAAAACTAGATTTGTTATCTTGGAAACAAATAATCTTTTTGTCAAATCCCAATCTCTCTTGTGAAAATTTTCGGATACTAAGCTCTTGAATTTCCATCATTTTCTTATTCAAATGTCTGATGAATATCTTTGACAATACCCTTGATTTTTCCTCATCTCCACAAATTAATTATCAAACACCTAGAGTTACTTGAGGAGAAGATCATGTTTAGGAGGGGTTTTCTAATTTCTTCAAGATCCCCCATCTTCGCCACACTATGTTATGTTGTTTCACTAATTTACATACTGTTGATATACGAGAATTAACCCAGTAAGCTATAACAAATCAAATAGGTGGAGAGATGACCTAATAATCCATTTAATTAAACCAAGGTTGATGAATATTTTACAAAAGTTATCCCTAACATATGACTTCCACATTATGATTATTATTGTTTATTAAAATAAATAATATTTTTAAATATCTTTGAAATTATAATATTAACTTATTTTTTGTTGATTAATTATAATATAAACTAATTAAAATGATTAGTTTTTTTTTTTTTTTTTTAATGAAAATTCAATGAAATCAAACATTCAACTAGTCAACCTATCCTCTAAATCACCAAGATACTTTTATATTAAAACTATATCAAGTATTAATCACCACCTCCTCCTCTTCTTAATGTAGGTGTCTCCACCTCATTACCATCTCCGATTACAAATAAAGACACTTACGTTCAGCAAAATCAATGTAAAACAACCCTTTAACATTAATTCAAAGATAATAATGAATTTAAATAAAAAAGTTTTTTGAATCTTTCGACTTAGATATTCATCCTTTTTATGATTTGATATTTTTCCTTTTCTTAATAATCATAAAAAAAATTAATATGAGAAAAAACTTAAACTCTTATTACTTACTTTAAATATAAGTTAAATTAAAAAATATTTTTTTTTGTAAAGTTTGGTAACAGTCATGTTATATTATGGTCATGTCCAAGAATAGCATTTTAATGGGGTGGGGATTGAATGAGTGACTTAACATCTAGGAGTGTCTTAAAAACACACTCAATCACCGTCTATCTAAGGCTTCATGGACAACTAAATTAAAATAACTAAAACATAGAATTGTTTTACATTTTATTTGTTGATTATAATTGTGATTGATTAATTTCAATCATATATTTATGAAATGAAAAATCAGTCTATTATTTTACTTTAATTTAATATATTAATTAATTAAATGGTTGTATTATTCATTAATTGTGATTGTAATTTAATTATTTTTATTCATATGTAAATTTAAAATGTAAAAGAATTAAAATTTTGATTAGAATAAAATAAAATATTTTTCATTTGAATAAATAAGTATTTGGATAATATTGGGATAGTTCTTTTGAATTTTCTCTCAATTAATAAGTTCCTAGTATATGTATAACAAAGTGTTGTCCAAAACAACAAGAGAATTGAAATAAGATACCATGTAACAAATGTCATGTTAGTGGGTTTCTTTTAGTGTGTTGCAAGCATTTAGTCATTTGAATTAGGGAAGAATAGATGCCACATCCCCCCTCTAAGAAATTGCTACCTCTCAGCCTATGATAAATGCTTCTCGGTGCATGATATATCTGGTGTTAGATGGATCTAAGGTAATTGTATATGTATTGAAGAATCATGGTAGATGATATTTTTTATCAAGTCATGTTTTACTCTACTACCATTTGAAAATGTCACAAGTGGAAAATGCATATATTTTGATCAATGAATCAAATTAAGAAAAAGTGAGACCACATGGCCCCTTGCCGCCCTCACTATTCATGATCTGATATATGCCATTATTGACTATAAAAATTCCTCTTCATTACATCTTTTTTAGAAACAAAGACATCAATATCTCAAGTGTCATGTTACTGTTTCTTTAAGTAGATGATGATGGTAGAGAAAGAGGTTGCACATTACTCTAGGGAATTCAAGTTCTAGCTCATTGAAGGAAACTAAGGATAGGATCTTGAATGATAACTAGTCAATTGCTCCAATAACCATAAATGAGATATTTAGTCATTAATTTGCAATTCTATACAAGTGAAAATAACAAAAACTATTTCTCAACTCAACTTGAATGTGCATCTTCAATTCACTTTAATGTTCCCTTTACCTGTTTCAAGATTATACTAATTATATGAATATTGTTGATGACAACTCTGATAATTAATATTATTTATTGAGATCAAATTTGGTATATTATACTTTAAGAAAAATCACAAAGAAATAAATAGTTCTTTTTATAACTTTATTTCCATTAAAAAAAATAAAGAACAAAAAAATTAGAGAAGTGTTTTTTTTTTTTTTTTCACAAAGAAAAAGTTCGTAATTTTATTTATGAGAAAACAAAATTACATGTTGTATGTGCTGGTATATGTCCAAAGACATCCAAATGCCGCAAAATAAAAAGCAATGGTGATAAAATTAGGATTTTCTCCCCTTCTTCTTTTCAACCTTACGCCAAGCACCGAGTGTTTGCTCAGTCTCGATAAGTAGAAGGTGATTTCCTTCTGTTGGTGTGACATGATCCTTGTCAGAGTCAGATGTGTCTGATGTATGTGTTCTTTTGTATCCCCCACTGTCTAGTGTGCCAGGTACCATGTCCTGCTGAGACTTTGTGGTGGTGTCAGGAGGATCTTGCATTTCCTGTTCTTGTGTGCCCAAGGAAGTATCTGTTTGTTGATTCTCATGTGGTGTTGGTTCCACCTCTTCTTCCTGTGGTTCTGGCTCTTCCGAGGGGAATTGCCAACCTTTTGCCACTTTGCCTGTTTTCTTCTTTTTCCTGTTATCCATTTTTGCTGCCGGGCATGAGTTTTGTAGGTGTCCCGTGCACCTGCATATCCGGCATCTGAAGGCTGTGTTCTCATAGTCTAAGAGAAGTGTTTTTTTTATCTGTAGAGTTTTGATGAATTAATAAATTAAGAATATCCAGATTATTATAAATATTTTAAAACTTTAATGTGAGCATATACATGCATATTGACAATCTTATGTATTCTGGCCACTTTAGGTTCTTACCAGTGCTCGCACACTGATATGCAGGCTTATCAGAATAACCTAATGACAAGAATCTGAATTTACTTCGTGATGCAAGCAGATTGGGCTATCAACCTGCAAATGCAGAGCAAGAAGTGAAATAACTCAGACTCTCTAGACTCAAAACACAAAACACAATGACTCTTCGACTCTCTTACTCTCACACTCGATGCCCCAAATGAGCCTTACTCTCCTTATTTTATAGGAAGTGAGAGGGGAAAAACACTTGAGAGTCGAGTCCATAGGTACTTAGTACATTCATCAATCAATTAGGTAGATGTGGGTCAAATCCCACCAGTTGTCGGAGAAGTGTTCCAAGTCTCTTGATAAGATTGAATCTTGGTACTAAAACAATCATGATAGGACATTGTGGATACTTTTATTCAAAAATCCCACGAGAAAACTAACAAAGGAATTTTTACATAGTGGAAGCTTTTTACCGGAAAGCCCACGAGAAAACCGGCCACTTTAAGTCTATGACTGGACATCAAAACAATGTGGAGAATTTTAGATGGAGTCCACAAGAACCATATTATGAGGGATCATCAAGAGCAGTGATTCCAGGAAATCAAAATATTTTATACAGTGCCTCATCCCAAGCTTTGGTGTATATTCGTCTGAAAGTCATTGGTTTATTTAAAACAATTTGGTGCTTGATTTTTGTCATGACTAACTACTCATAATGCCTGATCATATATTGATTTAAGATTTCATGATCATGAATTCTTTGGAGGTTGCCGACGATATTACAAGGAGTGTGAAAACATTCAGGAATATTGTTTTCAAAACACCAATTACATTGTAGCTGGAAATAGGATTCATAATAACCAGGATCAATGGCGGTTTTATTGAATCCAAATTCATTCCACCATTCTTTTAGCAATTCACTCTGCTTATTTATTTGCATAACCCATGTTGGTCCAAACTTTATTTTTGTATAATGGGTTTCATCTTTTCCATCTACATTTAGAATATCCCACCAGAGTTTTTTGTATCTTGCAAAATTATAAATGGTGTCAAGAAAAATAATAGAAGGATCATTTCCTGGCCATAATGAAAAATGATTAGTCCATGCAGGATCTCTAGTTCTGTTTATACAAAATTATTTATGATAAACTCGACGCCTATCAGCTCCTTCAGTCCAGATCATGGTGATGTCATGAAAATCTTTGCTTAAGGCCTCTTCTGCTAGATTTGCTGCAATCATACTCCTGGAATAAATCATGTCATGGATCCATTTATTTCCCTTTGGAAATACCTTTTTAGGAACTAAGTGTAGGATATTAGTATGTGGCTGTAAATTGGCATCCAAAACTTTTGTATTCCTGAGTTGCCATGTTGGCTTCCATTGATCATAGTACTCCCGCCAACTTTTGTCATCAGGAATAGATCTGAGAATTTCTTTATGCTAGTTTGGATCCAATTCTGTAACAATTACCATGATATGCACAGGCTGTATATATTCTCTGCTCAAGAAGTCAGGAAGACTATTTTCTGCACCTTTAATATGTTCAACTTCAAATTCAAAATTTGTAAAAAGAGCTTTCCATGTGTCAAACTTGGCCTCACCTGGCTTTTTAATATCCTTTCTCAGGACCTTTTTGAGAGCAGAGGCATCTGTCCTAAGAAAAAACTTTTTATTTACAAGATGGATTTCGAACTTATCTACAGAATTACAAGCAGCTTTTACCTCCTTCTCAATAGTGGAATAATTTCTTTCAGCTGGACTCCATGTGCTTGATGTAAATTGTACAATTTGTTCTTTGCCTTATTTTACTTGCTTCAGAATGCCTCCCCATCCCTCATTGCTGGCATCAGATTCAACAATTTTAAAAGTATCATCATCAGCAAAAAATAAAACAGGAAGGGTTTTCACCTTAGACTTGATCTTTTTGACTACGATAATATGGGCTTCAGTCCATGGCATAGGATTTTTCTTTAACCTTTGATTGAGCAAAGATCTGTCTTTAGCACAATCTTGATAAAAGCTATTGACATGATTGAGATGACCCAAAAATATTTGCAATTGGGTTTTATTTGTAATAACGTCTGAAAATTTATCAGCAAATTCCAGAGCATGCCTTTGCAAAGAGATCTAGCTATCCTTGATAGTGTGGCCAAGGAACTTGATAGAATTCTGAAACAGTTCTATCTTCTTTCTGCTTAATACTAAGCCATTTATTTTGACCACTTGAAGAAATATATTTAAATATTTAAAATGATCATGCAAACTTTTGGAAAAGATTAAAATATCATCAATATATACAAGCAACCATTCAAAGTATGGTTTGAAGATTGAGTCCATGAACTTCTGGAATTTGGATGGAGCATGCTTTAATCCGAATGGCATGACATTCCATTCATAGTGACTTGTAGGGACACTGAATGCAATTTTGAACTTGTCTTCTTCTTTTATTGAAACCTACCAGAAACCAGATTTCATGTCAAATTTGGAGAAGATCTTGGCACCTGCAATCCTTGCCAACAAATCACCTTTTTGAGGAAGAGGATAGGTATTGTCTGCAAGAATAGAATTCAAAGGTTTATAATTTATAACTAATCTTGGAATTCCTCTGATTTGTTCTGATCCTTTGTTGACATAAAAACCATAACAGTTCTAGGGACTGTCATATTCTCTAATCAATTTCCTAACCATTTTTTTTTATCTCCTTATTGCACAAATCTCTGTATTCTTTATTCGTGGGGATTGCCTTACTTTTGCACGGCTTTCCTTCATAATCTGATTTATAAGGAAATTCAACAAAATACTGTTTTTTGTGCCAGAAGGCATTAGGTTTTTCTGCCCAACATTCCTTTTCAAATATTTGTCTGAGATCAGAGATCTTCTACTGAATCACTGGAGAAAGGAGTTGTTCTCCAACTTTCATAGTTTCCTTCAAATCTTTTAATTCAATCAACTTATTACTAGCTTTTTCTAGTTTTTCCATGGCTTGGACCATGGTAGAAACTTTGGGAGTAGATATATATGGCAAATTAGTCGTTTTGCAACTCCCATCGGACTTTGGCATAGTAATAAATTAACCAGCTCTATTGTTAGAAATTCTGGATGAGCCATGTGGCTCCACAGCTGCTAAAAATACATTGCCAAGAATGGAGTCAATAGGAATATCTGCAACTGTAAATTTCAACTTGATCCAATGTTCATCAAAACAAATAGTAGCCCGAGGAACTTCATAATGCAAGTCTTTATTTCCCAGCTCAATGACTTGTCTGAATGATCTTACCCAATATTTGGCTGGAATAATCTTACTATGTAACACATTCACATCTGCACCAGAATCAATCAACGTTTTAAGGGAAAACATATTTCCCTCAATACAGATGTCAAGCATAACATGATGTTGCTAGTACTAGATGGTTAGAATTCTCATATCTCTAAAACCAGTAGCAGGGTCTCTTCTTCCCTCAAATATTTCAACATTAGAATTTTTGTATGATGCAGTGTTTTTGGCTTCTTCTTCAGCTTGAGGCTGTTTGCCTTTTTCAAGATGAGAGATTCTATTTTTCAAAGTAGAGATTTCAGATTTTAGAGAGTGAATTTCCCTACTTACCTCCCCCAAAGTGAGTGTACAAACTTTGTCTTGCAGTTGGTCTCTTTGAAAAGCTTTGGTATTTTTTTCATAGGAGGCTTCAACAAACAAAGGTTTGTTGGAAGAATATTTCTTAGTGTTGTGCACTTGGTTTAGAAAAGCTTCAAGAAGCTTATCTTTCATCTCACCTTCATCAAGTGCACAGATCTGGGATAAAACTTTTAGTTTAGCATCTTTAACGGTTTGGGCCATCCGAACTTTTTCTTTATGCTGCTGGATGTGAGTGGATTATTCATTCTCAGAAAAACTATCATCAGAAAGGTTATATTCAGAGGAATAATTAAAATTTCATTTATCTGAATCAGAACAAAAACATGTGGCCATTTTGGCATGGAGTTCTTTGTTTGAGGAATCAGAATAAGATCTCTCAGAATTAGAAGTTGTACCTTCGAGCTGTTGTTGTTGTAGTTGCTCTCGTAGAACAACATTTGGACAATTTTCAGAATGGTGACTTCTCGATCCACATTTGTAGCACAGAATGGAAGTCTCAATCTTAACAGCTCTTTTTCCTTTAGCTAAAGCCTGTGATTTATTGCCTCTGTTTTTCTTGGATTCTTCACCATCTAGGCATTTATTTGATGTATGGCCTGTTTTTCCACACAACCAATAGGTCAACTTATTCCACTTCTCTTGCTTGGAAATATGTAAGTGGATGTCACACGACTGATAATAGTGGGTTCTTGGGACATATTTATAATATCCCTTCTTGGATCTGTGTTGGATCCTCTTTTTTCCCTTATTATACTTTGTTGGGAATTCTCTAGATTTCTTCTTTTCTCTCTTAGCCTGCTTTTTGGCTTTTCTTCTTTTGAAAATAGGATCTTTAATAGTAAGCCCATATTTATTGCATATTGATTTACTATCATGCATTCTTGAAAGTTTCTCAAGAGACTTATTTACTTTCCTACTTGTACATAAACCAACCAATGTCTTAGTAATTACAGCATAAATTTCTCCCCATGTAAAAGATTCGAAAGGAAATTGAAAAGCTTCTTGATGTCTTGACATTTCAAAAAATGTACTTTTATTATCTAACTTTTCACTATCACCCAAAAAAAATTTATTTTATTTCATAATACTTTATTTTAGAAATTATTTAATGTTATATTACATCATTAATATAGTGAAAATTATTTTGTATATTAACACTATTAATTTTAATAAAAAACAATATACATTATTATACATGTAGTGTATAACGCATTCAATTTTGCATTGACTAGCTATTACTTTCCCTTTGACTAAAAAAATTTAAAAATTTATATAAAATTCAATATTATCAATTGAAATTTATTACTTTTGAATAATATTTAAATTTATTTATCTTAGTTCAAAATTTGCAGATCTTATTTTGTAATAATTACCTGTGTACATGTCTCCAGAATATTTCACATCCAAGTTTTAATGATGTACACATGATATTCATTAACTCTTGTGAATCTTAGATTGAGGTTATTTCTTGAGGAGGCATGCCTGTTAACTAGCAGCTACGATTTTTCAGAATAGTCAGTAGTCATTTTAGTTTTAAACCAACCGTTGAAGACGTGGCATCTTGTGGCAATGAAACGTATTCCAGTCCACATTTGAATGAGGTCCATTTTTCAGAATAACCGGTAATCATTTTGGTTTTAGGAAAACCTTGAAGACGTGGTAGCTTGGGGCAATAAGACATACTCTAGTCCACATTGGAATAAGGTCTAAAGTATTTATTAAACATTCTGAATCTTAATACAGTTTAAGAAGATAACCTATTTTAACATATATTTTATTATTAATGAAGTATATTAGTTGGTTCAAAATTTCGACCAATAACTTGAAATATGATTAATCACAAATACATTATCAAAATCTTTATGGATCACAAAAATATAAAATTAAGCATCTTAATGTTCCATTTAAAATTATAATGTGAAATTCTCTTTACTTTTGTATCTATTGTATTTTTAATTTTTTATACTCTTTGTTATTCGATGTTGTAATTTTTTTACTAGTTTCACTAATGAAATTTAGTATAGTTATTGTGTTTATAAAATGTAACATGCATAACACAATTTTCATGTTTGCTTAATAATAGGCATGTTATTAACCAAAATGTCTAGAAATTAAGTTTTTTTTTTTTTAAATAAACATTATGTACCATACAAACCCTACAATGAAGGATTTTAAATTAATGTAACGATGTAATGGATATCAACTAGTAAGTGTTGTACAAAAATAATAAACTTGTATGGCCCAAACCATATAGTCATTTTTTATTATTATTTAATCTTATTTGATAATTTATGCAACGTGGTAAAAATATTTCTCTATGTTGCAAGGCGAGTCACTATGGTATATGATAAACCTATAGCTAGCCCTGTTGACCCTAAGTCAATGTATGATCTGGGTGAGTCTCGAAGTTTCTAGCCAGTTGAATTGCACCTTGTGGATATCTGTGCAGATAGCTAAGATCAATGGTTGGGATTGTTTATGATTTGGATAGTGTCAATCATTCCTTTGTCAGATCAAGGATCCATATTTCGACGGTTGCTTTGCAATGACGGGTTTCAATTTGAGGAAAAATTACTCCATAAGTATGTCATGGCTTACCAGTATCTCCCTAGATTCTTGACTGTTTTTATTTCTATGTCTTGTGTTATGGTAGCTTAGGTTTTATTACAGAGTTCCCTCCGCAGTAACATTTAATGATTCCATTATGTCATCTCGAGTTCCTTGCTGGAGTTGTACTGTCAATTATTCGTTCCTGGAGAGGATTCTCTTTTGTCTATACACTAGTGAGCAAGGTTTATATGCAATTTATGTGTAGTTAGTGATTATCTCTACCTATTTAGAAACTAATAATTATTTACTTATTCAGGGTTTGTAATTGTATGTGTCTCTGGGTACCCTATTACACAAGTGATGCTCTTTCTGATTCCTTCTTCCGTTTGTTTTTTTTTCCGAAGCTTGGTCATTCTCCGCCACATACTAATTCCCCTAATCCTTTGGGTTTTGCAGGTTCTATTTCTCATTTTAAAACAATTTGTTCTTCTCAATATTTGAAGTTTGAATTTGTCAAAAGTAACCAAGTATTCCTTATTCCCATGTTTCCAAATTCTTCTAGGTTCCCCTCTAAACGCCCTACGGGTGATACTGTTGTGAATTCCTTTGTGATTGTCTCTATTAAGATTGACTCAGAGAAGGTTTTTTGAACTAGTATGTAATTATCGTTTTTTTTTCAACACTCGTGAAATATTTATACCTTTTTCTTAGGGTTGGAATAGCTTTGTTAGAACTACCAAAGCTATTGACTCTAAATTATCTGGGTTGTGAAATATTATAACAGTCTCACATATTTTTCCTTCGTGATTGTAGTCATATTGTTCTATCTATGAAAAATATACTTGTAAATTATATCAATATTCCACTTAAGCTTGTTTACAGTTTCCGTTGTTAGCATTATGTAATGGGTTCTGCAAATTGTTTCAATTTTAATGTGTTACTTTGAATTATCATGTGGAAAGATACAACTTTATTTTCTTGTTTTTTCATTGATGTAAAGTTAAAGGGTTTCATATTTTTTCGACAAATATTACTTAAACCATTATGTTAATAGTGTTATTCATTTTTCAGTTTCTAATAAAAGAAATCTTGTTTTTTATATAATAATATTTTTGTGGCTAACACATACCCCGGGTCAAGGGTCGAAGTCCTCCCCGGATTTCTTCTCGGCCCACGGGGTTAACATAGGTTAACTAACAATGGATTGTTATACCTTGTGGTTCTTTCCTGGGGTGGAACTCACCCTACCCAAATCTCATTGTTGTACTAACTGAAATTACCATAAATTATACTATTTACATATACTTATTTTCTTTCCCTTAAAAAGGGTTTGGTTTCCATTTCATACCCTCAGGCATGTATTTCTTTAATCTCACGATTCTTAAAGTTTCAATTCTTAAATGGGACTAGTACACAACAAGATTTAAATTCACTATTGTTAATAAAAACAAATCACACCATATTCAAACAAAATTAAATGTACTTATCTGATTCAAATTCATGCAATCTAGGAAATTTGCCAGAAAAGTGCTTTCCTCCCTTCCGATGAGACTGAAAATTACGTCTGTGTCTCCCCCTAAGCCCCTAGGCTTCCAAAAAAAATTAGTGACTAATATATCTTCAGGTCCAACTTTAAGTATTGAGACCTTCTTGGGGTCCAGCTTGAGATTTTTTCGTACTTCAGTAAGAAAATAAATAGTTCCACTGATTCCATCCCAGCTCAAGAACTTCTCCTCTAGAGGTAGTATTGTACCACCTTTCTGTAATGATCTCATCTATCCCAGTCTCTTCCTCTTTGCCTCCTTTTCCTCTCCCCCCCACCCCCCTCCCCCCCCCCCCCCACAATAAAGAGTGGAAGAAAAGGAAAAAATATTCCTCTATTTCACAGAGATTTCCATTAGAGAACTTTTGAGGTCTAAAATGGGCCTCCTAAGAAAAATGTACAACCAAAAAAAAATTTATAATAACCAATAGGATTTAAGACAATTATATTAACCATGGGGGATGATTCACCATTTTTGGGGTAAAAAGGTAAAAATATTAAAAAATAATAAAATAATAAAATATCTTTTTCAACTTATATCCCTAGGGTTTTACTCAAATTTCGAGTGGGTTTACTCGTTAGATGCAAAAATTAATACCTCGTCCAAGGAGTACCCATGTTGCATACTTTCGATGGACCCTACTACATGAAAATGAGAAATACATGAAATTTTTTTATTGTAATCATGTTTTTCATGTATTTCTCATTTTTCGTGTAGTAGGGTCCATTGAAAGTATTCAACATGGGTAATCCTTGGATGAGGAATCAATTTCTAAATCCAATGACTGTTCTCGATCGAAATTTGAGTAAACCCATACGGAGATAAGTTGAAAATGTGAGTTGAAAAATCAGTTTTTTCCTTTTTCCCTCTAAAATTTGATGATGTAATCTAATCTTATTTTATTATTTCCACTATTATTTTATAATTTCCTTAGGAGGCCCATTTTATATCTCAAAATTCCCCTAATTATTATCTACACAATGAGATCCAAGAATCATAGCTGTCATAACTGTTTGGAAGTTAGGTGATTCATACAAAGCTTCTCTGAGAGTCCAAGCCTTGCCAAAAAAATATTTTTCTTTTAAAAGAAACAAAAAGAAAAATACACAACCTCTAATGTTCATGTAAGTTTCTTCCTAAACCTCTCTAATTCCTTTACTTCGGAGTTTCATCTATGGTAAATAAAAATAACTAGCCACTACTAGTGATAACTGGAGGTGTTACATCTTCCCCTCATGGTTCGAAACACTGTCCTCAATGTTTATTCATGTTTTTGAAACAGGTGCGAATAAACTTTATGCATCACACTTTTATCCTCCCAAATGGTCTCTTCCGGGCTAAAGTGTCATGACTTCAATTTAACTTGGGTGATAGCTCGCTTCCACAAAATTACTTTTATCTGGTCTAGAATATGCAGAGGTTATACCAAAAACTTTTCGTCTTGTTCCACATGCATTATAAACATAATATGATATTTAGTTTAGTTTTTTTTTTTTTTTTTACCATATTAAGTTACATAATATAGAACCTAGCATACATTTACATGTAAATTCTGTCAACTTATAATGTGGTTGGGATCGTATGTGTATTTTTTAATAAGAAATATGAAACACATTATGTACCCTCATGTAACTTGGTAGTGCAAGTGTATATGATAGAGGTCTTATTCTTTCCAAGATCTAGAAATTTCCATAGTATTGAGGTGCTAACTTAATGTAGCTAGGCCACCTCAAGGTACTTCTTTTGGGCTTAACCCTTACATATACATGACCCCCCACCTAAAATTCTTTGAAAGTTATTTTATTTTCCGCATAAGATTTTTGTCTATCTTGTGCTCCTTTCAAATTATGGTTAAATTTTCTTACATTTTGCTCCATTTCTATCAACATATATGGCACCAACAATAATGTATACTCTCGATGCTCCAATTAACATGGTTTTTTCACCTCCTTCTATATAAGACTTCAAAAGTGCTCATTTTTAATGATTCTTGGTACTTATTATTATATGTGAATTCCACTAAATGGAGATACTCCTCCCACTTAACTGGTTGTTGCATTATGTAAATGCACAACATATCTTCCAACAATTGATTCACCTGTTCTATTTTCCCATCTATTTGGGGGTGATAAGTTGTGCTGAATTGGATCTGAGTACCTAATCTTGAAAAAATAGCTTTCCAAAATGCAGATGTAAATTTTTCATCTCTGCCAGATACCATTACCTTTGGTATTCCATGTAGTTGGAATATTTCCTTCATAAATAATCACAATTTGAACAATATTGTAAGTAGATTTAACAGGGATGAAGTGAGCCGCTTTGATCAATTTATCCACTACTACCATGATTGAGTCATTTTTCTTTTTAGTCCTTCGTAGTCCAGTTATGAAGTCTATTGTGATCGTATCCCATTTCCATTCAAGTGTGGCTAAGGGCTGAAGTAGACCAATTGGGTGTTGGTGCTCCGTCTTCACTTGTTGACATTCCAAACAGTTAGCTAAATACTCTATAATATCCTTTCGCATTCCCGACCTACAATTTATTTTTCTTTATAGCATAAAATACTTTTTGATACCAAGGTTGAGCAGCATAAGGTTTCGAGTGAAATTCATCTACCATGAATCCCTTAATTTCTAACTCGTTAGGAAATTATATTCTTCCTTTAAAATTCAAAAAATTATTATTGATTATACCAAATTCAATATGTTTTCCAGTACCTTGGGTTTTCTTGATTTGTTGCCACAAAAATTTGAGCTTCCGATCTCTATATGTTGCTTCTTTAATTTTCTCTGAAAAATAGATTTTTATTGATTATACGCGATGTCATAAACATAATGCAACTTCCTACTCAAGGTATCTATCGCAAAATTTTCCTTGCATTTTAAATACTTTATGTTAAAATCGAATTCACTCAGAAACAAAGTCCATCTAGCTTGTCTTGCATTTAAATTAGGTTTCTTAAAAAAAATAGTTAGATTGTTATGATTTGTCATGAGCATAAATATCTTCCCCAACAAATAATGTCGCCAGATTTTAAGAGTGTGTATAACTACAGTTAACTCTAAATCATAAGCAGAATATATTTGTTCGTGCTCTTTTAATTTGTTGGATTCATATGCCATTACTTTGTCTTCTTGCATTAGAACTCCTCTAACACCCTTCTGGAAGGAGTCCATACAAATTATAAATTATTTTCCTAGATCAACAATTTTTAGCACATGGGTTGTTGTCAATCTATGTTTCATTTCCTCAAAATTGTGTTGGCACTTCACGGTCCATTTGAATATTCTTCCCTTCTTTTACATAGACGTTATAGAGTAAGTTATTTTAGAAAATCCTTATATAAAATTATGGTAGAACCCATCTACGCCCATAAAATATCTAATGTATATCACATTTCTAGGCACTAACCAATCTGTAATAGTCCTAATTTTCTCTGGGTCTACTACTAGAACTTTTGAGGAAATCACATGCCCTAGATACTGAATCTAGTCTTTCTAAAAATCACACTTACTAAACTTATCATAAATTTTATTTTCCCTCAAGATCTGCAACACTATCCGGAGATTCTCTTTGTGTTCTTCCAATTTTTTTTAGTAAATCAAGATGACATCTATGAAAATTAAAACGAACTTGTCTAACTATGGGTGGAAGATACCATTCATCAAACTCATAAACATTGTTGGAGAATTAGTTAGGAAAAAGGGGATCACACTGAAATTCATAGTGACCATAACACATTATGAATGTTGTTTTAAGGATGTATTCCTATTTTATCCTTATTTTATGATAACTCGAACGCAACTCTCTCTTTGAGAATACCTTAGCGCTCTTCACCTGGTCAAATAAATCGTTAATCCTTGGAAATGGGTACTTGTTATTAACAATTAATTTGTTAATCTATCTATATCGATAGCACTAGAGCACCCCACAGTGATATGCTTAGGCATATGTATCCCTTATCAAGTAGTTCTTGCAACTGTAATTTTAGTTGTGTCAGTTCTACAATACTCATAGGGTAATGGGTCTTTGATACTAGAGTTTCTCCTGAAACCAGTTCTATTGTAAATTCAATTTCCTTCTTGGGTGGTTGTCCTGTAATTTCTTCTCGAAATACATCAACAAATTATTGCACAACCGATATTTTTTCTCGGGTAATTAGTTTGTCTTTGATATTGGTGTATGCAACTTGCACAACATAAATTTCAGAACACTTCTACATACATTTTCCTAACTGGTTGGCTATAATTGGTCGTAATTTTATACCCCTTTTAACTCCCTGGATCTCTTATCTACTACCTTCATCCGTAAATAAGCTAATGGTATTTTCTCTATATTTTACCACATACCAATGCTTCTCCAACCATTCCATGCCAATCAACACATCATAAGATCCTAATGGAAAAATATTTAAAGTTACTATAATATATTGGCCACCTATTTCTACTAGACTGTTCTCCACCTTGGAAGTCACTCTTCACTTTTCTCCAGTGGCCAATTGTACCAACCAGGAATGGTTAAAATTAACGCTTTTCAACTAACACAATTCAACTATTTTTGGATTAATATAACTTAAACTTGCACCGGGTATATTATAACAGAAACAAAGTGATTAATTAATTTTCCATATTCGGCCTGGTGATTCTCAAGTGATTGATTCGTGTATTATTTCTTGCCACTTCCCCAACTATAGAGGGATTTGTTTCTAATAATGAGGTTCCCCACAACCCCAACACTGTAAAGGGGTTTTTTGTAACTGATTTTGGTATGGATTACTATATGCTTTCATTTGTATGGTTTCATTTGGAGTCCATACTTTCTGCTAACCTTTTCTCTAGGGTCCATTAAACGGTCTCCTATGTGGATTCTTAATCCCAACAGATTTAGTACCATTCATATTTTGAAAAAAAAATTGTCCTTTTCATTTAACCACCCTTTATTGTTTTCACCCTTTTGTTTCATCTATTGATAGAAAATTTGGGCCTTCCGAGTAGCTTCATCTGTCGTCCTTGGGTTGTAAAATTCTAATATATCCTTCATGAAAGCTAGAAAAATATTGATAAAGTGATGTACTTTAGTTTTTTCTTCTCAAATATAAGGAACATATATCAACAATGAGGTGAAATTGGTTATGAATTCATCCATGGTTTCTTGACCCAATTTCAAATAATGGAATTCCTTTCCTTTTTCATCATACAAGTGTTATGTAAAGCATTTTTCTTTGAATTTTTTTTGGAAACTATTCCATGTCACCTCCTTCTCATCAATATGTCGAATTATTTTAACCTCCTCCCACCATAGAGTGAACTTTTTCTGCAACTGATATATTTCCAATCGGGCCTTGAGATTGTCATAATATTCATAAATTTGAAAATATTTATTCATGTTGATCAACCATGCTTTGACAAATTCTTCTTCCTCTCTGTCAAATGTTGGGGGTTTGATTTTCTTAAACTCCCCTTCTAATTCTACTTTTTGTTTCTTAGTTTTACCACCGACACATTTTCATATTCTTCTTCATCATTTATTTTATTTCCCTCAACTTCAGGATTCCATTCCCCTTGTGGATCCATAAATGCTCAGTTTCCATTGTTTGGGCTTAGATTCATATTCCTCTGGTTTTACCTATCTCACAGGATTTTCATAATTCTTTCTTTATCTAACCTCAACCTCTCAATATCATCCCTTAAGTTGGTCATTTACGCTCATAGTTATTGGAATGGTCCCAACATTAATGATTTTTTTTTGAGTATTTTCTCCCAACCGAACCCACATTTTTGGGTTGGTTACAATGTAGAGTCCTGACCCAACTCCAACCATTGCTCATCCAGATGGAGTGGCTTCTACTCCTCTCTGCATGATACCTTGCTTGTACTATGAATCATAAAGACTTTTTTATTCTTTTTGTGCCCATATAGGCATTAGTTTGTATTTGGGCTCTGATATTAATTGTAACATGCACAACACAATTCTCATGTTTGGTTAATAACAAACATGTCTAGAATTTTTTTTTCTTTTTAAATGAACAAAATGTACCATATAATCCCTACAGGGAAGGATTTAATTAATGTAACAATGTAATGTATATATACTAGTAAATTTTGTAAAAATAGAATAATCTTGTATCTCCCAAACCATATAGTCATGTTTTATTATCATTTAATCCTATTTCATAATTTAGGGAACACAATAAAAACATTTCTCTAGGTTGCAAGAACCATCGCTATGGTATATGATAAACCTGTAGCTACCCCTGTTGACCTTGAGTCGGTGTATGATCTGGGTGAGTCTCGAAGTTTCTAGCCAGTTGTACTGCACCTTACGGAGACCTGTTCAGGTGGCTAAGAATAATGGTTGGGATTGTTTATTATTTTGATGGTGTCGATCATTCCTTTTTCAGATCAAGGGTATTACCCCTACCCCAAACCCTTGCCGATAGCTTCATTCGTTGTTCACACCTTCGGTGAATTCTCTGCAACAATGGGTTTCATTCTGAGGAAAAATTACTCCAGAAGTATGTCATGACTTATTGGTATCTCCCTAGACTCTTGACTGTTGCTATTGTTATGTCTTGTGTTATGGTATCTTAGGGTTTATTATAGGGCTCTCTATGCGGTAACCTTTAATGATTCCATTTCATCCTCGTCATTTCCTTGCAGGAGTTGGATTGTCAAATTTTCGTTGCTGGAGAGGATGATTTTTTGTCTATACAATGGTGAGCAAGGTTTATTTTAAATTTATTCATAGTTAGTGATTATCTCTACCTAATTAGAAATTGAAAATTGTTTACTTGTTTAGGTTTTGCAATTGCATGTGTCCACGGCTGAGGATATTTTTGAGTCCCTATTCTGCTTTTTTTTTAATCTTGGTCATGCTCCGTCGCATACTAATTCCTCTAATTCTTTGGGTTTTGTAGGTAATATTTCTCATTTTGAACCAACCTGCTCTTCTCAGGGTTTCAAGTCTGAATTTGTCAAAAGTACCAAGTATTCCTTGTTCGTAGATTTCTAAATTCTTTCGGGTTCCCCTCCAAAAGCCTTATGAGTGATATTGTTGCAGATTCCTTTGAGATGTCTCTATTAAGATTGAATCAGAGAAGGGCTTCTGACCCAATATATAATTATCACTTTGTTTTTTTTCAACACTCCTAAAAGGTTTAGACCTTGTTCTTAGGGTTGGAATAGCTCTGTTTGAGCTACTAATTTTATTAATTGTGAATTATTTGGATTATGAAATATTATAATAGTTTCACCTATTTATCCTCCACGGTCATAGTCTTGTAAATTGTATCAATATTCTATTTATCTTGTTTACAATTTATGTTGTTAGCATTATGTAATGGGTTCGACAAATTGTTTTGATTTTAATGTGTTACTTCAAATTATCATGCAAAAAGGTACAATATTTTCTTGGTTGTTCATTGATGTAATGTTAAAGGCTTTCATATTTTTTCGGGTAATATTACTTCAATTGTTATGTTAATAGTGTTATTCCTTTTTCAGTTTCTAATAATTTTTTTTATGTGTCTAACACATACCCCGAATCAAGAGTCGAAGTCCTCCCTGTATTTTTTCTCGACTTATGGGGTTAACGAAGGTTGACAGGTAGTGGATTGTTCTGCTCAGTCGTTCCTACCTAGGGTGGAACTAAACCTACCCAAATCTCATTTTTTGGTGTGTGTTATATTCTTTCCATGACTAGCCACACACACGGGGTAATAGGGGAGGGCAGTCAACCCCCCTTCGCTTGCACTGGGCGTAGCCCCCCTGATGGGGGGTTTGCAGGGGGGTAGTAGCCCCCTTACAGGGTGTCTGCGGAAACACCTCGAGAAATTTTTTTGGGACCCTTTATTAGGTTGGAGGACTTACCGATGGATTTTTCCATGGGTTTAGCACATCGTTTTTGGCATGATGGTTTGTTGTCCATGGTATTTTGTAGATCCATTTAAGGGAAATATGATTATGTTCTAATCTAGGGTTAATGGATTGGGGTTTATGAGTGCTTCGACATGTATATATATGTATTGTAACATTAAAAGGAATATAATGAAAAATCAAGCTGGTAGTCCCTGTTTTGGGATCTAAGGGAAAATATTTGTGTATATATGTTTTATGTTTTATGCTCTCACTATTATTTTTTTTTTGTTTAAGAATTCATTTACATATCATTTATGTAGAGGGTTTAAACCTACATATGGTATCGAAGTTTTTTTGGCTTCAAGGGGGTTCTTTTGCTACTGAGGGGGTTTTTTTCTCAGGCCTGTGGTATACCTTGTTCAATGGGAGATCTGCAGGATCGATTCTTGCAATGAAAGAAGATAACGAGTAGTGGAAATATAGAGATAAAAATATTTAATGGTTAGAGTTTTGAGTTGTGGAAGCTCAAGAGGAGGATCTATTGGTGGATAAAGATCAGTGGATCGCAGTGGATCCAGGTACTAAACCAATGCCAATGTCAGATGAAGACCGGAAAAAGTTGGATTAGAAAGAAAAGAGCACAATACGGTTGTGTATATCATATTCGATATTATTGAATGTATATGGGGAAGATATGGTGAAGGATTTTTTGAACAAGTTAGGGACTTTGTACTAATCTAAGTCTCTGGTGAAAAAATTGTTCCTGCGAAAAAATTTGTATAACCTCAGGATGAAGGATGGAGACTCAATGACAAAGCATCTAAATGCCTTCAACGCTATGGTAAGTCAATTTTTATCTGTTGATATTAAAATCTCATATGAATATAAGTGCATTATTTTTTTGTGTTCTCTACCAGATTCGTGAGATAGTTTGGTTGTTGCAATATGTAGCAATAAAACTACCTTGAAGTTTGATGAAATTGTCCCAGCCTTTCTATCGGAGGAAATGAGATGGAAAAATATAGAGGGCCAAAATGGATATGCCTTGTTCGTATGAGGACATTCCTAAAACATAAAGAAAAATAAGTTCTCGAGTAGGAGATCTAAATTTAGAGGGAGATCTAAATCTCAAGGAAAGCCTGTAAAGGTGTGATGGAAATGCGAAAAGGAAGGGCACTTCAAAAATGATTGTAGATCTAAAGCTAGTGAGAAAGGAAAGGGATATTATGATTCTCCTTCTGCAGAGGCGAAAACCACCTCAGATGAAGGTGGCGATGTGTACTTAGCTTCTTCTTCAAGTACACAAGTAGATCATGAGGCATGCTTGATTGACTCAGGTACATACTTTCACTTCACTAACCATAGGGAGTGATTCTGCAAGCATGTGAAGTATGGTGGTGGTGATGTATTCTTAGGGGATGATAGGAAGGCCAAAATCTTCATATGCAGAAATTCAAGTTGAATTTTCAAGGTGGAAGGATTAGAACACTTCCTGGTGTTCTTCATATTCTTGCATTGTCTAGAAATTTGATTTATGTACGTAAGATGGATGATGCAGGTATAAAAGCAGTGTTTGAGAAAGATACCTACAATATGGTTCGGGGAGCAGTGGTATTGATGTAGGGAGTTCGGATTGGAACTCTGTACAAGCTTCTGGGTAGCACTATTATTGATGGGTACAACAATTTTGTGGTTCCTAAAAGTGTAACAAAAAGCTTAGTGGTCTCTGGAGAAAAGATCATGCTATGGAATCAAAGGCTTGGACATATTGGAGAGAAGGGCCTTCGATTACTCATGGTAATGGTATGGTAGAAGGTATGTCTAATTTATCTCTGGATTTCGATTTCTGTGAACATTGTGTATGTGGGAAGAAAAACTGGTGATTTTCCCTTCTGGTGCTAAAAGGGTGAATGAGATATTAGAGCTGTGTACAGTGATGTGTTTGGACCTGTGTCAGTTCCATCACTGGATAAGTGTGTGTACTATGTATCATTTATATATGAATTCTTAAGGAATACATGGATATATTTCCTAAGGAAGAAATATGAAGTCTTTGACAAATTTAAAGAATTTAAGGCTCTGGTAAAAAACCAAACCTATAAGAAGATAAAGGTGTTGAGGACAAATAATGGTGGAGAGCTATGCAAGAAGGAATTTGAATATTTCTGTAATAAGTGTGGTATAGCATGACAAAATACTACTCCATACACACCTCATAAAAATGGAGTTGCGGAAGAATGAACATGACATTGATGGAAAAGGCAAGAAGTGTGCTCAGTGGTATCAGGTTAGGACAAGAATTCTAGGCAAAGGCAGTGGATACTACATGCTACCTGGTTAACATATCACCTTCATCAGCATTGGAGGATAAGACTCCAAATGAGGTATAGATTGGTAAGAAACTCTCTCTTTCACATCCAAGGGTATTTGGTTTTTCAATGCATATGTACATGTTCCAAAGGAGAAAAGAACCAATTTGGATAGTAAATCTGAAAGGTGCATCTTTATTGAGTATAAGGATTGTTTAAAAGGTTATAAGCTTTGGAATCCAGAAGAAGGAAGGTTGTGTATGTTAGCCACCAATAAAATTTGTCATATCAAATGGTGGCTAAATTTTTTTTGGAGCCTTCAAGGAACCAGTTTTATTGCTAAAAAATGTTATCTCTTGAAGACTCATCAAGACATCATGCCCTTGGTTCAATATTTACTGCTATTCCATTTTTAACTCTAAAATTTCTGCTAATTCCATGAAGATAAGACTGCTGCAAACACCATTTTTCCCCTTCCCCCCACCTCAAAACTAACCTTCATTTTTTCCTCCTCTTTTCCTCATAAACTTCCTCTATTTTTCCATTTCCATTTTCCCCTTCATAAAATCCATTTTACAGAGTTTAAAACTCCTTTTTAACTCTGTCGAAACCCCCAAATCCATTGAAAACTTGGAAAAATTTCATAAAAAATTACCTTTTGTATTACAGACTTAAGCCCCCTTGGGCTAAGTCTTAAAACCACTTCCCCACATATGCCTTGGTGCCGAAACCAAGTGCTGAACCATTTAGGCACTTATCGCATCAGAAAAAATAGAGCGCACAAGCCTGTTTTTCCATGTTAAAAGTTCCGATGTGATTAGCCCATTGTTTTATAACCCCTGATCCTATTACCGCCTCATATAACCCTTGTGCCCGCAGTCGGGCGCTAAAAAAATTGTATAATCCATCTCCGATTGATATTTTCCTTTGTAAAGTTCATAAACCCACTTTCCTAAAGTTTTGGTCCAAACCCGCCAGAGTTATGTTTTTTAATGAAAAAATGGGTAGAATGAAAAGCCGCATCAAAATTTCTGATGCGATTTAAAGCCCCATTGTGTTAAACTCCGCCCCCCCGCTTTACTCCATATAACTTTGCTCGGGACCAAGAGTTAAAGGTCCCGAAGCGCTATTCGCGTCGCAAAATCTAAAATGATTAGATTCAAAGACCGCACCAAAAGTTTCGATGCGATTGGCCCTTATACATAAAGCCCCGGACCTTCGCATTCCATATAATCAAAGGCCCCGTAGATAGGTGCCATGCATTTCATATATATATTCCGCCCTGATGCATAAAACTTTGTTTTTATTAGGTTTTTTGGTTTTCATATATTATAAAGGGTTTCCACCGGTGTGAGTTTTAAAATGATATCGACCATTGATCTAAAGCAGATCAACGATCAACGCATGATCGCATCACAAGTTTTATCGGGCTCATTTTTTTGTCCCCTCCGATTGGCCATTCCCCTATCTATCGTGAACCGTTGATCTCCTCCCCGCTTTCCTAGATCCAACGGCCCACATTTTCTCTGATTATTAGCCTTCCTCCACCTTCAAAATCCTTCGATTCACTCCCCACCATTGATCTGATCCTCAGATCAATGGCCAGTGCTCAATCGCTTCAGCGCCCCCATGTTCTTTGCCCCACCGATGCCGATACTTCCAATTGCATCTGGACCATCCACGTGTCTAGATCGGATGGTCTAGATCGTATCTCCCGAATTTGGTTAAATTTATGCAGCCCCGCTCATAATATTTTTCGACCAATTATAGTCGTCGATCTCTGTAGATCAACGGTCCTCATCAACCCTTCTTCTGCCCTTGTATTATTTCATTCGATCCTTAGATGCAATCTCTGCTGTTCAAATCTTAGATCCGACAGCCCAGATTGAAACCACCCATCTTCTTACCGCCCGCGCATCTATCCCATATCGCGCTCGTTCTCTACCGTCAGATCTGAGGCCCCAGATCTGACGGCCCACATTCTATATCGCGTAATTTTCAGCATGATGGTTAATTTCCCAAAGGCCACGCGAAACGGGTGGTTTTTTGGTGCCACGTGTCGGGCGGGGACGCATATCGCGTTCCAAAAGGCAAAATTGCCTACCCACCTTTTTTCCACGCGAAAACAATGGTTTTACCTCCCGAAACCACCTTTCCCATTTTACATGGTGATTCATCGCGTGCCTCCTCAGCCGTTGATCTTTATGAGCCAATCTCATCTGACGGTTCATATTCCTCTCGAAGCCCATTTTGATTTTTCATTCATTTCTTCCTCCACCAAAGATTTTAAAACTTATTTCTTTGTATTTTTTCCATATCCCCGTAATGTGACCATTTACATTATGTTTTCTCCCGATTACTCCTAACTGTCGATCTCTGCAGATCGACGGATCCGACTTAAAGTTTCCTCTGCTTTCCTTTTGACTTCTATACACAGATTTCCACCGTTGGATGATGCCATCCAACGGCCACGCTCTTTCCCCACAACCTCTGAAGTAGTTTACCCAATAACGCAGGATTTCTTAATTAGTTTTGTATTTTGCAGGTGTTTAATGGTTTTTCCATTATTCTAAAGGAAAACCAAAGGCTGGGGATGACGATCCCTCAGGCCTTTGTGCATACAGAGAAGCCATTCTCAGGGTTCGAACTCACATCTCGTCAATGCTTCATGGGCATTGATGTCCTATGAGCCTTGTGCGGCACTGCACATCAACAAGACACAGTGAATGAAATCACAAACAAAATAGTATCAGTGTTGAAGACTCAACACAACAGAAATAGAGAATTGAATATGAATTCCATAGTTTAGTTGATTACGGCTAAGATTGATTATCAAAAGCCTAATCCTCCAAATTAAAACACAGTTAAAGAAAATTATAAGTGATTATCAGATAGAAAAGCCTCCACCGCCACAACAGAGGCCAATTGATTCCTCTCAGCTACCACAAAGCCACTTGTTTCCTCAAAGCATTCAAACAGAGGCCAAAGTTATTAATCAGAAAGAAGATATTTTGCCTCAGCACAGCCAAATAATTAATTCTGCCAAAGGAACTTAATGTAAAAAATATCAGCAGAGTTACCATAACATGACACAGAGCCTTCAAAGTCAACAAAAGCTCCCACCGAGCTTGATCCTTTAATGTAAATCATACAGTGAAAATATCTGTACTCTTCTCCATTAAGCCCCTCAAAGGCTGAGAAGCATTAATTTGTATTAATTGACCCAGGAGATCTTTTATCAGATCCCACCTCCTCATTCCTTCTATAAATACTCCTGTAGAAGATGAGAAAATGTTGGTTGCAGAACTTTGAAATATACTTGTGCTTGAAACTTCTGATTGTAAATAGTTTTCAAAGGCTCTTGGAGCTCTGCTTGTGATAGAATACTTAGGCTGATAAGTGAAGATGATTTCTAACCTGAAACACTGGACTTAAAGCTGTAACTGGTTTGAAGCATCAATACAAGCTGATTTATGGGATCCTGGTCTATGTCGACGGTGATGCTATTTCTTATTGTAAATTGTTATTTTATTTCTTTTTCAACTTTGTTCATCTTCTCTTATAAAGAACAACAAGCATAGAGTTAGAATTTAATGTATATCAGTACCGTTCTCTGACTGATAAGATTTATCTAAATGTTTTCTTCCAAATTGTGTTGTTTAGGAATGATTTAATTCAGTTTAAGCAGTTAGGAATGCTGGCATTCCCTCGTCCTACTGTCTAGGCTAAGTGTTATTCTTGAAAGTTATTTTTAGTTTATGTTAAGTAGAGATGAACTAAGGAAGATATGGTGAGCCCTGGTCCTAGTTTTATCCCCAAAGACTATCTGAAAGTTTCCCTAAGAGTGTGTTGAAAGATGGTTAGTTTCAAAGTACTTACCAGATCTTAGACCATTATTTGTTATCATTTGTGTTTCCCTTGTGTTTAAATGTTTTTCTATTGAAAGTATATCAAAGGCTGGCTAGTTTTGAAGTACTTACCAGATCCTAGTTTACTTTTATGTTTTTCTTAAGTGTATGTCAAAAGCTGGCTAGTTTCAAAGTACTTACCAGATCTTGGGCTGCTCTTTGTTCTTCATTTGTTTAATTCCCCTTCTTGTTGTATCATTTCATTCCATAAATCAACTTTGAAGAGATCCTTAGACATATATGAATTGCCCCATAGACCACTCTTGAACCTGGTTATTTCAATTAAAACCCTATTATGAATCCATATCCCAATGGACTCAAACCAGCAAAACATCCATCCTTTTGGCCAAAGCCTATTCTATTTGCTTGCAACTTCTCACCTTTGAAACTCTTTGCATTTAGAAATTTCCACTCAAATAATAATCATGCTCAACCATCCCAAACAAAACAAAACCCTTGGACTTCATAACTAGCCTAATATCATTACCCAAAACCTTAAAGATAAATCCATCTTTGCACTTATTGGAGAGATCCCTCTCCGGATTCAGGAGGGCTAGATCCTAGAATCCCAAAGTGGTTGAAACAGTGTTCTCCCTGCTGTCGGACTTTGCCAATCTTGCTGATTATAGGGAGCTAATAGTGTATAGCTTAGATTTTGTGTTTAGAGAGATGAAATATGTTGTTAAACATGAATTCCTACCAAAGGAACCTTAGAAGATAGAGTTTGATTTAAAGGAGGAAGAATCAGACTCTACAATAGAACAAGATTCATAAGAATAAGAGCCACAAACTCCAGCAGTGAGAAGATTAGTTTGAGAAAGAAGGCAGCCATAAAGGTATAGTCCATCTACTTTCTGTTCAAATTTTGCTTTATCTATCACTAATGATGATCCCATAATTGTCATGAGGCGGTGGATTCACAGGATGGAAAATTCTGGAAGGAGGCGATGGTTGATTAAATGGAATCCTTGCACAAGGCATGGAATCTAGTGGAGTTACCTGCTGGAAGGAAATACATTAGAAGAAAATGGATGCTTAAGAAGAAGATGAATGTATAAGGCAAAGAGGAGAAATACAAAGCTTGGTTGGTAGAAAAAGGTCCCAAGTGTCGGGAATTGATTTTGGTGATATTTTTTCTCCTATTTCCAAGGTAACTTCTATTAGATTACTTTTATTTTTTGTTCCTGCATTTGATTTTGAGGTAGAACAAATGGATGTGAAGACAAAATTTCTTGACAGGGATTTGGAAGAGGAGATCTACATGAAGCAACCTGAAGGATTTTCCGTGAAGGCTACGAAAGAATTGGTATGTAGGTTAAAAAAGTATTTGTATGAGTTAAAAAAATCACCAATGATGTTGTATCAAAAATTTGATACATATATACGAGGACTTGGCTACATCACCAAAAGCAAAGAGGATCATTGTGTTTATTTTAAACTGATTGGTGAGTGTGTTATTTATTTGGTCTTGTATGTGGATGATATGTTGCTTGTTGGAAATGAAAAAGAAATTATCCAGGATTCGAAGAACCAATTGTTCTCCAAATTCGACATGATCGATCTTGGTGTTGCAAACTATATTTTGGCTATGGAAATTAAATGGGACCGAGAAAAGAGGAAGCTCTAGTTAAACCAAAGGAAGTATGTCGCGATAATATTCCAGAGGTTTAATATGCAGGATAGAAAATCGATGAAGGTTCCTATTCATGTAGGTGTAAAGTTATATTTTGAACAGTGTCCAAAGACACAATAATAAGAAGAGGACATGTCTCGTGTTCCATATGCAAGTGTAGTGGGTAGCCTGATGTATGCAATGGTTTGTACTAGACCAGACATTACACATGCAGTGGTATTATTGATCAGGTTTATGTCAAAACAAGGGAAGGAGCATTAGACAATAGTGAAGCATGTTTTCAGATATTTGCGTGTCACTTGTGATTATGGTTTGTGCTACTAGGGAATACCAGGATTGGACAAAGTTTTATATATATGTGGCTTTGTTGATGCATACTAGGTTGGTAATATAGATCAAAGAAGAGCTACAAGTGGGTATGCATTTAACCTATTCGGAGGAGCGGTCAGTTGGGTGATAAAAAGACAGTATGTAGTGTCTCTTTCAACTAAAGAGGTTGAATACATGGCAGCCACTCATGCAAGTTAGGAATCAATTTGGTTGCAGAGATTATGTTCAAGTATAGGGTTGGTGCAGCGAGCTATAAGGATAGATTGTGATAGCCAAAGTGTAACTTTCTTGGCTAAGAAACATACTTATAATTCAAAGCCAAAGCACATTGATGTTCAATATCACTTTGTGAGAGATATGGTTGAGAATAAAAATGTGTTTCTAGTAAAGTTAGACACTTTGGAGAATGTTTCAGATGCATTGACGAAGTCTGTAAGCACTAAAAAGTTCTCTTGGTGTATAGAAACAATGGATGTTGTAGGGCTGCACCAATGACCAAGCTCTCCTCTAGCCCCATATGGAAAGAAACAAACAAGTGGGAGAATGTTGGGTGTGTGTTATATTCTTTCCACGACTAGCCACACGTGCGGGGTAAGGGGGGGGATGGTCAAGTCTCCCTTCGCTTGCACTGGGCACAACAAGGGGGTCACAGGGTCAGTGAGGCAGCGTGCCAGGAATTTTTTTTTTGACCCCATATTAGGTGGGTATACCCACCTATGGTTTTGTGCATGGGTTTAACACATGGTTTTGGGCATGATGGTTTTTTTTTCCATATTATTTTGTAGATCCGGTAAAGGGAACTACAGCTCTGTTCTAATACAGGGCTAATGGATTGGGGTTTATGAGTGCTTCGAAATGTATATATATGTATTGTAACATTGAAAGGAATATAATGGAAAATCAAGCTGGTAGTCCCGGTTTTGGGATCCAAGGGAAAATATCTGTCTATATATGTTTTATGCTCTCACTATTATTTATTTTATATTTTAAGAATTTGTTTGCAGATAATTTATGTACAGGGTTAAAACATACCCTAATTGAAATTACCATAGAGTATTCTATTTACATATACTTATTTTCTTTCCCTAGGGAAGGGTTTGGTTTCCATTTTATAACCTCAGTGATCTAGGTGTATATTGGTGGCCACCCACCTATTCCACTTGGAATCCCACCATTGTTTCTTTCAATTTTTTAGTTTCCTTAATTGTAGCACAATTTACTATTTTTGGCAGTTTTTCGAGTCCTAAACTTGGAGAGCCATTTTGAGGCCCTAAATGACATTTTTTTTGGAAAATCATCACAAAAAAATGCAAGTCCTCAACTTGAAATTTATTAGTAGTATTTAGAGTCCTCGAATATATCTTTCTAAAAAGGTATCGTGTGCATCAAATGAAGATCGTATGCCAAAGTTACGACCCCAGGAAATTGATGTACCAATTTACCTCAATGGGGCCCATAGTTTGGTGTTTCATCTCCAAGGGTTACGTTTTTAGATGTTTATGGTTTTCTATTATTTTTCAGTAATAAATAGACCTTTGAGCCTCATTGTAATATAGTTCAGAGGCATGTAGCCGCCACATCTCTTCTCAAAGATAAGTTACCATTGCCCTAGCTAGTTTATGTCCATTTTGTCTGTAAGCATATTTAATTAATTTGATATTAATGAAATGAAGTTTTATTTTTGTTGCATCTTTGTGTTTATTTTTAGTAATGTATTTTATTTAATTCCTTCATAAATGTGGATGAGAGGTATTAGAGTGGTCTGCTCTTCCTCGATCCTTCTTTGTCTGTCCCCAACGAGGTCGAGGTATAAGGATTTAGGGCTCGATCTGATATAACCTTTGAAAGATCAGCCTTGAAAACCCCGAAGGTCGCCCATGGGGGAAGAAAAGAAAGACAATGGATCAGGAGATCCAATCAAAATATTGCTCAAGGAGGCCCTCGAGAAATAGTGGAACACGATGATGGATAACTTTGCCCAGATCCTTCAACGGTTTCCCACCGATGGTGCATCTACATCTAGTAGCCACTCTGGATGCACCACTCCTTTTAAGGTACAAGTAAATTTTGAAATTCCAATATTTGAGGGCCAAATAGGTGCAGACGTCATATATATATGGTTGAATATATTACAAGTATATTTCTCATTTCATGACTTTTTTGACCGGGAAAATATTACTCTTTCACTCCTCAAATCCGCCCCCCCATGTCAAGGACTAGTGGGAAACCTACTGTGAGAAAAAGGATGAGGGGTAACCTTCTCTATTCTCAGTCAAGCCCACTTGGAATTCTATCCAAGACGTCATCAAGGAACAATATTATCCCATGGGGAACTATGAGGACAAGCACATACAATGGACTATGTTGCAATACTAAAGGGATCAAGATGTGCATGAGTTGACGAACCTGTTCCATACCCTGTACACAAAGTTGGGTATCAAATATTCAGAGAAACATTTTGTACTGAAGTACTGCAATTGTATGTAAAAATACATTAAGGAGGAGATGGAGTTCCTTGACATCTCCTCACTTGGTGCGGCATACCGGTATGCTGCCAATATTGAGTAGAAATTCAAATAGAAAAAGCGAGAGTTTGGATATGAAAATCAAAAGCAAGGGAAAGGTGCCCCCAAACCACAGAAAAAAGGACAAATCCAAGGTGGAGTGGCCCAAGACAACCTACCAAAGACACAAGCAAAGAACAACACCGCGAAGTTGAAGAAGGACACGGGAAAGTGGTGTGAGTACCATAAGAGCTCCACTCACAACACAGGTGAGTGTCGATCCAAGCAGTCATTGGGGGCCAAGATGAAGGCTTCTGAAACAAATGCATGTTCTGACTTTGATTCAGAACCCAACAAGGGTAATTTCAAAGGGAAGTAGATTATCCATGTGGATCCTAATGCCACTATTGCCACCATGAAGATCCAAAAGGTGGAACCCAAAGATCCAGAGGAGGAGGAGCATCTCTTCCACTCCCATATGTGGGTAAAGGGTTCCCTGCTACAGTTCATTGTTGATAACGAGAGCCAAAAGAACCTCATTTTAGTAGAGGTCATGAAGTATTTGGCCTTGTTGACCACAACACACCCACAACCATACACCATTGGGTGGCTTCACCAAGGACAAAATCTCTACGTCAGCCAACAGTGTCAAATTCTATACATCATCAAGTCCTTCACAGATGAGGTATCATGTGACATTGCTCCTATTGATGTTTGTGATGTATTATTAGGCCAACCTTACTTTTGGAAGAAACATTTTGTGTATGAGTCAATGCCTCGCGCTGTTATTGTTACCTTGGGAAATAAGTTGTACAGGATACTAGATGTAGCACCGCCTACCACCATCTCTTTGGTTACTACAAAACAATGCAATAAGCTCATTTCCAAAATCGGGAAATTTGTTTTCCTGGTGATCCACCCTCAGGGAAAGAAGAATAATGTGGTCAAGACCTCCAGAAAGGGCCCCTTCGCACGAAAACAACATATGGATAAGGTCGTGGAGGAGTACAAGGACATGTTCACCTCCATAGCAGGGGTGCCTCTGCACTGTCAGGTCAAGCACTCCATTGATCTGACCCTAGGTGCATCGCTGCCCAATGGACCAATCTATCGATGCTCTGTTCTAGAGAACGACAAAATCAAGAGGCAGATTCAGGAGCTACTGCAGAAAGGACACATCCAGCTGAGTACATCACCCTGTGGGAGCCCAATTGTGTTGGTGAAGAAGAAGGATGGGACTTGGAGACTTTGTATTGACTATCAGGCACTGAACAAGATCACTATTTGGAATAGGTACCTAATCCCACGGATTGATGACCTTCTAGACCAACTCAAGGGGGGGGGGGGGGGAATATTTCAACAATATCGACTTGAAGTTCGGGTATCACCAGGTACCCATCAAACCCTGCAATATGTGGAAGATTTCATTCAAATCCAAGGAGGGCATTTTTGAATGGTTAGTTATGCCTTTCAGGATGAAAAATGCTCCTACAACCTTCATGAGGCTGATGGATGACATATAGTGGCAATTCACCAACTCATCTATAGTGGTATACTTGGATTACATCCTGATCTTCATCCAGAGTTTGGAGGATCACCTCCACCACATCTGAGAGGTTCTCCAAACACTACGGAAACATAATTTGTGTGCCAGTTTGGAGAAATACACTTTTTACATGACCCAGTTTAAGTATCTGGGATACATTATTGATGAATGGGGGGTGCATTTGGATCCATCCAAGATTCAAATCATTCGGGATTGTCCAGCCCCAACCACTGACAAAGCTCTACAGCCTTTTGGGTCTTACCAATTTCTACCACAGGTTCATGTTGGGGTTCTCTCATATCACTTGGCCCTTGAGGCAAGTCACCAAGGGAGGAGAGAAAGTGAAATTATTTTGGTCTGAATCTCAATAGAAGGTGTTCGTAGAGTTTAAAGATTGCCTCTGCTCTAGACCAGTGGTCACATTACCAAACTTGCAGCAACCATTTGAGATCGAGATAAATTCCTCTTACTATGTTATTGGGGCAGTCCTTATTCAACAGGGGCATCAAGTCACATATCACAGTGAGACACTTTCAAACAAAGTCCAGAAGTATCCCACTTATGACAAAGAGATGTATTCCATTTTGCAGGCCTGTCGATAATGGAAGCATTACATTTTGGGGAAGGAAACAATCATCCACACAAAAAACTGACCCCTTCATTTCATACAGATGCAAGGGAAGTTTCAAAATGTTCGCCATCAGAAGTGGTCCACATACCTACAACAGTTTCATTTGAACATCAAGTACAAGAAGGGCAACACCATTAATGTTGCAGACTACCTCAATCGTCCATCGATCGTGGAATTAACCACCGTGCTCAAATATTGTGGGAACGAGACTTATGATTGGTCGCTTCTCTACAAAAGCGACCCAGAATTTGGCCACACATAGAAAACACTCTTGGAAGATCAGAAAGTTCCAGATTTTCACCTCTAGGATGTGATGTTATGCCACCGGAGACACATTTTTGTTCCTTCAAGCGAGCGTGGCAAGATGATTTTGGAAGCGCACTACAGTCGAGTTGTTGGGAATTTTAGGGTCCAGAAAACAATGGTAGTACTGCAGAAGTATTTCTATTGGTTGAACCTTCGACAAGATGTCGGGAAGTACATCAGATCATGTAGTGCTTGCGCCATTTCCAAATCAACCATGAAGAAGCAAGGCCTCTATACTCTGCTACCTACCCCTAGTCGACCTTGGGAATCCATCTCCATGGATTACATGTCGGGCCTTCCTTCTACTAAACATGGCAACAATTATGTTTTTTTGGTCGTTGACAGATTCTCAAATATGGCCATTATGGTAGCCTACAAGAATAATATCATAGCAAAATCCACTCCTAAACTCTTCTTTCAATGAGTTTGGGTAAACTTTGAGATCCCCCAGTCTATTATCTCATATCGGGATAGAAGGTTCCTGAGTACATTTTGGTCCAGCCTCTAGTCGATGTTGGAAATCAAGCTCACTAAGTCCACTTCTTTCTATCCCCACAACTAATGGCCAGACAGAGGTAGTCAACAGGATGATCGTACACATTCTACGCATGTACAACTCAAAGCATCCATGCACATGGGATGAGAGCTTCCCCTATGTCCAACATAGCTATAATTAGGCTCTCCACAACTCGACTGGCCACAGAGCCTTTCAGGTGGGCTTGGGAATCTAGCCACTATGTCCCATTTATGTGGACATACCATTTGTAGCTACTCATGCAGATTCGGCTCATGTCCAATCCAAAGCCGACAAGGTAAAAAAATTCATTCAGCACATATGCCAACAGGTCCATGACATATTGGACAAAGCCAATGTTAAGTACACATAGTGGCATGATCAGCATGGGGTGCCACACAAGTTGTAGGTTGGAGACAAAGTTTGGCTACATTTGTAGAAGGAGCGCCTCGTTGGGCCCCACCACAAGCTTCGCCCACTCTGATATAGGCCATACACCATCACCAAGTCATCAGGGGAAAATTCCTTTGAGCTCAGTATTCCACCATTCCTTGGTTTGCACCAAGTGTTCAATGTGGATTTCCTTCGGCCCTACCTTCTACCATTGTTGGACACATCTGAAATTGCAGAACAAATCACACCAACAGAGTTAAACCTAGATTACATGGAATAAGCCACAACTGATCGTATCATGGACACATGGAATAAGAAAACCTAGCAAAAAAGGATCCAACTATATCCAGTTGTCAAAGCAGGCCAACTACTTCACGAGGCCAAGTGGCTCACCAAGGACCAAGTTCCGCAAAAGTTTCCTCATATCATGGAGGAAATCAACGCAATGGAGTCCATTGCTTCCTAAGGGGAGAGGAATGATATAGGTGGACATTGGTGACCACCCGCCTATTCCACTTGGACCCCACCATTGTTTCTTTAGTTTTTCAGTTTCCTTAATTGTAGTACATTTTACTATTTTTGGCAGTTTTTTCGAGTCTTGAACTTATGGAGCCATTTTGAGGCCCTAAACGACATTTTTTTGGAAAATCACCTTTGATGAAGATGGATATTCAAATATAAATTCACTTTCAGTAGTTGCAGTCCTTAGATAGATATTTCTAACGAGGTATCGTGTGCATCAAACTGAGATTGTATGCCAAAGTTACGACCTCGGGAAATTAATGTACCAATTTACCCCAACGGGGCCCATAGTTTGGTGTTTCATATCTTAGGGTTAGGTTTTTGGATGTTTAGGGTTTTTCCATTGTTTCTCAATAATAAATAGGCCTTCAAGCTTCATTGTAACATAGTTCAGAGGCATGTAGCCGCCACATCTCTTCTCAGAGAAAAGCTACCATTCTGTCTGTAAGCATATTTCAGTTATTTGATATTAATGAAATGAAGTTTTATTTTTGCTGCATCTCTGTGTTTATATTCAATACTATATTTTATTTCTTTCCTGCATAATTCTGGATCACTCAGGTTTGTATTTATTTAATCTCGCAATTCTTAAAGTTTTAATTCTTAAATGGGACTATTACCCAACAAGATTTAACTTAACTACTCTTAATACAAAGCAATCACAACATATTCAAATAGAATTAAACGTACTTATATTATTCAAATTCACACAGTCTAGGAACTCTTCCAAAGAAGTGCTCTCCTCCCTTCCAATGAGACTGGAAGTTATGTTTGTGTCTCCCGCCTATCCCTTATGCTTCCAAAATAGTTCTATGACCAATACCTCTTGTTGAGGATGTAAATCCCCTCTGCGGACAGAGGCGATCCCTACTAGCCCAGCAGGGGTCTAGCAACAATCATCAAATGTTACAGCGCAAGTTCCTAGTTACGAATAAAAGACCAAAGATGGAGGCCTACCTGGAATCCAATGCTATGATTCGTAGGAGAGAGCGTTCCCGTTCCTCAGCCTCGGCAGATCACGATCCTCCCACGATCTCCGCGGATGGACACCTGCACATGCAAGAAACAACACGAATACAAGCATAAAATCCAGAATACGCAACTATATATCAGTCAGAAAGGATATAACTCGTTATTAACATAAGTGAAAACAGAGTGGAACCATAACCGTAATCATTCATTAAATAATGATCGAAAGAGAGTACAAGCAATGTTCTGACGTCGCGGTCTCCTTCGGATGTGTCTCCAGACGTTCACGTCTCGCAAAGCTCGCCAGGGAAAGGGCAAACCTCTCCAGAGTCTCTCGACGATAGTCTCCTTACTTGAGTCGGCCTTAAGGGAAGAAAGAGGGCTCTTACAACACAAAGGCTCTTGGGAATTTGGAGATTCAAAGCTTAGGCACTTCAAGACTAGCTTGCCATGGGATTGAGCAGGCTTTTATAGATGGGGAAGGAGGGAGTTGGGATCCCTATTATTATGGGATTGGCCCTATCAACAAGTAAGGTTCCATGGGAGGTGGCAAAACCACTTCCCCTCCATAGAACTCCCGCAACCAAACCTCCCAACTCAAGATAGGCAATGGTTTCTGAGTTTTTTGGAACTCAACTTCCGCCATCTTTATTTAAAAAACACCTCAATGGCTTGCGCGACCGTCGCTCCGACTGCAGCTCCGCTGGCGTGGCCCTTTGTAGGATTTTTTTCCTACCGGGCGCGAGTACTGAACGTCTCGCCCGCGCCAATGCAAAAAAGGAGATGTTTTCATGATTTTTTGCAAGGAGATGTCTTTTAGGGCAATTGAAGCTCATGCTTAGAGGAATGTGTTCATGATGATTTCCAAGGCATGAAATGTTCTCACGGTGTCACAAAATGGGTCCTCCATTGTGCGTGTGACTCGTGGAAGGTAGGACTTCCTGTGATAAATTATCATGTACGTATGCCTTTGTGCGCATGAGGCATTCAGAGAGAGAGGGGTGAAATGCTTTACGAGAACATGTTCAACTGAAGCCCCGCCGTCGGAAAACCTGTGTAGAAAAATACAACTGATATCTCAAGTACATGATGTATATGTGGTATGGGCGCAGCCATCCGAAACAGAGTATGCTATAATATGGATCCAGGGTATGGGCGCAGCCATCCAGCGAGGATCAAATAAATAGACCCAGGTATGGTCGCAACCATCCAATCAGTGAGTCATGTACATAATGATAATAATCCACAATCGTAGCCTGGATTACAACAGACACAATCCAGGGTCTTGCGCTCCATCTCGACCCAAACAAAGTACAAGTTCAAGCATGCGAATATGTGAGCTGAAGTCGAACATGCAAGAACATCGTCTGATTACCAGCCAATGATGAGAGCTGTTAACAAAAGCGAGAGGGACCACCAATAATGACAATGGCCCTCAAGGTACTACAGGTACAATCTACGACGTGTGAATCAATGAGCTGGCGTCGAACACCCGTAGAATCACTCGATCGGAGGCCAATGATGAAAACCCCACGTCGAATGCGACGAACCTGCCATTGAGGCATGCAGGCTCCAAGGTACCATAAAGGAGTCTCTAGATCAACGTCCTGGATAATGAGCTGAAGTCGACAGGAAGTGACCTTGATCGAAGGTGGGCCATAATGTTTCCCACATCATCGACACGAGACAGAGGAACATGATGTTTTTGTTGTGAATCAAGATCGTATGAGAAACAGAGGAAGGTTGATATTTGCAGAGGCCAACTTCTCTTGAACATATGAACGGCACGACAGTGGACTTGGCAGTATTTGACATCAACGGATTAGAGGTCATGGTGACGAGGCAGTGAACAGATGAGAGGTCAAAAGAGATTACCCAAACCCATGGAGGCAAAGTGAAGCAACGAGATGAGATGTCCCCAACCCGACACGAATGCAGACAAGTGCCATGTTCAAGAGCGACATACCGCCGACGACAACGACGATGGTTCCATTTTTCCCCCACCATTTCTGGCGAGTACCCCAATTATTTTTGATAACAAGCTTGAAGGGGATAGCATATGCTTGTAATATAAGTCCACCCTTCCGGCGAATCCATCCTAGTGCATTTAACGAGTCCTAGGAAGGAGGAACTCGGAGAACGTCATTTCGACTGGATCCGATGTCATCAGGGTTTAACGAGTCTGACAAAGGGAGAACTCGACATCTTTTCATGTTTAGAGAGTTTGAAAAGACAGCAGAAAAGTAAACTCCACAGGTCCCTTTTCGTAAATAGTTCCTCAGATCCGAAAAGGTAGAAAACAATATCCAAGAAAACCTCCTAGTCGCGATAGGCTAGGGTATTCCTTTTTCGTAATCAATCCATCCCAGCCCGAAAAAGGGGTAAACGTATACTGGGTAGATGTCGATTCGTGTCCATTTTAACGAGATCGAAACGACAAGGGCCTCGGAAATATTTTCATGTTTAGAGAGTCAGAAAAGAGCTGAAAGATGACTCCAAAGTGACTTTTTTGTGTATTTACCGAGTCCGAAAAAGTATAAAATACAACTCGTTTCCATCGTTAAAGTCGCAAAAACCTGCTGCTGCACATACCAAGCAAGCGTAAAACCCATTTTCGACATAACATATTAAAATATTTGATAAAAATAACTTTTTAAAACTCATTTTATGTCAAAAAGTTATAAATATGCCAAAATGGTAAAAATAAAATTACATTTACTATTCACCTTGGTAAAAAGCAGCAGTGGTCCATTTGGAGTGCAAACTTCTGACGGCGATTGCGACAGATCCGGTTGACCATTTAGATTCTCGTCTGCTACAGGTAAGAGGCGCTTCCCTGCTCTTCATTTCCATCCATTTTTTAATAGTTTTCCCTTGTGTATCAGTCCTCTGTGGCCACTCTTTGAAATTTTAGGGCCACGCTCATTGGTGCGGGTATCGGGCACAGACCCGCGCCAATGGGCTCTTTTATACAAAGGGCTCGCGCCACGTGGTGCGACTGTTCACAAAATAGCCGCGCCAGTGGCCGAACCTAAAATTTCGCCTAAAAATTCGAGATTTTAACCAATTTGAACGAAATTTGAAGCCTACCAAAGGTCTAATCAAGGGTTTATGACCATGTGGATGCAGGAAATCAAGCAAAATGGTGATTGAATGGAAAGAACGAGAGCATGGAGAAGAGGATGAACATGCCATAGAAAGTGAGGCTTACATGAATGCCCTCGAAAACTGTGGGCTAAAGAAGTTATTCCTTACACCCTGTCTACGAGCTCAGCCCGAGCTCCTCCAGTATTTGATCAGTATTTGGGATGAACATGAACAAGTGTTCAAGTTGCGAGATCAGGTATTGGAGCTGGAGGTTTCTGATGTGTATTTCATCACCAGATTGTCTCGCAGAGGTCCGATCCCTATCTTGACTGGAAGTAGACCATCTGGCGAGAAGATGGAAGAAGTGATGGCACGAGTGTGCCAAGGAGCACAAATGGGATCAGGGAGCAAGAAGGTGGATATCCACACTATCCCCGATCTGGCATTGAGAGTTGTCCTACATACCATTACGCAGGCTGTAGGGTCGCAGGCACTGCACGAGGCCAAAAAGGCCCAACTCCTGCTTGCCTTAGAATGCATGAGTCCCTTACTGTTCGACTGGGCAACAACAGTAACAATAAACATGAAGAGGCAGCTCACAAAATGCAAACAAGCTAAACTGAAACAGTTTGGCTATGGTTCCATCCTGGTATCGTTCATTCTGGAACGCTTACCAATCTTCCAGGGCCAAGGGGCCATAGTAGCAGATCCGATACCACGCGAGCCAAGAATGGCTCGCTGGGCAACACTAATGCCCAGAGCTGGAAGCGGCCAACAAATGTCCTGGAGGTCGGAGTTCTTTAGGTGGTTACGACGCCAGTTGATTGTTGTGGAGGACAGGCCATATGCAGGAACTGACTTCACCGGAGACCCATATCTCCCACTGCCAGAAGGAGATGACTGGGACGAGGAGTTGGGTAAGACCTCATGTTTTTGATTTTTTATGTTTTATGTTTTTTTGTTAATACACATTCGTCCTAACACATTTTATATATGTATGCAGATGTGGGACCTGAGAGACCAGCTGGGATGTCTCCAATCTCACGGAGGACTCAACTCGCCCCTGATCCTCAGGGAGAGGGCACCGGAGGAGAGGAGTTGATCTAGAATCTCGAGGGCATTGCCCGAGGGATCCCAGACTATGCTCGGCTGGCGGACGTACCGATGGCATACCAGCGTCACACGGTGGGAGTTCCAAGTCGGATCCACCGAATCCTGAGACGCTTAGTGCGTGCAGTCACATGCTATCATGAGCACCATGCAGATTAGCTCTTAGGATTTATACCACACCTATTTTTTGAGAGACGTATCGTCTCCGGATGTACTTAAGACGATTATGTATATTTTGACTTTCGTGATGCACACTGTGCAAACATTTCGACACACACACACACACACACACACATATATATACATATGACTAGTTTGGATGGATCTTTTACATGTGATGATGTTTTTATATGTCATGCAAATGTCTAATACAAATGTAATCTAATGTATCAGTTACATAACAAACGACCCAATGCGAAATGTATTCACACAATGTATCTACTCACACATTTCATTTTTATGCAAGCTTAAAAGCACACATGAACACACACATATGAAAACTATGCTTGAAATGAGGAAGACGGGCATGCCCCCCAGCATGGTGTCTCAATTCGAGGTGCATGCCCCCTAAGCTTCAGTCCATTGAAAATGGAGTGAAGGTTCAAAACAAAAAGTCGAATTGAACATGCTCGTGTTTCATTATTTTAACGAGGTTGACACACTTAAAAGAACTATCCTCAAATAGCTTGTTTCATTGTTTTTAGGAGCTCGACACAAGTGAAGGAACTATGCTCCGAGAACCTGGTTTCATTTTTTAAAGAGCTTGACACAGGGAGGAAACCGTGCTCTAACCGACTTACATCAAAATGAACAAGAAGGCGGTGCTTCCAAGAGTTCCACTCCCGGTGGAAGGAAAACATCCTGGAAGTCAGGACCCAATGCCCCCAGCACACTATGCACGACGGCGTCTTCACTGAGTGCGGGCACAGGGTAGGTAGACACATAGTTGACCTGCGGTGGAGCAGATACAACGGGTGAATAAAAACTAGGAGGGGGTGATGGCGGACCAGTTGCCACATTAGGACCAAAGAACGAAAGCTGATCAATGGTCACGATCCGTCCTTCATGCGGAAAACAGGCCACACAAAAAAGGGAGGAGACGAGCGCTCCCATGGCATAGGTATAATCGCGCCCCAGGAGCATATTGAAATCAAAGGGGCCTAGGATGACCATCACGTCCATATGGACGGTTTTACCTCCTAAAGAAATAGGTAACCTTGGAAGGATCCCTAATGGTTGACTCGCCCTTTTGTTAAAAGTCAACAGATTCTGCGTAACAGGCGCAAGCGGCGGCGAACCGAAAGCTTGCCAGGTAGTTGAGGATAGAATACTAACAGAGGCACCTTCATCTATATGGTGCTGGGTATGACCAGACCAAGAGCCTGTACTGTGATCTCGAAAGGCACGTAAGACGGAAGGCGGAATCCTGCAAATCGACTCCAATCAAAGGAGGCGACCAGACTACTCGGAGGGGATACCATCGAACCGAGAAGGTCTTCCCTTGGTGTTACGGAAGAAGGAGCATTCTCCATAACCTCCATCTCGAAGGCGGGAGGGATATCCTCCGAAACCTCCATCATGGGAGGCGGAGGAGCAGCTTCTGGAAGTACAAGGACAGGAGAATCTTTCTCCAAGTTTGAAGAATCTAAAGAAATCAGAAGGACATGGGGGGTGTGAGATCCACTCTCGACAGAAAAGGCCTGGTGCACCGCGGACGGGGCCAGTTCAACCGATCCTACGACCAATGGTTGGTCAGGGACGGATTCGTGAATTTGAATTTCTGGGGGAGTGGGATCGACCAAGGATGACTCTTGACCAATCGTAGGATCAACTGGCGGAGGACTCAAAGAAAGCCGATTATAACCAGGTGGAAGGTGTGGTGTAGAACCGGTTGGGTTGTCCAAAACTCGCTTGGCTTCATCCATATAAGGACAAAGGTGAATGGCATGGTGCCCTTCACACAACTTACAGGGATTGGTGATCTTACCCTGCTTCTTAGGAGCCTTATCAATACCAGTTGAAGACGTGCCCCCAACCTGGCTCCCGGAAGTCAAAGGCAATGGCGGACGGCCGTTGGACCATGCTTCGAGCACCTTGGGGATGCCAGGGCAGTCTCGAAGAAGATGGTCTCCCGTGCATAACAGGCAAGGGAACTTGACTTTCCGTGGAGGGTTGGAAGGTTTATCGAGAGGAGATATTTCATAAACAGTGGCTGCATTTTTAGCCTCTCGCTTATCAGACTTCTTCTTCTTAGTCTTCTTCTTCTTCTTCTTAACCACCTGGTTACTCGAATCCAGGCTTTCACCAGGCGAAGTAGAAGAAGAGGACGCAGAAACAGGTGAAGAAGGGGAGAGGTCCACCTTGGAATCAGCATGATGTTGTTCAGGTGGAGGAACTGATTGAACGGTAGTGGAGATATTTGGGACCACAGAGGTTGAAAACAACCAAACAGACAACCCAACAGTTAACCCAGGAAGGGACAACGTCGCCATGTAAGGAGCACCAACATTCCCGAAAGGAGGAAAATGACCGGGATTCCCTTCTGAGGGGATTCCTTGGTTGGTAAACTCTGAAAAAGTTGCCATCAAAACTCAAAAACACACACGGGCTGAAAAAGAACCAAGGCACACAATCAAACGGCCAAAAAGCAATATCTAACAGGGCGTATAATCGTGGGTGGTTAATTTTTTACCACATTGAAAAATAAGAAACTTCACCGTTTCATTTTTTAAGAGTCGAGAAACAATAAAAGATGACTCTATCTCTTTCAGATTTGATACAAGCGTGAAAGGACAAGCGCTTGACGGTCTTTTCAAATTTAGGGAGTCAAAAAATACCAAATGACTGCTCAGGAATACTAGGCACAAAGGGTGTACCAAATAATCGTGAACTGCAATATACACCTTGGTTTTAATAATGAAGAAGAAATCAACCAAGGACTTTCCGTACGTGCAGGAAATCTCCCAGAATGCTGTGTTCGGTGTATCACGGGTATAGGGCGGTAGACTCGGCTTCCTGTGGATAAAGGATTGAAAACCTAGAGGGGTCTCCCTTTATATACGCGACGGTACGGGGAGCACAAGTTCGTACTAGCGCTGTCTAAAGCCAAAAGGCGAACGACAGCTGCTAGGTTTAAAGACGCCGGAACACGTCTCTAGCCTAGACCTCTAAATATGTTTCGTTAGATTTCAATGCTGCTTTAGTTTAATTGAGTGGATTTTAAAGTTGATCTTCAATTAGGTTTCAATTTTCAGGCCCTAACGAATGTATTGTTTCAAAGACTCCTAAATGCAAAGCTACATGCCACAGTACACCATTTCGTTCGATGAAAACTAGCTACAGAAGAGTTGAGAGTCTTTACACAAACAAAATGATCGGAAGACAAACAATGAGATCTCTAATGCAACTAATGAAATCGAAAATTTTCCATTCCAATCACTACTTACTAGTAAAATCGAAAAATTTCAATTTGCACTAATTAACCAACAGCAAAAGAGATTTAGTTTTTTTAATATAATTTTCAATGTTTGATAGCTAGATACACTAAACAAACTGAAAATAAATGGAACAACTTGAGAAACGATATTGAGAGAGCAAAACGAACAAATTTCACTCAATGACACAAGCAATCAGATCTCAAATCGACCAAAGTCTCTCAAAACCAAGGAAAAGATTCAAAGGCTCCAATGGACCGTGTGATCTAGGCCCAAAGCAAGACCAAACGAAATTCGAATGAAGAAACGAGTAATCACCCAAAAATCGCAACAAAACAGTGACCAACTACTAAGAGGGTGCGGAGGAGCAATCGGAGAGTCAACTGGACAAACGAAACACCAAAACTCCCAAGGAGGGCTCGATACACAAAGCCACTAGATGCCCTAGGGCTTAAAACGTGAAATCGATAGATAAAAGCAAACAACCAAAGGACGAAGGAAAATTCCTAGTCAAACAGGACTCCAACACACTCAGGTAGTCGAAAAATCAAGAAGAAAAGCACTGACTAGACCCAGAGAGCTCAAAACTGAGCAAACTCAAAAACCTTACAGGAGTGGCGCGACTGTAAGGCTGCAACTGGCGCCAGAAAGCAATTGGCGCGGGCTATACAAAAGCAACATGCGCCAATTGGCGCGACTGTCGGGCTAAAAAGCATGCCAGTCGAGTTTATCAGCCAAAAACAAGAAAGAACTAGTCCAGAAGCAGATCAATGTAAACTAAGCAAACCAAGAAGCACAAAACAGCAAAAGAACCCAACCCAGAAGGCTCACCAAGCAAGGAAAAATCATAAAATAATCAAAACGAGACAATCTAAACGAGACAGTGAAATCTAGATATCTCCCCAGCGGAGTCGCCAAATTGTTGAGGAGGTAAATCCCCTCTGCGGACAGAGGCGATCCCTACTAGCCCAGCAGGGGTCTAGCAACAATCACGAAATGTTACGACGCAAGTTCCTAGTGCGCAAGTTCCTAGTTACGAATAAAAGACCAAGGATGGAGGCCTACCTGGAATCCAATGCTATGATCCGTAGAAGAGAGCGTTCCCGTTCCTCAGCCTCGGCAGATCACGATCCTCCCACGATCTCCGCAGATGGACACCTGCACATGCAAGAAACAACGCAAATACAAGCATAAAATCCAGAATACGCAACTATATATCAGTCAGAAAGGATATAACTCATTATTAACATAAGTGAAAATAGAATGGAACCATAACCGTAATCATTCATTAAATAACAATCGAAAGAGAGTACAACCAATGTTCTGACGTCGCGGTCTCCTTCGGATGGGTCCCCAGTCGTTCACATCTCGCAAAGCTCGCCAGGGAAAGGGCAAACCTCTCTAGAGTCTCTCAACGATAGTATCCTTACTTGAGTCGGCCTTATGGGAAGAAAGAGGGCTCTTACAGCACAAAGGCTCTTGAGAATTTGGAGATTCAAAGCTTAGGCACTTCAAGACTAGCTTACAATGGCATTGAGCAAGCTTTTATAGATGGGGAAGGAGGGAGTTGGGATCCCTATTATGGTGGGATTGGCCCTATCAACAAGGAAGGTTCCATGGGAGGTGGCAAACCACTTCCCTTCCATGGAAATCCCGCAGCCAAACCTCCCAACTCAGATGACGATGGTTTAAGCGGTTTGTTGAAACCTGTCTTTGTATCTTGCTGTTGCTTACTCATAAAATTGGTGGCCGTGCTTGCTGCGAGTCGAGCTCCGCAGTTGGCGCGACCTCTTTGTAGGATTTTCCTCATTGGTGCGAGTGATGAACTGTCTGCCCGCGCCAATGCAAAAGGAGATGTTTTCATGATTTTTTGCAAGGAGATGTCTTTAGGGCAATTGAAGCTCATGCTTAGAGGAATGCATTGATGATGATTTCAAGGCATGAAAATGTTCACAGGTCACAAAATGGGTCCTCCATTGTGCGGGACGGGGAATGGTAGGGACGGTGACAAATTACTGTGTAACACCTCTTCAGATTCAACTCCAGGTACCAATACCTTCTCGGGGTTCAACCTGATATTTTTCCAGAATTAAGTCTGAAAATGGATAGTTCCATCGGTTCCATTCCAGCTTAGGAAATACTCCTCTACAGGTAGTACGGTACCACCTTTCTGCAATGATCTATTCTATCTGAGTCTCTTCAGCTGCCTTTCCCCCATTTTCCTGGTCCCCCCAAGAAAGAATGAAAGAAAAGGAAAACAAATACCCCTCTCATTCACCAATATTTCCTTATCTCCATAGTGAGAGCTAAGAACCCTAACTGTCACAACTGTTTGAAATTTAGGTGATTCATAAAGAGCCTCTTTGTAACATCCCTGGTGAAAATTCCATGTAAATAAAAGCTAATAAAGGAAAAATAATAACCAGGGTTATGGGACACTTATTCCAAGCTGAATGTTGGGAAAAACATCCTAGTGTGGGTGTTCATTTGGTTCATTATGGCTAAGGAAAATGACAAAGGTAATGGCTAAGGCTTTGAAAAGGAAAAGGCTATTTTCAGCACATTTATTAATGAAAATAAAGGAAATTAGTAGAAAACGAAGGTGAAAGGTCACAGGTTACATGTGAGGAGGAAAATGAAGGAAAATAATGGAAAATGAATAAAAAATAAGGCTAATTGATAAAAATGCTTTGAGGATCATTTGCTACCTTTTGTTAGTTCAGTTTTGGAGTTCTCTCTCTATTCTCTCTCTCTCTCTCTCTCTCACTCTTGGACACTTAGAGTTTTCTTGGATCATTTCAGCATTGGAACAAGAAAGGAAAAGAAGGAAAGATTAAGTAGGTATCAATTTTCATGTGTGATTTCCTTGCTAGATTTGGCATGCATGGTTATGCATGTGTGTTCTTGATTCTATTGTTGTTAATGGCATGGGTTTTTCTAGGCGTGACAGTGTTTTTAGCCTAGCCTTTCCATTTCTGGATAGCCATGGTGTGATGGGGTTCTCATGTTTTGGTTGATTTGGATTTCCAAATGGATTCGAAGCTGAGTGAGGTGGATCTCTACATGAAAAAACACATGGCCTAGTAACCCATAAAATGGACTATGGGTTGTTGAAAATCTAGATTTTTTATTTCCTCGATGGGCCTAGGAATCATCGTCTGGTGTATGGCGTGATATACGATAAAGCATAGAGGTGGGTGCTCTCCATTAGGCCTAGGAATATCATGGCGAGATAATGTTAAAGCCTAGAGAGTGGAGTCTCAGTTCGGGCCTTGTGATCTGGTGACGATTGCAGTAAAGCATAGAGACTAGGAGATAGGAGCATTCCTCACGGTGTAGGTGGAGAAATCCAATGGAATCCATGCTTGTATTGGCCTAGTGATCTGGTGGCGATCATGGTAAAGCTTTTTATTACATGTTTATTGTTTTTGCCTAGTGATTTGGCAAGGATTGCGGTAAAGTCAATTCCTATTGATGAGGGTGAGGTGGTTTAGCCTCAGGAAGACCTAGATGGTTATTTTGGTTTGAGTCCCACGTTCATGCTTGGAATATGGAATGAGGGTGATTGATTGAAGAGATATTTGTCTTGGCCAATATATTTTCAGGTGGAACGTGGTAGTCCCATACCGAGTTGGATTTGATATTCATGAATAAGAGTTCCTTTCCTTGGTAATTTATGTGTTAATGTATTGGATTCTATGTAGCATTTATGGTTGTTGTATCCTCAATATTTATGTTATTTATGTGCTAGTTATGGATGTATTTTATGACAGTGAAAACGTATGGTTCTCATCATGTTTTGATTTGTAAATGAATGAGAAATGACGATATAACCTAATAGATGATAATGCAACTAATGATATAAGGGAAAAATGCTTCTTAGTGATTCTTAGATAAGTATGAGACCCCTATGCTCAGATCTGTTGTTTAAACCTATAGATTACATATTTGTGACATGTTTGACGAAATTCCTTTATGGCTGGCAGGGGTCCAGTTAATTCCTTGTTCAAGTAATTTCATTTGTATCATTATTTTGTTGTTATATTTCAATCCTAAAAGTTTTATGGAGTTATGGGTAGAGACCTAAGCCCGGGGCCTGAAAATGTGGCACAAAAATCAGGGTCGATGGCTCAGAACTACTAGGAAAATTCCATAGTCACACACATATCCATGCTATGTAAGTGACTAGAGGTTTCCAGTCACACTCTTTCCCATGTCAAATGAGTGACTGGGGGATTGATGCATCAAAAGGGAAGTTTGATTCTTCAAATTTTGTGAAAATTGCAACGAAAGTGGCCACTTCAGATAAGCCATGGGCAGGAGGACAAAACTAATGGGGCATATGGAAGTAGATCTCATGGTGGCCACCGATCAGATAGAGATTATACGATTTGATATGGAATATTGTTGGATACTCTAGATAGGAGAGGTGATGGACACACATATTATTCTAGTTCTAACTCTAACAATAATTATGATCGTCATCATTATCATCCTTACATGAGAATTGATGGAGGATACTTGGCAGATGAGTTTAAGAAAGCAGAGCAATCTACTTTTGATGGAGTTTTGAATAATATGGAAGAATAATAGGCTTGGATACTTAGGATGAAGAAGTTATTTCAGTTGCATATTTACACAGATAATTTGAAGGCCAGAGTAGCTATGTTCAGCCCGAGAGGTAAAGAATATATCTGGTGGGAAGATGTAAAGCGCGTCAGAGACATCAGGGTAAGGGACTTGAGTTGGAATGAGTTCAAGAGGTTTTTTAGGAATAAGTGCTTGTCAGAAAGGTACTACGACATTAAGGAAAAATAGTTCTATGACCAAAAGATGGGATCGATGACATATGAGGAGTACACAACTAAGCTCCTGGAGCTACTGAGGTATGTACTGTATCTAAAATATGAAAAGGCAAAACTTTAGAGATTTTTTAGTGGATTACCATTAGCATTCAGAGATCATATTGAATATGATGAGCCTCGATCACTTGAGGAAGTTATTGGGAAATTGAAGCATTACTATGAATAGTCGAAGTGTAAGAATGAATCTCAGTAAGGATGGAAAGGGAAGGATAAAGGTAAAGGTAAATGGAAAATGAAAAGAGAAAGGCCTCAGACTACAAAGGAGAAAGATAATTTTTCACAACATAATAATTTCAATGCAGCTATACAGGTACATCAGGTCAGAACAACAATGTAGAGTTAATGGTATTGGATAGTTGAAGTGTTGGATATGCACTAAGGAGCATATCAAGAGAGATTGTCCGAAAAATCAGGGTGGTAGGCCTCATATATATAGTTCATAGGAGGTGCATACTATTGGGGATGTTGGTTAGAACATTCCTCTTATATATGTAACACTGGATAACAGGTAGGTAGACCATTAGGCATCTATCATTGAAATGGAAGGTAAGATTTGTGATCAATTTGTTTGTATTTTGATTGAACCTGGATCTAATTATAATTATATTAGTCCTGACTTGGCGGATAAGTGTGGTTTGAATAAATAAGTGCATGCAGAATCTTGGTTAGTGCATTTGGCTATAGGTACAAAGAAAACAGTTCATCATTGGGTAAGAGCTTGTGCATTTGAGATGAATGGCATTTCTACATCATCTCATTTGAATGTATTGTTGTTGGAATTGTACAGTATGCTCTTAGGTATATATTATTTATATCTTCATAGGACCAAAGTGGGTTTTTATGAAAAAGAAATTGAGTTCTTGGATGATAATGGGGAGCAGTGAACCTTACAGGGTAAGAGAAAAGCAACATCAGTTAGGATGGTGACAACTATGTAGGAAAAGCGCAGTTGCGGAAAAGGGTGTGTGTTATTTGTAGTGCATATTTCTAGCGACAAAGGTAAGGAAGTGGAGGGTGCAGATGTTTTAAGTAGGTATCCAGTTATACATAAGTTTTAGGATGTATTTTTCGCAGAGATTTCATATTTCCACCACATTTAGAGGTAGACTTCTCTATTGAGTTGGTACCAAGAGCAACACCAACATAAAAAGAACCATACAATATGAGCACTCCAGAGTTGGTAGAGCTAAAGTTTTAGTTAAAGGAAATTCCTAAAAAGGGATACATTAGGCCAAGTGTATCACCTTGGGGTGCACTGGTATTGTTTGTAAAGAAGAAGGATGACACTCTCAGGTTATTCATTGATTACATACAGTTGAACATGGTGACCATCAAGAACATGTATCCATTTCCAAGGATTGATGACTTATTTGATTAGCTAAAGGGAGAAGTGTGAAAATTCTACTGCAGTTTATTGGTTTATTTCCTCCTACTTGATTTGATTAATACAAGTTATTTTCATAAATTAGATTCAGAAAATACTGAAAATAAACACAACTACAACCTACACATGCAGATCATTTACTGAAAAATTGGCTCATGCAACAAAGTGACACATGGATTTTTGGACATAAGTCCCCGGAAAAACCCAAAGCGGGAAAACCGGTGGAGCAAATATGAGGGTTATTTTATTAAGTACTTCTGAGTACAGCAAATGTGGGTTCAAGATCTGAAAAACCTAACAGAGAATAAAAGAAATAAAATCTACAGCTAACCTGAATTTCTAGTGCCAAATATCAGACTGATCCACACCCTCAGACGGGATTTAAAAGACTCAGCCCAGATTTGACCCTAGAAACCTTCAGCGCTGCTCCTGAAGCCCCAATGTTACCTCTGAAGGCCTGCGTTAGCCTTTGTGTGGCCCTGGGAGGGCCTAAGTCACCCCTGGAGGGTCTACGCTGCCCTTGCGCTGCCTTTGCTAGGTCTGCACCAGTTGTAATATCCCAAAATGGGATTTCTCAACAATGCATGCATAAAAAATGCATTTTCAGAAATATATGCTACGGAAAACGAAATCAACACTTGGATCCCTTAGAAATGAAAATATACCATCTAAATCGAAGAATTTATCAGAAACAAATCAAACTAGGTGAGGTAAACATACCTCCCACACCTAGTATGGCTCAAAATTGCTAAAACCCCAAAAATACTGCAACATGAAATTACTGCATAAAGAGACAATGCGGTATATTGAGAGTTTATGCACAGAAATAGATGGGACAAATAGATCTGATATTATATTAAATAATATGGCTCAAGAACTAAGATCTAGTCTCCTTTATACAAAATCTAGAGAACCTGGGTAGGGTTTCTAGGAATACACCCAAATACAAATGGTAATATTTAGGAATAAGGCTGAATAATCACTGAAAACTAAATCACAGGAGTATAGAAGGCTGAAATGAAGTAGATCTAATCAAAGGTCTTCCCCCATGGAAGGATCAACCCTCCAATCATAGGAAAACTCTGAAAAAGAGGCACAAGATACACTGTTGAAACTACCCTTCAAAAATAAAGAAATTCCAGACTGGAATAAAACTGTAGGTGATGGAAATATATTGGCTTGCTGCCAAAGATGTGAAATAAGCTCAAGAACCCTCCAAATTGATCTCCCAATAGAATGAATCCTTCCTCCTATGCAAAACCAACTCGGAAAGTGGGGTACTCAACCCTCCACTGCAACACCCTGCAACACAACATTATACTTCTGCAGAAATAATGTTGTAGTTGAAGACTGAAGCTTGGCACCAATGCCATATGTGTGGAATAATAGATCAAGTCTCTCCCAAGAGCTACTCAAAGGGAAGAGATGGAATTCTCAAACAAGAATACCTTAGTGCTAAACAACACCAACAATCTTAGCTAAACAATTTAAGAGAGAAAAGTCTAAGCAGACACATCAAAATATAATTCATAAGCTAACCTCAAATGGCTACCATCCTCTTCCTTATAAAATAAGTGAGCCTTCTCACCTTTGGTCCCACTCATTAGGGTTTCCACCATCACACAAACAATCTCCCTCCAAAACTGTGTTGTACCTTCATCAATGCCACTCCTCCATAACAACGTTGTTTGATTTGATCAAGGTTGACCTCTTCAACCTGCTTCAACCCTTTTCACACCTAAGGGTCTTCAATCTAGCTCTCATATATTTTTTTAAACTGATCCTCATTCATATTGAGCTGTTTTTATTTCTGATCCACTCCTCCTACATTTATGCTATTGACTTCATCAAACTTGACTTTGTCCACATGAAAATGTCCCTTTTCACACATGAGGGTGTGAAATCCAGCCATAATAATGATCCCTCTTCACATCATAAGGAATTTTATTCCTATTTCTAAAATGTATGGGTCTCCTTACCCATTTATTCATCTCATAAGTGTAAAAGACAAAAATCAATATTCCAATTAGCTACAGGGTAAACTTGGAATATTATAGTCCTCCCCTCCCAAATGTTTCTTGTCCTCAAGAAACTGCAAGGATATAAATAAAGAGCATCCTCTTCTCCCCCTGTAGCATACTAATACAATAAAATCCTCCAAGGATCAAGATGTTTTCTCATCAATACATCTCCATGTTGCTCCTCCCAAGCATGCAAGATAGCTTTTGGTGAACACCCCAAATAACTATCATTATGTAAAAGTAAAATATCCATGGAGGAAACAATGGGCTTTCTAAAGGCCTTATTGAGGCATGAGGTCTGACATATATTCGGATCTATCATCCTCATATGAATCTCCCAACCCCAAGCTATCATCCATACAAGATGAGTCACCTCCCAACATGGCAACTCCTAGAAATCCTCCTCCACCTTTGGCTCCTGTAAAGTAGGTGGGCTAAATAACTGAACATGGTAGACAAGATAGCCTACCCCACACTGTCCTCCTCTCAACTTAGGATAAGTGTAGAGTATCTACTGATCTTGGGCTACAAATAACTTGCCCTCAAGTGGCAAGAAGAAGACTAGATCTCCAAAGATCTCCTCTCCAACGTTGTGAATCAAGCTGGCCCAAACCATCCCATATGTGATGAATAGGACATGATCACCACATGGCATCCAAATGAGAAGAATATTGAAGGTGTTATATAGTGTTGAAAGGTACCAACAGTTTCTCAAGTGATCACAACACAATTTTCCCCACTGCTGCTTCAGAAAATATCATGGAAGGTTGTTTCTTGACAAATGGCTAGTTGTGAAAGTCATGACATATACTAGTAAATAGTAAATGGATGAGTGTATCAACTGGGCATACAATAAGTGACCAAAAACTTACCCAAATTCATACAAATGATGGTTGTCTCCATCATAATAGTTGGCCAAAAATTTCCCATGGAGCTCACTAAGAAGCGTGCCCTCTTGTAGAGCATGCATTGAATAGAAATGGTAAGAAAATGCAAATATTGTGTTAGATAATCAATAGATGCAAAAACAATATTCTTACAATGTGCTGAAAGTAAGATGATGCATGGATCCATGAATAAGTCCTCCATAGTGGTTTGGCATACTCCCATGAAGAGGAATGAACCATGTGTTGCATGAAGATCCTCCTTCTTATGCTTCAAAATCCAAGTCAAGAAGAACATATCACAATAATAGATGTCTCCATCCACTACTCCATAATTCTCACCTCCTCCTTGTCCACCAAGTGCATCAAATGTGAAGTGATCCCGGGGACACTCCATCAATAAGTCCAAGCTCCAAAGTGACAACATCGTTGGTCTATGCAAATAGGCTCATGCCAACTCATAACTCCATTATTTTATATGCTCATTGTCAAAGACATCTACCATAATGTTGCTATATACAAGAAGTTTCTTCCAAAGTGGAAATACTTCCAAATCATCCAAGGCTAAGGAGTAGCCCCTTTGCACCATGATATTTCCATCTCCTACTCCTGCAACATCATGCAAAGTGTAAGAGAAAATTTTCCCCTGCTCTCCCAAGAACAACCAAAGCAACAAAAGTTTTTGTTGCCTCCTCATAGCTCCATCATAAAAATCATGTGGTGAAAACATAATGAGTGATATGAATAATGTCATATCAAAACAATGCATCCATAATCCTTGCTGCCCTATGATGCAAGTATCCTACCAAACTTCCTTCACCCACATACCCTTTGAAAGAGGATATGTCACATGATGGGCAAACTCTTTCAAGAGTAGCCAACGCAGCCAAGCCTCCTACTGCCCACTATCATATATTTGCAAGTAGCTTTCCAGCCTCTTGCTCTCCATCCACTCCCATTCATCCATATGTGGAAGCCTCCCATCATTCTCTACCTTGGCACCCTTCCAATGAAGGCTACCATCCTCCCAAATCAGATTTCTCCTTTTGCATTTCATCAGATGTTGAAATGTAACTCCTTGGAGATCTCCTAGAAAAGATCTCACTCTAATGACCATCTTGAATCCATAAGGATCCAAGTGAGTTGAAGGTTAAACCTCCTCACTGCTGCCTATTGACAGTGATGTTAATCTCCTTCATGGTGTTTTGGCTATCTCATGTACGAACTCAAGGATGAACATATGGTTTTGCATAAGTTTGTTTGGGACAAAGTTCATCCTATCCCCCAAGAAATCATACCCCAACCCCAAGTGTGGTTTGCAGATCAATAGTGGCTCATTAGGATGATGTTTTATCCCTTCCTTGATAAAGTCAAGGTTGCACAACGCAGTACAATCCTGCTGCTCCAAATTAGCAATATGTGTTGACCCTTGGTCATGCAAAGGTAGATTTCCACAACCTTCAAAAAAATTTGCTGCAATAATAGAAAGTGGAAATTTAATCATACCTTGATGTAACTTGGGAACACCTTGCATAGCTATAAGAGTTTCTTCCCCCAATTTGTTGGCTCCTCCAACTGATGATGTTGAGGGATGCTCCTCCATAGTTGTGACATCGCTGGTACAAGTCTCCTCCAATGGTGGTGAGGGCTTCTTCTCCTCTATTTTCTCTTTACAAAATTTTCTAATAAACTTTTGAGTAAACTCATCAAAAGTAGTCACTCTTGCATGACTCAAATCGCTGAAGCACCAAATTTTTGCTTCACCCTCAAGGTGCAACGCTGAAATCTCTACAGCCTCTCTTTCTACCACTGGATGTAGTAGGAAGAATGCATCTAGTTTCTTTGCCCAAACCCTTGTTGTAGATGACCCATCAAAAGTAGACAATAGAAACCTATTGCCCTTGATCCTCCCTTGGCTACAAGGCCTTCTTTCTTCCTCCAATTGAATGAACTGAGGGAAAGCTAAAGTCTCCTTGAAGGCTCTAGTTTGAGATTTGTACTCAACTAGGTATTCACTTAGAATCTTGTGATCCAAGTGTCCTCCATCTTTCTGCAATTTGTCCTTATTTTAAAAAGGAAAGAGTATGGTCACATGCTTTGGAGTTGTTTGCAATACTGGTTTCCTCTTCTGATCATAGGAAGTGCATGGATCTTCCTTCTCTTGAAACCCTCTAGAATTTTCACTGCTCCTCTTTTCTTCTTTCTGTTTAACCTCCTTGGAGAGGTTCTTCATGGATCTGAAAAATGATGAGACAAATCTCATTATCTCCATCATTCTAATCCCTCCTTCTTCTTATAGCATCTTGGCTTGAATTCCAGAGGCTGAGCAAAAGAACTTGCTCTGATACCACTATAATATCCCAAAATGGGACTTCTCAGCAATGCATCCATAAAAAATGCATTTTCAGAAATATATGCTACAAAAAATGAAATCAAAACTTGGATCCCTTAGATCTAACAATATACCATCTAAATCCAAGAATTTATCAGAAACAAATCAAACTAGGTGAAGTAAACAGACCTCCCACACCTAGTATGGCTCAAAATTGCTAAAACCCCAAAACTATTGCAACATGAAATTACTGCATAAAGAGACAACACAGTCTACTGAGATTTTATGCACATAAATAGCTGGGACAAATAGATCTGATATTATATTGAATAATATCACTCAAAAAATGAGATCTAGCCTCCTTTATACAAAATCTAGAGAACCCGAGTAGGGTTTCTAGGAATACACCCAAATACAAATGTTGATCTTCAGCAATAAGGCTGAATAATCACTGCAAACTGAAGCACAGGAGTATAGAAGGCTGAAATGAATTAGATCTGATCAAATTTCTTCCCCCATGGAAGGATAAACCCTCCAATCACAGGAAAACTCTCAAAAAGAGCCACAAGATACAGTGCTGTAATATTCCAAAATGGGACAACTCAGCAATACATGCATGAAAAATGATTTTTTTCAGAAATATAAGTTTAAACAGAAAAATTTAGCCCATGAATTCATTAGATCTGACATTATTACACTCATATCTAAGAGGAGATCAGAAACAAATGACTTTTTCCTAGTTAAACAGGCCTCCCATGCTCAAAACAACCCAAAAACACTGAAACCCCAAGACTGCTACAAACAGAAATTAATGCAGAAAGAGACAATGCAGTTATTTGAGGGTTTATACTCATAAAAAAAGAGACAAAACAGATCTGCTCATGTATTAATCAAATAAGCTAAAAAACAGAGAACTAGTCCCTTTTACGTAGATCCAAGATGACCTGGGAAGGGTTTCTTGACAGAAATGAAATACATGAAATTTTTTGTTGCAGATCTATCGATGAATCACGTGGTATGGCTGAAGCACTGCACAAATATGGCTGATCATACAAAGAAATGGCAGTAGAATCTCCTACTAGATTTTCGGGAAGTAGAATGAACCTCCTTCAGGGAAACTAGCTCAAAACTCAAGGGATTAAACCCCTCCACTGCAATACTTTAAGAAATAATGTAGTTTCTAAAAGGGAATACGCTATTGCTGAAGGTGACAGTTTGGCCTAACACCAGGTAGTGGAAAACGTAGCACAAAATTCTCTCCTCAGATTTCTTAAACAAGATCTCCAAGCAAGAGTGGGGAATTCCCGCATGAGAAAACCCTTGCACTAAAAAGTGCAGCAAACTTAGCTAAACAGCCAAAGGATGAAAAAAGTCTAAATAGACCACATACAAAATATAATCTTCAATCATGCCCCATATGGTTTCCATTCCCTTCATTATATAGTTGATGAGCTTCCTTACCAAGGGTCCCACCCAATTATGAGGTTGTTTCCATGCTAAGGCTCCTCCACCAAAATTATGTTGTCTCCATTAGTATTGCTCATCCTTTTACAACATTGTTTGATTTAGTCAAACTTGACTGGATCAACCTTGACTGGATCTTCATGCATTGTCTCTTTTCACACTCAAGTTGTCTTCATTTTGACTAGCTAGATTGATCTTTATTCACATTGAGCTATCTTTATTTAGGATCCACTCTTCAAATATTAATGTTGTTGACTTAGTCAAACTTGACTTTGTCCACACATTTTAGACCCTATTCACACATGTGGATGCTTGATTTGGTTATTAACATGATCCCTTTTCACATTATGAGGGATTTTATTCCTACTTAAGCAACTTATGAGCCTCCTTGCCCATTTATTCATCTATCTAGATTTTAAAAGAAAAATTAATATTCCTATTAGCTTCTTGATAATTTAGGAACATTACAACTGCTGAAACTGCCCTAAAAAAATAATGCAAATCTAGATTGGAATAACACTGTAGGTGATGGAAATATATTGGTTTGCTGCCAAAGATCTGAAATCAGCCCAAGAACCCTCCAAACTAATCTCCCAATAGAAGGAATCCTTCCTCCTATGCAAAACCAACTCGGAAAGTGGGGTTCTCAACCCTCCACTGCAACACCCTGCAACACAACGTTATACTTCTGCAGAAATAACGTTGTAGCTGAAGATTGAAGCTTGGCACCAATTCCAGATGTGTGGAATAATTGATTAGGTCTCTCCCAAGAGCTACTCAAAGGGAAGAGATGGAATTCCTAAATGGGAATACCTTAGTGCTAAACAACACCAGCAATCTTAGCTAAACAGCTGAAGAGAGCAAAGTCTAAGCAGACACATCAAAATATAATTCATAAGCTAACCTCAAATGGCTGCCATCCTCTTCCTTATAAACTAAGTGAGCCTTCTCACCTTGGGTTCCACTCATTAGGGTTTCCACCATCACATAAACAATCTCCCTCCAAAACTGCATTGTACCTTCATAAATGCCACTCCTCCATAATAGCGTTGTTTGATTTCGTCAAGGTTGACCTCTTCAACCTGCTTTAGCCCTTTTCACACCTAAGGGTCTTCAATTCAGCTCTCATATAGTTGTCTAAAGTGATCCTCATTCATATTGAGTTGTTTTTATTGCTGATCCACTCCTCCTACATCTATGTTGTTGACATGGTCAAACTTGACTTTGTCCACATGCAAATGTCCCTTCTCACACATGAGGGTGTGAAATCCAGCCATAATAATAATCCCTCTTCACATCATAAGGGACTTTATTCCTATTTCTGAAATGTATGGGTCTCCTTACCCATTTATTCATCTCCTAAGTGTAAAAGAAAAAAATCAATATTCCAATTAGCTGCAGGCTAAACTTGGAATATTACACCAGCTCTGTGTGGCCCCAACTGCCTCTTTGTTGCCCCTATTGGACTGCGTGGCCCCAGTTGCCTCTGCGCTGCCCTTTTTGCCGCTCCTCTGCCTCTTGATTTCTCTTGGCTCTTGGGATCAGATCATCCCCTCAGCCAATACTACCCCTCACTGCAAGAAAATCCTCCAAAAATTCTTAGCAAACCCACCCTAGAATTCTAGATCTATTCCTTAGTTCTGCAAATGTGTGTCTCTCCAACTGACCCTCAAGCCTTTCTCTTATAATTTTTGTTGAAGCCTCCAACGACCAAGATTAAATCATTCATCAATGGATGAGACTAAAAGACTCCTTGATCCATGTGACTTAAGACAATTTCAGCACATGTGTTAATTAATTAACTTTAATTATTTTATTTTCCTAAGTTAGGCTTAGGAAATCCATTAAAAATAATTAATTATTTGAATAACTTGAACAACAACTGAAGTTTCTCAAATCTATTTATGGGTTTTGGAGATCAAGTGTGTCCTAGCCCCTCCACAAAATTTCAGGGCTAGAGCACACCCGATGCTACACCAACTTATAAAAAATATCAATAGGCAACAGTGTTCTCGAATATTTATCTAAGATCTAGATATCAACAGGTATGCATTAAGGAAGAAGGCATTTACAAGAAAACTTTCCAGACCAAGTATGCGCATTATGAGTTTGTTGTAGTTCCATTTGGTTTGACTAATGCTCCATCTACCTTTATGTGCTTGATGAATAATGTGTTGCGTCCTTATTTTAACAAGTTTTTTATTATGTTAATTGATGATGTATTGATATATTATAAAAATGAAGAAGAGCATGTCGAAAATTTAACAGTTGTGTTGATATTGATAAGGGAGCATTAGCTGTATGTGTTAGCACTCTGTAAATTTCTCCAGGCTGACGAGAGAAATCCCAGAGGTAATCACAAACCTCATTGGGCTAAAAACAGGTCCTTTCTAACTAGAGGGGGATCCCTCACTTGAAAAATGTCTAAAGGTAAAGAACGATGAAGCTCAAGAATACCCTACAGAGACCAGATCTGGAAAAGGGAAATAATATTTAATGGTAGTTGTTGGTTGATTTAGGAATAAGGGTCACTGAGGCATGAAACCAAAATAATAATTCTGATTTTTAGACTAAAATAGAAGTGCTTACATAAGACACTTGTAGAAGTAGAGGCAAGGCAAGTACATATTTCAGAGTTGACATCAATTGTAGTATAGTGAAGAAACTAAAAAAACACATAACAATATCTAATCAAATGCAATAGAGCACAACATGAAACTTTGCAAAATACTTTCTTGACTAGATATTGAGAAGAAAAACAACAATGGAGCACATAAATAAGGGTGAATTTCATCATAACATAAAGAGAACCAGTTAAATAGAGCATCAAGAGAGATGAATTCTAGAGAAGTACTTTATAAATATAGTTTAAAAGTGAGACTGTAATAAAATATTCAAATGAACAATTACACAAAAGCGAAAACAATAACTCGAAATACATACTACATGAATCTTTGAATCACAGTGACAAAACTCCTGCACTGATATTTTTATTCAAAAAAACATAAGTTCATACACACAGGGCTTCTTCAAATTATGAACCATTCTTCCATATTCCGTTTGGTTTTAAACACATTTTCAGCAAAGTTAAAAATAAGACCAGATGCACTATGTCTATTATCCACTGATTGGATCAAAACCAACGAAATTTGGAAACATCAAGCCTTTAAAACAAAGCTGAAATAAAAAACTAAAACTGTGATAAAAATGATGAGAATAATAATCAATGATGAGCTCAATAGTTTAATCTAAGCCCTCGGATGAAATAAGGTAGATTTAGATAGTTTATGCTTGAAAAGAATAAATGTTTCAAGGTTGCAAGCCTAAATGCACCTGCCAAATGAAGAAAAAATGTTAGAATCAGGATGGGTAGGTAGACAGAAGTGGAGAAAGCATGTAATAAATGATTATCGGGAAAAATCACTAATTTCCCCTCCCTTATAGGTATTTAGTGTTCTAAAATATCGGTCAAACAGGCTTAGAGGATTTCTCTGACATTTGTTGGGACCAGATCCAAGGCTCGATGACTGGTTAGTTGAAAATATTAAATTATATGTTAAATCCCCATTCATCATTATTTCATCTCTCATTCATAAATTATAACTCCTTTCATAAGTAAAGACTCATTCTTACTTAATGAAGCAGATAAACCCATCTAATTAACTTCCATTCATTCAGAAACATGCAAAAACCCTCAAAAATACTTTATACTAAGTATTGGTGAAATGATAAAAAGACAAGCTTTGCTTTACTTTTATACTTTACTTAGTCATTTTATGTATTTTTGTGTGCATTCCATTCCCCTTTTCATATTAACTTTTAACTTAGTTTATTAAATCCCTAAATAAAACCTTATCCTACTTATTTAATTCCCTATATCTGAATACCCCCAAAACCCACTATTATAAATATTTTAGACCAAAGTTATTACCCATATGTCAAATAAAAAACCCAAATAAAATTCCCTTTGGTCTAAAACTAAAACTAAATAAATATCCCACCCCCTATTGTTATTAAACCATTCAAAAGGTTTAATACTATATAAAATAAAATAAAAAGTTGTGCTAATGTGTTTCATTTAGGGCATATTACCTGTGATCTAAACAAAACATATTTAATTCCGCTCTTCAACATATATCCTAAGTTTTTGAATCAAATTAAATCTTTTTATAAGGTTCAAAAGACGTTAACCCCCACCATGCAAAATTCCACACTTTTGCAATGCATATACAAAACCTTTCACCCACATCCAGTTTATAAAGGTTTTAAACTGCTAGCCCCCATATAAAACCCGGTCCCACCTTTCCTTAAGCTGCAACTTTCCTTTTGATCTTGACCCTTCGCACTGTATATCAAGATCCAACGGTCCAAATGTGATATCGCGCACACAAAGCCAACAAAATTTGGAAACATCAAGCCTTTAAAACAAAGCTGAAATAAAAAACTAAAACTGTGATAAAAATGATGAGAATAATAATAAACGATGAGCTCAATAGTTTAATCTAAGCCCTCGGATGAAATAAGGTAGATTTAGATATTTTATGCTTGAAAAGAATAAATGTTTCAAGGTTGCAAGCCTAAATGCACCTGCCAAATGAAGAAAAAATGTTAGAATCAGGATGGGTAGGTAGACAGAAGTGGAGAAAGAATGTAATAAATGATTATCGGGAAAAATCACTAATTTCCCCTCCCTTATAGGTATTTAGTGTTCTAAACTATCGGTCAAACAGGCTTAGAGGATTTCTCTGACATTTGTTGGGACCAGATCCAAGGCTCGATCACTGGTTAGTTGAAAATATTAAATTATTATGTTAAATCCCCATTCATCATTATTTCATCTCTCATTCATACATTATAACTTCTTTCATAAGTAAAGACTCATTCTTACTTAATGAAGCAGATAAACCCATCTAATTAACTTCCATTCATTCAGAAACATGAAAAAACCCTCAAAAATACTTTATACTAAGTATTGGTGAAATGATAAAAAGACAAGCTTTGCTTTACTTTTACACTTTACTTAGTCATTTTATGTATTTTTGTGTGCATTCCATTCCCCTTTTCATATTAACTTTTAACTTAGTTTATTAAATCCCTAAATAAAACCTTATCCTACTTATTTAATTCCCTATATCTAAATACCCCCAAAACCCACTATTATAAATATTTTAGACCAAAGTTATTACCCATATGTCAAATAAAAAACCCAAATAAAATGCCCTTTGGTCTAAAACTAAAACTAAATAAATATCCCGCCCCCTATTGTTATTAAACCATTCAAAAAGGTTTAATACTATATAAATAAAACAAAAAGTTGCGCTAATGTGTTTCATTTAGGGCATATTACCTGTGATCTAAACAAAACATATTTAATTCCGCTCTTCAGCATATATCCTAAGTTTTTGAATCAAATTAAATCTTTTTATAAGGTTCAAAAGATGTTAACCCCCACCATGCAAAAGTCCACACTTTTGCAATGCATATACAAAACCTTTCACCCATATCCATTTTATAAAGGTTTTAAACTGCTAGCCCCCATATAAAACCCGGTCCCACCTTTCCTTAAGTTGCAACTTTCCTTTTGATCTCGACCCTTCGCACTGTATATCAAGATCCAACGGTCCAAATGTGATATCGCGCACACAAAGCAATCATCTGCCTAACTTCAAATCGGACACGAAATAGGTAGTATTTCCCATTTATCCCTCCTTGATGTGTCGATTTCTTATTTGATCGCGTTCCTTTTAAGGAAACCTGCTTACTTCCAAAACTGCATGCGATAACTGCTGTCCGGTTTTGTTTCAAATCCTGAAACCGCCTCCCGCCATTGATGAGACATGCATTCAATGACAGTTAATGAAGATTAAATCAAAAGGTTAAAACCTTTGATACAACTATTTTTTATGTTTATCCGCGCATTTGAACTCTGAAATAGCTCCTCCCGACTATGTTAAGCCTTTTCAAGCCCCTGCTTGCCATTTTATGCCCATAACCTCATTACTTTACTGAAATATACCATTGAAGATCGACTAAAAAGCTATTCGCCACTCCAATAAGTTGTTAAAGACCTCAAAATCAACCAAGATCATCCGAAAACATTTCAAGAGCCGAATACCTGCATTATTAAGGTATTTCTCGACAATTCAAGCCTGTGAATTCAGTTTTAACCATCTTTAATAGAACCAAACCTTTAAATTGAGAAATTCACTGAAGCAAATTGCCTAAAAATACCAAAAAAGAGGCCAAACCCTGGCAAATTTCTCCCAGGAAACCTTGTTTTCTATTGCAAGCCTTTTTAAAGCCAATTTCCTCAAATTTCACAGTCTAAGGATCAAATTCAAGGATGTAAATGGCTAAAACCTCTGAATTACCTTGAAAACCCATTTTTTCAATCAATTCAACTCAGAAAACCCTTGTTTTCTATTTTATGCTAGTTTTGCATCCTCAAATTAACCTAGTTGAGCAAAAAAGCCCAACATAAGCTATCCTTAATCTAAATTGCTCAGTTTCCTCTCTTTAATATAAAAACTACTGCAAACAGTCGAATCTTGCAGTAGTTACCTAAAAATGCCTAAAAAACAGAACACCAGCAAACCTGAAGGATCTAGAGCAGCCAAATATGAGGGATCCAAAGCCCCTAAGCCTGCCCCAGCCATCACTGCCAAATCTGCTATAACATTAAACCCCCTTCAACCACCCGTGGTTGCTACTGAAAGCATTCCTTTGACTAATCTTGACTATAAAATTGTAGACATTGTCATTGAGTTCAATTTGCTAGATATACACAACTGGTGTTATGAAAAATATCTAGACAAAGATGATATTCCTATTTTGGAAACCCATTTACCCAAGTATATAGTCCCATTGACTCATCCTAGTCAAGAACTCATCAGAATGTGTCAAAAATACTATGAGCCATATCAAAGAGTTATAATAAATGCAGAAAAAGAAATACTTTTTTCTATTAGACCCCAGTCTATTAATCAAATGCTACAATTGCATCCTGATCCCCAAGAAGTCCCCTTGTCTATAGAGGCCTTAACTCAGTTAGACCTTGGCCTAACTTTCCCTAAAAGGTTCATGATCTTTCAGAATTTTATGCCTTCTCATGTTGATATTCCAAAGATAAATCCTCCATACTCCACAGCTAAATTTCTCGAAGGTTCTAGACGTATTATCTCTATGCTATCTTTTAACCTTGGATATTTTATAGATGAGTATACTGATGAATCTATTCTTGGTTTCTTGTCCACCATGTCTCCTGGTCAACCTCCATCAGTCATCTTTGCCTATGCTAGTTTCATAGAAGATACCATCCACTACCAGTTGACTAAATTACCCACAGAAGGCGTATTTAGATATGCTTCTTATATTTTTCATTTGTTCCTATTCTTTCAAGAAGACAAATTACCAGTCACTTTGCAAAAAATGGATGTCGAGGGAAAACCTCTGTTAATTATTTTTTGGACTTCATTGCTGAGAAAAGAATGTAATGATTTCAACTATTCAAAGTTTTTAGAGATATTTTTGCATCTAGCAATGACCATATTGAATAAATCAGAGCAGCCAGGGATCAGTGAAGAAATGAAAATAATTTTACAACTTTCTAAGCAGAACAAGGTTGGGGATTTGTACCTCTATGAAAAACACACCGAATTAAGGATTTTTGGGTCAAACTTATTACCCTACAAGTTGCCCAAGCATGTGTGTATGAGATTTTTTTCATTAGAATATCTTAGACAGATTCTCAATTCAGATTCAATTAACTTTATGGCAGCCAAGAAGAAAACCCAATTTAAGTTAAAAAATAAAATTAGTCCATTTATCTGCAACCATAGAGATGCTGAAAAGGAAGTGACAAAGAAGCTATCAGAATTCAGATTTGAAAAGAGTTTTCCATGGAATTATGATCCACAAGGGATCTTACGAAAACTAAGGGTCAAATGTAAATTAACACCCTTTATCCATGAGTCAAAGCCTGAAATAGAAAAGTTTGCCAATCAAATTGAATGGATTGAAAACACCTTGACAGAGGGAGCAAGCCAAAAAGATACATCACAAGAATTGGAAGTTGTCAAGCAGCCAGAAACATCAAGTAAAAGAGTCAGGGAAGAAGGGAGGTTACACAACAGAGACAACAACTAAGACTAAATTTAAAATAATCTATAACAAAATGCCTAAGCTCAGTTCAGTTGATAAGGAGAAAGTAACAATTGATATTGATGAAATAGATGCTCCAGTGACCAATGATGATATAGCAACAACCATAATCAATGGAACACTATGGAAATTCAAAAGGAAAAACCACTAAACCAGAATGCCACACAGATGATTGAGAAACAACACAGCATGGAAGCCTCTTCCTCACAGCCAGCTAAGGAAAAGGACTTGGAAATCAAAGAGAAGTACAAGAAAATTAAGCAGAAAAATGAAGATAAAGACAGAAATATACTAAGTTTCATTTCACTGGGAAAAGTAACACCACAAAAAAACAAAAAAATTCAAATGCAATTCATCTGAATGTTTGTCTCGTTTCCATTCTAAAGTGCAACTTTGTTGAACTCTCCTAATATTAAAACACCCGAAGGTTTTTATTTCAGTTAAGGGTTTTCTCCAATTTCCAAACTACTATGGATGTGATTGTTATATTTGGTCGTTATCAAATTTGGATCTGATAAATACTTAACCAGAGAGGGTCTCTATGATTCGACCTTTTGTTTGCAAATTTTGTCAACGGAAAATATAATTTCAAACCAGATATTATATGAACAATTTATTTTCGCTCAGGCTCATGAAGTGATCAAACTCTATTTGAAAAAGATGTAATATAGTTTCATTTAAAAATATGGCAATATAATTCTGAGACTTCAAATAATGGAGAAATGTCATTGTTTTAATGTAAATGTAACATACCTGACGCAGCAGTCGACGAGCGCGGATGGCAAGAGCACCACGGCGGATGGCAGGAGCACCACGGCGGACGACAGGAGCACCACGGCGGACGGCAGGAGCACCAGGGCGGCTGGCAGCAGCAACAAAGCGACAACAGTCACAAACAATGAAAGGCGCGCGAAATGAAAATGGTAAACCATAAACATTCGCGAGCGATTTATTTATAGAAAATAGTTCGGCCGAACTATTTTAAAAGAAAAAGTTTGGCCGAAGTCACAGTTCGGCCGAAAATTTTTAAAAGTTCAGCCGAAATTTTGCTTCCGGTTTTCCAATCTCTGGCAAAAACCCTGTTTGCCCGCGCCGTCTGTGTGCCGTCAATCTAAACGGAAACACGAGTTCGGCCGAACTTTATAAGAAAGTTTGGCCGAACTATTAGAGAGTTCGGCCGAACTATTGTTGAAAAAAATTTTCACACCCCGATTCTCACAAAAGTGTAACCCAGCTTCACGTTTCCGCCCCGGAGTGTGTGTAATTAGATGAATTCTCTTGCGATTTTACTTCAGAATTATCTTGTTGGTCTAAATGGTTTTATTGCGACTGGTTTTTTTATGACTTAATCTGCTTCGACTAATTTTGTTTTGAATGAGTTTGCTCTGACTGATTCTTTTGTAACTGATTATTTTCTTCTACAATACGAGTCACATAATTGACATGAGTCTCATCTGTTAGACCAATATCAGTTGATTTATTAATCTATTTGTTGGTAACCTACTCCATTTGATCTTAAGTATAATTCTAAGTGTTTCCATTCATATTGTTGGAAGAAGTACCATTATGCTTACTAGAATAAGTGTTATTCTGCTCACGACTCTATTTTAGTGAGTTTTGAAAATCTCCTCCATTTTCTGCTCGATATTATCTGCAAATACGTCTTTGGCACTTTCCATTACATTCTTTATTTCTTCTTGAATATATGGAGCTTTGGGTATATGATACTTCTTGATTATTTTTTCCTTGGTATAAATTTTGTCGAATAAATTCGTTGTTAATTTTAGATAACCATGGTATGTTATATACATAATGTGGTTTTACTTTAATCTTCCTTATAAGCCCAATTGAATTTAGAAATCACATAAACACGAAAGTAAAATGATGATAGAACATAATAATAGATCAACAGAAGACAAGTCAAATAATGTAGATCAGATTTTACAATTCTTCTTGTCGAGCAAAGATAGAGAGTGATGTGTGTTACGATAGTCAACGTGATGCATCAGCCTGCAAATTATTTGCATCCAGGAGAACTTGGGTATGTCACCAAAATTTTCGTCTCTTTCGAAAAATGTTGTGTGTGTGGGGCTACCTGAATGATGCCAGTGATTTTCTGTATAGACTATGTATAGTAGCAAACAATGTTTTTTCATTTCTGGAAAAATAATGTTAAAATATAAAAAAAAAAATATTTGTTAAAATTATGACGTTTATCTCTGCATACGAGATTATCCAAAATAAAAACCCGTAGAAATTAACAACCCTCATATTGTAACAGTTAACAACCCTACTACTGCAATACCAACCATTCAATAGTTCTTTTGTTTTTTCTTGGAAATGTTGAATGTTAAGAACCTCATGTTTTCTTGAAAATGCTGAATGTTAAGAACCTCGTTCCCAGGTTATTCATAATCTAGAAAGGGTTATCCACAATCCGGAAATGGTTCAACATTAGAGTGTACAACAATTTTACAAGATTGGCAGATTGCTTTGGGCAATAGGCATCCAGAAATAGTCCAATATTACAGTGTAGAATTTTAAAATACTGATAGATTGCTTTGGACAATAAGACTAATTAGCACATTGTTTAAGGTTACAGTGTAGAATTTTACAAGACTGGTAGATTTCTTTGGACAATAGGAATAATTAGCACATTGTTTAAGGTTTTCCAATTGGACAATAGGAATAATTAGCACATTGTTTAACATCTACAATATTATGTGTTGGATCATCCACTGCACATACTGTGTTTGCTCCGCCTTCTTGTGGAGGCATAGACACATTATTAACCAATAATTTTCTTTCCCCTCGCAAGTTTCTGGGTATTGTAATGGGATGGTATTTTTTTTCATACAGAAAACTAGTGAGAATAAAGACATTCATTGCCATGGACATATATCAAGTATGTTCTATTCATATTCATACTACCTAGCTTTGGCATTTCCCAACAGAAAGTACTTTTTTTAACTGATTCTGCCGCTTGTTGAGTGAGGTGTTTCTGACTTGTGAATGTCTCCCTTCAAAATTCCGACTGCTAACAATGAGTGATGTGAGGGGTACCGTAAGGATTGATGTCCCCATACCAAGGGTGATTCAGAAGCTGTAGTAGAAGGTACAAGTAGCCCCATTTCCGGGAGCACTAACATAAATTACCCCTCACTTTCGTATCTGTGTGCATTTAATCTGTTTGCTGTTATATATTAGGCTTCCATGTCACCGACTGCATTTATTTTCATTTAATGGTGCTCCCAGCCCTTCTGAACCAGGGAGGGGGGGCAAACATAAGACCACGGTGAACAATGGAACATGGAAAAAATGTACCACGACAGATGGCAAACATGCAATACTGGTTGTGTGACACTTTTTAACATTAACATGAAATTTGGGCCTAAAGTTTATTTGATTTAATATGAATTAATATGGAAGACAATAAAATTTGGTTAAAGAGATATAATTTAACAAGACGATCTGCAGAGCAACAAGTCCCTGCCATGGTTGAATAGTAGTATATTTATTCGTTTTCATGATCCAGTCAACCCTGGGTCCAATAACTAGGAATGCTGATTTTGACATGAGTATCTATATAATCTTTCTGTTGAACCAAGTGATTGAGACAGGGCATCATCACAATAAAAAACCAAGTACAAATTGTAGTAATCCTAGAATCATGCTTTACATGAGGTAAAATTGGGGAACTCATGACTTGTACTATAGATAAAAAAAACATTTACCCTTACCAAAAAATATATGATAAAAATTGACAAACTAAATAAGCTTAAGCTTAAAGGGATATAATCCTTCTTGCCTTCCATATAGATAATGAAAATGATTGTTCCAAGTCTCATGTTGCTTCTCATGTTATTTTATAAGCCTTGATTGGAAAGAAAAATAGGCTCGGGCAGAAATGTAAGAAATATAAAACATAATGAAACACAACGTAAGAAATACAGAAAATAATGAAACACACACATACATATCTCTAGATAATCAACACAATTATTTTCCTAGGAAATCCTTATATGGGAGACAAGCAACCCTAAAAATTAATGATGCTCTAGACTCCTTTTTCCCTAGGAAATCCTTATGGGAGAAAAACAACACTAAAATGTAAACATGCTCTACTCTCTCTTTTTTGGTATGGAAAATATGTAAGTACAAAGAAAGAGGTAATCTCTCTAGAGTTAGCTAAGACTTTTGGCGTGTAAGGTTGCTATAAAAACTTAACTTCATACATTTTTCTCTCTAACTTCACACTCCTAGTTTTATTTTCAACTATGGAACAAAATACAATAACACAAAATGGAACTCTTATTCCTCCTAGTGGCCAAGTATTTAACCTAGCGTGATAGCCAACTAGGTGTAAGATTTGACTGTGTCAACCATTAACGAGGTTTGTTATTTTAGACATTTTAGAGTATTGTTAAAATTCCACATGTAGCTAGCTTGCCATGCATGAGTAATGGGGTTAAAGTGTCATTATCTCATACCATGGTGGTCAACATGATAGGTCAACTTACTAAAGGCATAAATTTTGAATGAACTTCGTTTGATGTTTTTCTTGCACCATTGGATATGTCTTTAAGTGTAGAATAATGGTCAAGATTTCATGCCACTAAGCCAAGAATTTTAAATTCAATTGACTTTTAATATAACCAACTAAATCCCGCAAAAAAAGAATAAAACAATTTATGTTAGGATTGTGGATTCAGGGATTGAAACAACACACCATGATATTTCAAATTTAAAAATAATGGTTCGAGTCCTAGGTAGCTCAGAATCCTATTTGTTTTCAAAATAAGGATGCACTCCCATTTGATTCTCATGATTAGTTTGTAATCATGAGGCTCTCGCTCAAGAGTGGACCTTCCCAAAATCTTGTGACGTCTTGTCACAAACAAAACCATCAAACTGAAAACACATCATGCAAGAAACATAGCTTGCTGACATATCATTTTTCTCCTTCAAAGAAAAAAAAAATCACATCATGTGAATATCTCCATGTACTCTTACATATTGGTGACATACAAAACCATCAACCAAACACAAGTCGACAAAACATGCCTCTTCAAACAACTGACTCTCAAGTCAAATAATAGAGCTCATGTACAAATTTCCATATTTGTTGCATTTAAGTGTGTCAACATAACTCTACTTTCAACATCTTGCTTCATGCAATATGCACCATACTTCGAATTTGCAAAGAAATTCATGAAACATCAAAATACATGCAAGGCCTTAATTGGATAAGAAATCTAACCATATGTTAGCAAACCATTTCAATGGCGCTTCTTTTAGCTGCACTTCATCATGTGAATCATCTTGACCCTCATCGATTATGGAATCCTCTTTTCCATTCTTGTTGTTATCTCTTTCCACCTTCTTCAAATGTTGTGGATGACTTGTTGGATACAAAGTCCAACACTTGTCCACAAGGTGACCTTTCTTATGGCAATGAGTAATAAACAATTGCATGTTATTTTCAACATCATTTTCCTTGTGGGAACCTACATAATTTGTGTACACTAAATTACAAATTGAACAACGAATATCAGCCGAATCCCATATGGAGGTTCAGGGATCGGGGAATTTTCACGATATTTAAATATAATCTTAAATCTCCATACATGTGTGTACATATGGAATTGATTTTTTTATTAACTTTGTGAGTTAAAATAGTTGTTAATAAGTTTCATATTTTAATTTTTCGGAGGTAAGAGGAGAAGGGTTTCAACTCCATCCATGGAGTGTGGCCAAGGTTCAACCGGTCGAGGTATGAGTGGTAGCAGGTTGCGGAAAGGGGGTGATATTTATTCCCCCGAAGGCCAATCAACCGCTGCTGGTTCTCAACAGGGTCACTGTGGGTCTGGTTCTCAGCAGCGTCATTCTGGGGCTGGTTCTTAGCAGGGTCCTGTTGGAGAAGATGTTAACCAACAACATCAAGGTTGCCATCAATTTCAATATTTTTTCATTAAATTTGTACAACTTTTTTTACACGTGTTTTTTCTAATATACGAAATTATATATATATTGATGCAGAGGCTGAAAATGTTCGAGCTAGTGGTCAAAATAGACGCAGGGCAGCTCGCTACATTCAAGAAGAAGGCTGTCAACCCAGCACAACTTATCCAGTTGAGATTACTGATATACCATGGGAAACCAACATGGCGGAATGCACCTTACAAAGGTGTGAAAGCCTTCATGCAAAATTGCAGAGAGATCTCATGGCTTTGTCTCTACCTGCTGAGAGTAGACAAAGCCTTGAAATAGTTACACATTCATTGGGTGAAATGGTAAATGTGTATAGAAATTTGGGGCCAACGACTGATTCATTTGTAGAACTGATGAGAAAGAGAAAAGAAACAATGATAGGTCCCGATAAATGGCAGGACATAAAACAAAAAGTCACAAGAGCAGAGGCCAAGTCAATGTTTAATTATAAGGAAGGGCTAAAAAGAAAGATGTTGAAGGTGCAGTATTTCAAGCACCCAGACAAAGCAAAATATTTGTATAGTCGACATCTTGCGGCCTTTGGAATGCTTCCATGGAACGATGATGTTCCTCTTTATTTTTCATGAATGTTTTATGCAGTAATACTGTTTAAAGAAACCCCACTTAAACAAATGACCCTTCCTTCGCACTTGGTCTTCGGAGAGGTCATCGATTATATCAACGAAGGGAGCTAAGCAAGATGTGGAGGTTGCCTCGCCCCGAGTCGCCATTGGTTGAGTCGACCATTTCAGTTTAAACTCTGCGATCAGAAATGGATGCACGGCCCAGAAGTAATAGATATGACTATAATACCATAAGGACCTATGGGAGTCTATCATAATCGACAAAGAGCACGTGAAAATGCACGTGTCAATTTTGTTTATCGTACAGATGAGGAGATTTACAACATGAATGTTGAAGATCTCCGAACATATGAAATAAATTGTCGCAATGGTCTGCAAGACCTAATTTTTCATGAGGAAGAGGGCACCGGAACGGTATGTGTTAGTGACCTTAGGGTTTGAAATTATATTTACATATACATGTGTACAATTTGTAATAAATACATTTGTATGTACATGTATACATTTATTTGTATGTGTACATTAATCTAACAAAAATGTATGATTATATGTTAAAACACCATTTGCAGTTCTCAGGCATGATGCATGATGAAAATGTTAATATTACGTTCGGGACCTCTGGCTCAAACGATGCAGCTGGGTCTGACCATCATGATATGTTGGCACATGTATGTTAGTGTTTTTTAAGTGACTCTAAAATAAATAATTGTTGCCACACATGTACATGTATGTATATATATATAATTTGATAAAATGTTTTAACAGGTACCGATTCCGTCTGATATTTTTGGGATGGCGGTACCTTCTTCTTCATTAGGAGATATACCTTCTACTTCATTGGGAGATGAGCCACAAGTATGGAAAATTTTTCACAAGTTTAAAATTTATGTTTAAAAGTTATATATATATATATATATATATATATATATATATATACACATTCTACCTCAAAAAGTTCCATTAAAAATTGAGATGTATATATATATATATATATATATATATATATAGAAATCTATATTTTGAGTTATTTAAAATTTTTTGAATTTAGGTTCCTATAGAAGATTTCTTTAATCCGAGGACTCTAGCGACGGAGATAGGAACATCCACAACATTTGAACAAGTTGTCTTTAGTTCCTTTTTTTAATATTATTGAAAATAAGTTTATATATGTACACGTGCATTTTCATTTGAAAGTTTTTAATTTATATAAATTATATATATATATATATATTTATATATATATATTTATATATATATATTTATATCTAACTGTACATGTATATTGTACAGTTTACCACTGCAGATGTTTCTATGGCAGAACCTGTTCATCAAATGGAGAGGGAACCTTACGAGGTATTGCATGATTTTTTTGTTATATTTTGTTTTTTACATGAAGTTCTAGATATATATTCTCATTCATTTTTAAAACTTCAAATTTTAATGTTCAAGTACATGTGCATTGTGTATGTAGGTTTCCTATTCACAGGATAGGGCGCGGACTGAGACCCAGACGCTAGATCCTCCATTTGATGGACATCATTTACAGTAGATTTGATTTTAAAATTTAGATGGTTTTAAAATTTGTTAAACTTGATACAATTTGATACTCAAGTGAGATTTACAATTTTTGGACATATTTTATTACATTGTTATTATATAATTTGTTTTATTTAATTTTTGGATGGTTTTAGTACTTTTGGCATGTGAATGTGAAGTAATTTTGTCATCTGAACTACATTTGGCATGTGATATTTAATGAACTTTAAATGTTTAATGTTTTAATGTTGCATAATATATAATCAAAAGGGTTTTAAAACTTAAAGTTTTGGATGGTTTCAATCTACAACTTAAAGTTTTGGATGGTTTCAACCTACATTTGCACATGTGGTAAATTGAAATGTTACTTGTAACAAGACAATCCCCATTGATTTCATTGTATATGTTGATTTCTGATTTGATATAATTGCATTTATGATGGTATATTACTTGTAAAGTCATTGGATTAATAGTGTTCATTGATTTCAGTGTAAGCACAAAACATTATTGACAATGTAGAACGATTTTTGTGTTATAATAATTAAACCTAATAATATTGGAGAGCAAGAGAGAGAAGGTATGGTCTTTACTACAAGAGTTCGAGTTAAATATTTAAATGGTTTATGATTTATGATTTTTACTTTCTTTTTAATATAATCGATACGGAAAGATGACAAAACTAATAAGCGTGACAATAAGAATAGAAGAGGAAAATAGTTTAAGATTGATCACAATAAATGCTATTTGTAATTGATTACATTCTAATTATTCACATTCTATCAGTCAATATTATTACATTGTCACTTTGCATTCAAAAATTTTATTTGATCATTTTCCATTATTAAAGTTATTCTACAATATTTATCATCTCAACAAATTGAGGTAACTAAGAAAATTTAAAATTAAAATGGCTTGATAAATCTCAAACATATTTAGCATATTTAAAATGGTTATATTAATATTAGATGTATTTACATATTATTGATAAAATTAATCATATGTTTCTCATATTATCGATAGTTTTTCCTTGGTTGCACACGATTGAAACCAACTTAGATCCATCTTAACTACGGATCTATCAAGCGTCGAGAGGGATCAAATCTCTTGAGGTGCAAACCTTTCTTCAAGTTTTTCACTCAAAAAAGAGGTTTGCACCTCTAGATATTTGATCCCTCTCAGCGCTTGATAGATCCATAGTTATGATGGATCTAGGAAAATAACTTTCTAAAAATAAGTAAGGGAAAAGCAACATAGGGAACAATTAGGAGTAGATTTAGGTCATAGGGAACAATTAGGAGTAAATTTAGGAACATGTGATAGTTGGGTGAGATAAAATCATATTTTAATAAAATAATGGGAATTTGTAGGAGAGACAAATAGTGGATATGACATGTATTTTGGTGAATAATCAAATTTATGGAATTAAACAATTAATTATTTTTGTATGTGAAAACAAGATTCACACCAAATCCTCACCTAAAAGACTAAATTAAACACATTATTATTAAGGGGACGAGGAGCTTTCTAGGTTTTGAGCTCCCCATTGTTAGATGAGTGTCGTAATGGCATTCCATGTATTTTTGTGAGAACTTATGATATTGTGATATTCTAATTACGAAATAGTGATCTTGAGTACATGTTGGATAATGTAGTAGATAGGAACTTTTTGATAAGGGGAGATTAGGGAAGTGACCAAATTCCTATCAGTGAAATTTTTTTTCTTCACCTTCTTATAACTCCATTGTAGCTTTGGGGGCCAAAGGTAAGAAGAGTACCTTGGAATTTCTTGGGTGAAAAACCAAGTAGGTCACCAACTTTGGTCTAGTGCATCGGAATTCATTAAAGAATTGGTCATTGGAGCTGCTTCAAGCTAGGAGTGAGCATCGTCACCAACCTACATTGAATATTTTACACTCCCTAGGGTGAATGATACTTTAAATTGATTGACAGTCTAAGACTTTCAAATTTTTCCGAATGCCAAATGATCTTACAAAGCTGGTATTTATAATATCTTAGTAGGTCATTCGGTGACAACTTTTACCGGAAACTTGAAACAAAGAGAATCTATCCTTGGATAGGACATCATGTAAGATGCCTGTCATAAATAGTAAAATTGTATTTAAAAGCTGAGATTTGGGCAAGTGGGGACAACCACTTGTTATCTCATCCCTTGGAGGCTAGGCCATATGGGGACCGAATCTGACCTTACAAAATAAAGTGAAATAATTTGTACCATACGGTCGGAAAACATATACAAGAACAATTAATTTCATTCTAGAATATATATATATATATATATATATATATAACATTTTTCATCAATGCACATGTATAGAAAAACTACTTTCAGTTGATACTAGAGCACGTGCTTGTACCCAAACAATTTGTAACATGTGCAAACCACAAATAACATAAGCAGCTCAATTTTTAGTTGAGTACTGGAAGTTTTATAACATATTTAATCCAAAGATAATAAATTGTTGGACACTTCACTCAAAAAATTCTAATGGAATTCCATCCTCAATAATCCGTTCATGATCGGATTTTGACATTTTCCATTTCTTAATTTTCGATTTTTTCTTTGATTGAACTTCTATCAACTTGATGCGTGCTGCACACACCAAGTGACTATATTGACAACTTATGGAATCAGGTTCATAGTCTTCAAAGTAAAAAAAGTCTCCACTTTGACGATTTTGTTTGAAAAAATAACCTTTCAGTATAATAGACCCTTTGTCATACTGAAATCCGTGATCATTATAGTCTTGTAATAATTTCATTTTTTGTTCAGTGCAACGCATCAAATAATACTTCACATTTTCATCGTTGTCAATAGGTGCAATTACAGCAAAAACATCTCCTGCACAATCAAATAAATTTAACATTTAATTATGCATATTTAAATTTATTTCTAGATCTTTAAATCATTAGAAAGTAATTCAAATGTTACCTTCTCTAACAAGATCAGAAACTCGATCACCATCGGATGATATTGTAGTTTCCTCTGATTGCATTTTTTCAAACATTGCAACAGACATTTTGCCCTTTGTATTTAGCTCTGTATGTTTCCAATCGTTCACATACATTTTGTTTTCACAAACGTCATTGGATTTTGTGTTGTCTATGCAAACATCACAAAAACAAGAATATTTTATTTTATCCAATGCAAACACATTTCTGGACAACTTTGTTTGAATTGAATGCAATTTTCGAGTCCCTTTTATTGTTTCAACGTCATTTCCAATTGATCTATCTATGTCTTCGATTCCAATATGCCAGAAAAACCTTTATATGGAAAATTAGAAAAATAATTTGTAAATATGATATCAAAATACAATTAAAAATAATCATTGCATGATAAATGTACAATGTTTAAAATTAGATTTCCAATATAGATTAAATTGAATGTACCTTCGCACTTCTCTTGATGGGTTATTCTCATGGCTTAGAGCAGCGATGCACCATTGAACAACTTCTTCAGCGTTCACAAGTCGGCGTGCAGAGTGGTTCATTTGATATCTTCGAAGTACTCGTTTTATGCATGCTCTTGCACCGTCATGTTCTCCTTTTCCATGGCAAGTCTCAAAGAAATTCCAACAATGTTTAATGCATGTTTTCTTATGAAGACAACACAACCAAAAGAATGATCGTGCAGATTTGAATTGACCTGGGCATTCGTCTAACCATATCCAATGTTCATTGAATGTTATTCCACGATCTTTCAATGAATCATAAATTCTTCCAAAACAATGTTGTACAAAACATGTATCATGTGTACGATCTTCACTGATATAAAAGTGATATTCTTTAATTATATGTCGATTTTCACTCGTGCTTTCTATATGATCGACATTTTGTTCAGCATGTCTATATAGAATATGGACAAGCATGGAGACTTGGTCAGAATGATAGTATTCACTCTGAATTTCTTTTTGTGGAACAAATGTGTAGTTTTTTGCAAAATCAATCACTGACAAAATGGTCCCTAGTAGAAAAACTTCACGAGATTTTTTTAATTTCAAGTCTTGCCATCGAGCTCTATGGGAATGCTTGGTGTATTTGTAAATTTCTACCTGAAACTTTCTCAAAAAGTCTATCAGAAAAATTTCGTTTTCTAGTAATTCAATTCTTTTAACACTATTTGCACCTTGAATCGATGTATCGATATATTCATATCTCTTCCATTTCACTTTCATGTTGGACAATGATTGATAATTTATATCAATACGATATTTGTTTTGAAATTTAGTCAAATTTCCACAATCATCGCATTTTTTACCACCAACACATTTCTTTTTGTAAAATAGTTCATCGCTTTCTCTTTCACATAGAATTTGAGGTATGAATTCACGGATAGTGGAAGGAGGAGGTGAATCCTTCCATAATGTTCTACCGAAATCAAGGAATGTGTCATAATATAACTCAAATTCCACATGATAACGGCAACAACAAGTGTCGCGTACGATGATAGGTTTTACATACCATGGTTTTTGTTGAACAAAAGCACTGAGTGAAACATGAATTTGACGATTCTCTTTTTTGAACTTGTTGAATAACTCTATCTGAGTGGTTTCCAAGAGATGTTTTTCATGTTATTCGTACTGATTTCGTGCTATTATTCTTCGCATCACATGTCTTGCAGTTGGTGAAACACGTGAATTGTTCTTCCAATATTCATATATTATTTTTTTAACATTTTCTCCAAGTCTATCTTTGTATGGTTGCCTACAAATAGCTCTCCAACAAGCGAGTTCATCATTTACATCTATTTGTAGTCGAAATTTTCGATGTTTGTGCAGAGTTTTTCGTGAGGTTCCCAGTGCTCGTGCCATAGATGTTATCAAACGATTCTCTTGAGTACTTGGTGAAACTATTGCCATCTGTATTCCTCTATGTATATTTGAAACATCTTTATCTCTAGATCTCTTAATTGACTTTATAGCATTACTCATATTTTTTATCACCTCTTCATTCATTTTTTTAATCTTTGGTTGATTTTCGAATACCCAATAGTGTCGTCGCTTCTTTTAATTTCCTTAATGATAGGAGACCTTTCAACATTTGAGCTTGAACTATCACTTGCTCATTTAAGAAATACTCTTCAAAAATGCGGTTGACACGATATCGTATAACATGGTCAGGTTTTTTATCTCCATATGTGTGAGTGTCAACATTTTCTAACATCTCATTATCGATAGTGATTCCATCTGTACATATTCGAAAAAATAGTACATATTCAATAAATCACTAAATTAATAAATATGTCAATAAATATTAGGAAAATTTTAAATATATCAATAGATCATAATATTTACATTTACATACCCGATTCAATTTCTGCTTGAGGTTGATTTTCTTCTTCAATATTTCGAGGAGTATCTCTGTCTGTTTACATTAAACAAAATATTTTTCAAACTAGTTCATCAAATAAAAATTAAGCTTCACATTTTACATTGGGAAAATTTTAAATATATCAATAGATCATAATATTTACATTTACATACCTGCTTCAATTTCTGCTTGAGGTTGCTTTTCTTCTTCAATATTTTGAGGAATATCTATGTCTGTTTACATTAAACAAAATATTTTTCAAACTAGTTCATCAAATAAAAATTAAGCTTCACATTTTACATTGGGAAAATTTTAAAAATATATCAATATATCATAATTTACATTTACATACCTGCTTCAATTTCTGCTTGAGGTTGATTTTCCTCTTCAATATTTGAGAGGGCTTCTAACTTTCTTTTGCGAGATTGTCTCGTTTCTTCTCTACGTGCCTCAGGGTCTCTTTTTCGATCATATTTTCTCACACAAGTTCTTCGATTTCCCATGATAATAGGGTATGAAGTTCAAAAAATTTCCTTCAAAAAATTAGACTTCTCAATTCTTGAAACAGAAGCCTGACAATCAGAATATATTATTATCAGCATTTGATTATTCCAGCAATAAAATGATGATGTCATTTTTACAGCCTATTACCTCAGCACCCAAAACAATATCAGACTATAAAAAGGTGGACCTTGAGGTAGACATAGAGAATATTCATGAGTTGGACCAGATTGAGTTCCACAAACAGACCTCTGAAATGTTGTATTCTACAATGGCAACCAAAGCAATGAGTGCCAATAAACTTCAAAATACCATACTTAATATGCAAGATCAGATGAATATGGATAAAGCATCACTTTATGCCAAGGACCTAAGGATCAAAGCCTTAGAGGAACTAGTTTTACAGGTGGGATATGATCCCTCAAAAATCCAAGCAGCAGAAAAATTGGTCAAGAAAAAGAATGAAGACATAAGAGCTTTGAGGAAACAACTCAAGCTTCCTCAAAGTGAGAATCCACAAACAGATGAAGCCAGCCAGATTGTCAAAGCCATGGAAGAGATGTATTTAAAGATAGACGAAATAAACAGACTGAATATGATGGTTGAAAATCTTGAGAGTGCAAATAAGATAGCTCATATCAATTCCAGAACTCATGAGCAGAAAGCAATTAGATTGGAAGAGCAGCTCAAGAATTTACAAAAAGAATTGACTTTCACAGAACAGATCTCATACATTAAAAATCATCTCTGGACTAACATAACTAAAGCCATTCATAATCAATGGCCTTCAATTCAGGTTATATATGAGCAGAAAGAATTGTTATTAGCAACCCAAACATATATACAAAAGACAAAGGATGAGTTGACTGATAAGCCTGCACAGGCTTTAAAACTCATTACATTTCTAAACAACAAGAATAGGGAGGAACTTGAAGAATTGCAGGTATTAGATAGGACATAGACAATCTTACAAATCAGGAAGGTTGTCACTAAAAAGAGCTTAATGAAAAATCTTGAAGAAAAGTGTGAAACAATGAACCTTGCCATAACTAGATTTATGGTAAAGTATACAAATTTAAGACAGAGAGGCTTACCAGACATACATGTTTTCAATGAGAAAATTATGCCACAAAAGGACTATGAAAAAAATATTAGGGAATTTGCTAAAGATCAAGTAAACATGAAACTAGCACAAGGCACTCCTACAGGAAAAGTTTTACTTCAGTATTTTGAGGATTTATTCTTTCTACAACATGAAATTAAGCACCTCTTTGTCATCAAGCCTACTTTTGCAAGATACATAGAGGCTGATGAAAACTTTAGGAAGCTAAAAAATGTCCAAATTCCAAAAACAGAAGAGTGGAAAACTTTCACAGATTTGATGTAAAGATAGAAGGTAAAAACAATGAAAAAGTTAGCTAGAGATAGTCAAAAGAAAGATAAAATGAAAAGACAGTTTGCTAATTTTTTACTGCTAAAAGATAATTTTACAGCAGTAAAACAGTAAAACTAATGGTCAAAGAGTATCAGCGTTAAAGAGCATCAGGTTAAAGAGTATCAGCAAGAAAGAGTATCAGTGAAGACAAGTTGAATGCATTAAAATATCTAACAGCCAACAAGTAGGACACATAGGCAGCCAAAAGCTTCTTGTTAACAAAATAGTTCTATTTATTTTGGATAAAAGAGGACAACTTGCTGATTTGTTAAGCAGCTGTCCCTTTTATTATGTAATGATATTTTTTTTTTCATAAAGTTATTCCTAGAACTCTTCTATGATATTTGTAATAATTTTTGTATAAATACTTCAATTTCAGAAGTATTCAGTTGGAATAAAATTGCTGGACTTACTATAGACATTTTTGCTGAACATTGGAGGCTATTATGTGTTTGAATTCGAAGTAGCAGACTGGAAAAGCTGACTAACATCATAATTCAGGATCCCTATGATAAGCTGATGAGTGAAGTACTTCCTACTTATCACTATTTCCTTTTCTAAGTTTCATGCATTCATGTTATGTTTGTTATGTCTGAATGTGTAACCAGGAGTATTACTACAGGATTAGTCAAGTGCTCCCTGTCTTTAACTAGTTTCCATTTTAATGTTTTCTTCTGATTTCCGGTGCAAGGAACCCTTAATTGCTCCTTCTCCTGTTTGACCTCTGTCTTCTATTTCCATTTTCCGGATCAAAGGATCCTTAAGTTCCCTTTATCTCGATCATACCACCTCACAAAAAAACCACTTTCCCAAATCTCTAAGGGTTATCTATCTTGCCCTGAATATATTTGTACCTTTTTGGCCTTGATTTCTAGTGCTTCTAGCTTGATTTAGACCCAATAGCCCAATGGACAATTAGATTTCTCTCTATCTTACCTCCAAGTGATTTTTTCCCACCAAACCCTTTAAACCAAAACCAAATTGTACTTTCATAACTAGCCTAATATTATAAATCAAAACAAAGTTAAAATTTAAAGAGAGAGCCCTCTCTGAACCCTAGGAAGGCTAGATCCTAGAGTTTGAAGTAGGTTTGTGGTTACCTCTAGTATTCTTTGACTAAAAACTCAAAATCCCACAACTTGAGAATTTACCAGAGTGATAACATAAGTTATAATAAAAAAGTAGAGGAATGGAGAAATGTATGGTAGGGACATATGAATAGAACCATGCATTATAAATGGTGGAATGGATGAATGAATCATACTCCACAACAGGCTCAACAAAACCTTTAAAATGAAGCAGACTTGTTTTAATGGTTTTGATGAGTGACAAATGACACGTAACCCTTAAACCCTAACAAAATTTATATGAACATATAGCTTCTTGACCTTTCCATTGAATCATACTCTCTCAAATTTTGTCTTATATTTATGGACCATTTTTGAAAAACTTGTAATGGTTTCGGACAATGAATCTTTAGACTATGACATCAACAATTCATAGGATAAATTATTGCAATAAATCCAAAATTAATGAATGAGACACAAACAATTTATCTCTAAAACCCTAGGACACTAACATTGGCTCCAATGGGGATGGAAGAATCCTAGTGAGATTCTGAAAACAACATCGTAGACTAGTAGCATGACCATTGGAAAATGGAGTCAAACACTAAGGACTGAAAATTGACAGACTAACTGAAAAAAGAACTGGCTGATTGAAACTTAACAAACTTACATATGGCAGCAAATCATTGAAACCTCGGGGCCTTCTCCTCGAGCTTCAAGTTCCATTGATAACTACCCAAAATTTTCGAATACATATATACAATCATATGAAATGATCTCACAAGTGTATCCAATGAAGCAAATTATTTCCTGACTTATGCTTGTATTCAAATCCACCGAGCATAAAGAAAAATTCAGAAAATGGTGACTCGAACTTTCTACTGAACCTCTGCTCATGATCCATAAGTTCCACAACATTCTTCTACTCTAATGAATGTGAAAGACTAGCCATGGGATATTGAAAAACATGAAAAGTCACCTCTTTTGATGACTGCAACAAGTTAGCAAAAGGATCCTTCAAAACATGAAACATTATCCTGTCTTGATGATGCAAAGGATAATCTTCATTCATAACTAGTCCTTGTTATATCATGTCATTCTCAAGTTCAACTTCAAAGTAAATTGATTCCACAAGTTTGTCTATAAAAATTTCCAAAATTTCTTCAGCATCCTCAAATATGATAGCCATATTATGTATGTCGAGACCGTCCTTTTTTGGATCAAAAAATTCAGTTGTGGTATCCTTAGATGACTTTGTTTGAAAACTATCATTTTTATTTGCATGGAATGACATAATTTCTGGCACCTAATCCTCTTGTAAATGTGAAATGTTGCCAACATGAACCAGTTCACTACTTGCCTCTTGATCACACAAAAATTGGTTGCAAATCTTAACCTATCTCAGGAGAAAGGACATGAATATCTACCTCAAGTTATTAATTGATTTCATTTTCAGCTAAGAGAGAAACGATTATCTGTTGTAAGGTTTCTTGAATGTGCTGGAAACTAGTTTCTATTATTCTATCTTGATGAAAAGATAACTTAAAAAAATATTCCTCAATTTCATCATGCATTAAATCCTGGTAATAAATGTCAATTCCCATATGTTGAATAATATCATCAAACTTTCCACAAACGCTTTCTACTAGCACTATAGAAGGGTAATTTTTCTTATAATTTTTACAAAATGTTGCATAGAAATCCTTAACATTGACTTGCAGCTGGCAATCCTTCATACCATGATCTTGTGTTTTCCACTAAGGTTTCCATAAACATCTTCATTAAGCAATCCTCATGAAACTCAACTCCAAGTCTACATACATGCATGTGAACTTAATTAAATTAAGAGCAACATCTTCTCCTTTCTTATCTCCGAATATTAGGAGATAGGTAAACCAATCAATATGAGGCAAAGGATTTGGAAATCCAGGAATATGAGACCTATCCATAGGATCACACCTCGAATTTTTTCTCGCAATTGAACCCATCTTGAAAACATTTAAGTCGCAAGGACTTCTTGAAACTGCTAACCTTTGAATAGTGGATTTTCCATGAAAATTTAGTTTTCTGGATCCTTCGAAATTTGATTTTCCCAATGAATGATTCAACCTTCATATGTCTGACTGATTTCCCCCATAAAAAACCATATCTAGACCTTTTCTTTCACACCTCGGGAAGATGTGACCTTTCAATCCCCGACAACGATGCCAAGATGTTAACACGCTGTAAATTTCTCCAGGCTCAGGAGAGAAATCCCAGAGGTAACCAAAAACCTCTTTGGGCTAGAAATTGGTCCTTTCTAACAGAATGGGGCTCCCTCACTCGAAAAATTTCTAAAGGTAAATAATACTTAAGCTCAAGGACACCCTACAGATACCATATCTGAATAGGGGATATGTGATTTAATGGGGGTTGTTGGTCTATTTAAGAAGAATGGCCACTCAAGCATGAAACAAAAACCATAATTCTGATTTTTAGACTAAAATACTAGTGCTTACATAAGACACTTGTAGTAGAAGAGGCAAGTCAGGTACATATTTCCGAGTTGACATTAGTTGTAGTACAGTGAAGAAACTAGAAAAACACATAACAATGTATAATCAAAAGAAACAGAGCATAGCGTGAAAATCTACAACATACTTTCTTTACTAAATATTGAGAAGAAAAACAACAATGGAGCACCTATCTAAGGGTGAATTCCATCATAACAGAAAGAGATTCAGTTAACTAGAGCATCAAGAGAGATGAATTCTAGAGAATTTCTTTAGAAATATAGTTTAAAAGTGAGACTATAATACAATATTCTTATTAACAATTACACAAAAAAGGAACACAATAACTCGAAATGCATACCATAAGAATCTTTGAATCACAGTGAAAAAACTCCTGCACTGATTTTTTTTTTTCAAAAAAACATAAGTTCATACACAAAGGGCTTCTTCAAATTTTGAACCTTTCTTCCATATTCTGTTTGTTTTTAAATACATATTTAGCAAAGTAAAAAAATATGAATAGATACACTGTGTTTACTATCCACTGAGTGGATCAAAACCAACATAATTTGGAAACACTGAGCCTTTAAACTAAAGTTGAAATAAAGCAACTAAAGCTATGAGAAACCAACAACATTATCCTTGAAGAAAGGAATTCATATCCTATCTACTAAAATGATCTATATCAATTCATTCTTATCCAAATCATCACCATCATAACAATTAAGTTCAAGACTGATTACAGAAGCAGAAACAACATGAAGTCTAAGTTGTGCAACAAATGAGGAATTGCACAACAGATGTGCAATAGGCTCCATCTTGAAATGTAAATGTGTTGCATTGACTATCAAAAAGTTGAAACGGATGATTACTAAGCTCCTGAGTTGGATGGGGACCCATCTAATGCCTATTTCCACATGCGCAAGCTCAAAATTTCCCAGTTCAACACTTGCGTAGCGAAATTTAAATTCTTGAAATTTGGTTGTCCTTCCCACTCCAAAACAAAAAAAAAATGCCATGAAATGATCACATGTGCCTTATGACTCCTGAAAAGAATCAAAACTCCAAAACTTTCAAATTTCCAAATCAAATTTCACAAATTTCAGAATTCTGTCAGCAAGGAATTGTGAAAATGGGTCTCCAAGTGACACCTGTAATTCCAAAAAATATACGACCTGTGTAAAAAATGAGATAGGTTTATTTTATTTGGCCCATGAGCTACAAAAACCACTTTTATTTTTTTAAAATCCAATTCCATCTATTATAAAAATGAACCAAAAAATGATGGCTAAAATAGGAGGAAAATGCATACTTTTATTTTTTGAAAAATAATCATCCAGGAGCGTTTCATATATCTTAAACCATAATACCTGTGAAAAAAATGATAGAAATTTTCTTTCTTTGGTCCGTTATTGAAAATATCCTCCTTTGGTTTTTGAAAATGCATCTCCATTTGGTCGGAAACCACTTTTGAAAATGGTGACTAAAACAGTCACTTTGCGCAACAATTTTCCCACAGTCAAATAAAACTTTGTCCTCGCACCCTATTAGCTTTGTCTCAAGATATGTACTATTTATATTGTCATTGTCCTTCAGAAAGATCGCTAATGAATAATGGAGAGTGAGACAAGGGCGGCATGAAAGAAATTTTTATATGGGCCCTTTTGTTTGCTTTATCTTTCATGTAGACTTAGGACAAAGGTGTCATGCGTATACTAGTTGTTAGGAGCATGATATATTAATGATAGTGATGATTTGTGAGGGTATATTATCGATCGTGATAGGAGGTGATTTTATGCATATGGGTAATAATTATTAAGAGGTGGATTTAGGATGGGAGGGTATGTATATAATGTTTGATGTAAATGTTCATGTATGGGGTGTAATGTATGGAAGTGATTTGATGAAATAGGGTATATGAAAAAAGTATAGGAATCGAGAAATGTATGGTAGGGACACATGAATAGAACCATGAGTTATAAATGGTAGAATGGTTGAATGAATCATACTCCACAACAGGCTCAACATAACCTTAAAATGAACCAGACTTGTTTTTAATGGTTATGGCCAGTCACCAATGACACATAACCCTTAAACCCTAACTGACTTTATATGAACAGATAACCTCTTGACCTTTCCATTGACTCATAATTGCTCAAACTTTGTCTTATATTATGGATCCTTTTTGAAAAACTTGTTATGATGTCATAAAGTGAAACTTTAGACTATGACAACAATAGTTCATAGGCTAAACTATTGCACAAAATAAAAAATGAATGAATGAGACAAAGACATTTGATCTCTAAAACCCTAGAACCCTAACAGTATGCTAAGCTCAGCAAATGTTGTTTCTTTTAGACTGAGGTACATTACTTGGGACATGTGGTTTCAAATGAAGGCATAACAATGAATCCACAAAAGATAAGGGCTATCATGGAGTGGGCAGCTCCTAGAAATGTGGATGAGGTAAAGTCCTTCAAGGGGTTGGCAAGTTATTATAGGAGGTCCATCATGAAATTCTCACATATTTCTTATCATATTACATCATTGGAAAGGAAAGGTAACAAATATGAAGGGACAGAGGAATGTGCAACCATTTTTTAGCAATTGAAGGAGTTGTTGACAGATTCTCCAGTGTTAAAGATCACTTATGCGGACAAATATTTTGTGGTATGTACATATGATTGCAAGAGAGGTCTTGGTGGAGTCCTTACGTGGGAAGGAGATATGGTATGTTATGAGTCATGGAAACTAAATGAGCATGACAAGAACTATTTAACACATGATATTGAGTTGGCAGTGATCATTAATGCATTGAATATGTGAAGGCACTATAATCTAGGAAGACAATTTGTACTGATGAGTGATCACAGTGGTTTGAGGTATCTATTTGACTAACCAAATCTGAATTTCAGACAAGCTAGATGGTTGGCCACGAACAGTGATTTCGACTTTGAAATCAGGTATATCAAAGGTAAAGAGATCAAGGTTGTAGATGCTCTGAGCAAGCAGATATAGGTAAATCACATTCAAATATGAGTTCCTATGTGACGGCCTCACATGATCAGATTTTACAGGAAGGTAAACATGATGACTGGTATAGAGGGCTCACGCACAGATTACAACAGAGTACAAGTACAATTATAGGTAGTGGCACAGGTACATGTATAGGTGCATAGGGTGTGGACTATCATCTCTCAGTAGATGGCTTGATCAGGTTTATGGACATGATATATGTGGCATACAATAGTGAGCTCAAGAAGGTGATCTTGAGGGAGTTTCATGCAAAACCAAATTCAGGTCACCTAAGCTATCAGAAGACATTGACTGCAATAAAGAAGTTTTATTATTGGCTGAATTAGAAGAAGGATGTGGAAAATTTTGTGGCTAGATGTTTGGATTGTCAGTGGGTAAATGTAGAGTGTAGGCATCCAGGTGGACTACTACAGCCGATTCTAATTCCATAGTGGAAATGGGAGGTCATTTCCATTGAATTTATCATAAGTTTACCAAGGACATCTAGACAACATGACTCGATCATGGTTGTGGTAGACAGGTTGACTAAGGTAACATACTTCATTCATGTGAAGTCTACATACTCAGTGAATGATGTAGCACAAGTCTTCATCAGGGACATGGTCAGATTTCATGGTGTTTCGCATAACATTGTGTCAGACATGGATGCAAATTTTAATTCCAAGTTTTGGAATGAGTTTTTTGCAGGTTTAGGCATAGAGTTTCCCTTCAATGTTGCTTATCATCCACAGACAAGGGGACAAACAAAAAGGGTCAATAGGATCCTTGAGGACATGTTGAGGATGTATGTGATGCGTCAACAAAGAAACTGGGAAGAGTATCTTCCATTGGTAGAGTTTTTTTACAAAAATGGATACCATGAGTCACTGAGGATGAGTCTGTTTGAAGCATTATATGGGTGAAGTTGCAATACTCCCATCACTTGGAGTGATCCAGTTAATAGGGTGTTGATTGGGCTGGACATGTTGGCGGAAATGGAATAAGAAATGCAAGTGATCAAGAAGAATATGAAAGTAGCACAGGATAAGAAGAAGAGCTATGCAGAACAAAACAAGTTATTTAAGGAGTTTCAGGTTGGGGAACAAGTGTACTTGTGGATAAAACCCAAGAAAATCTCCTTGCAGATTGGATTTTGTGCCAAGTTGGCACCTCGGTTTTGTGGACATTTCAAGATTCTTGAAAGGATTTGGCCAGTATCCTATCAAATTGCACTGCCTTCGACAATGAAATTCCATGATGTTTTCCATGTATCATTGCTTAAGAAGTATATTAAAGATGTTGATCATGTGATTGACTGGTCTATATTGCAAGTGGATCCAGAAGGAGAATTCCAGTCGGAACCACAATGTATATTGCTGAAAAAGATGCTCATGCTCTAGAACCAAGAAATCGAGAAATTTAAAGTTTAATGGAATCAATTTATGCCCAATGAAGCTTCATGGGAGACGATGGATCAAACACGGGCTATGTATCCCTCATTGTTTGCCCATTGAGGCAAAGAAGTTTTGGTATGATGCTTTAGTATATGTTTTGGAATATGTTTGATGTGATGTTTTGACATATGTACATATGTATATGGATGTAAATACTTCCATGAGCTATGTTATAAAGCTCCAATAAGTAGTATGGGTGTCATGTAATTCTATTTGTCATGTTGTTATGTTGTCATTTTGGTTTGCTTATCAACAAGATGATATTTGTAAATATTGCATCGAGCTATGTTATAAACCTCCATGGGCAGTATGTTTTCTTTTCAGTGATTTTGTGAGGTACAGGTGTTGTTGAACATCGAGGATGGTGTTCCCCAAGGGGGAGGGTTTTGTAACAGTGCAAGTGAAAATTCCATGTAAATAAAAGTTAATAAAGGAAAAATAATAACCACGGTTATGGGACACTTATTCCAAGATGAATGTTGGGAAAAACATCATAGTGTTAGTGTTATTTTGGTTTATTATGGCCAAGGAAATTGGAAAAGGCAATGGTTAAGGCTTTGAAATGGAAAAAAATATTTGTGGCACATTTATTTATGAAAATAAAGGAAATCAGGAGAAAAATAAGGTGAAAGGTCGCAGTTGCATGTGAGGAGGAAAATAAAGGAAAATGATGGAAAATGAAGAAAATAGAGGCCTAATTAATAAAAAAATATTTTCAGGATCAGTTGGTTCCTTTTTTCAGTTTAGTTTTGGAGCTCTCTCTCTATTCTCTCTCACTCCCGTACTCTTGGAAACTTAGGGTTTTCATGGAGTATTTCAGCATTGGATCAAGAAAGGCAAAGAAGGAAAGAGGAATCAGAGATCAAACAAGGAAGAGTAGGATCAAGCACCTACAAAGGGTTTACTTGCATGTATCGATTTGCATGTGTGATTTCCTCGCTAGATTTTGCATGCATGCTTATGTATGTGTGTTCTTGGTTCTTTTGCTATCATTGGCATGGGTGTTTCCAAGTGTGACAGTGTTTCTAGCCTAGCCTTTCCATTTCTGGATAACCATGGTGTGATGGGGTTCTCATGTTTTAGTTGAGTTGGATCGTCGGATGGATTCGAAGCTAAGTGAGGTGGATCTCAGAATGAAAGAACACATAGCCTAGAAACCCTTGAACCAGATTATGGGTTGCGGTAAGGCCGGATTTTGTGTTGCATCGGTGGGCCTAGGAATCCTCAACCGATGCATAGCGGGATATACGGTAAATCCTATAGGTGGGCGCTCTCCCTCGGGCCTAGGAATCCTAGAAAGGGTATACGGTAAATCCTGGAGAGTGGAGTCTCGATCAGGGCCTAGTGATCCGGTGAGAATTGCGGTAACACCTAGAGACTATGAGATAGGAAAATTCTTCACAGTGTAGGTGGAGAAATCCGATGGTAGTCATGCTTGTCTTGGCCTAGTGATATGGTGGAGATCATGGTAAATATTTTTATTACATGTTTATTGTTTTGGCCTAGTGATCTAATGAGGATTGTGGTAAAGCCGATTTGTATTGATGAGCGTGAGGTGGTTTAACCTCGTGAAGCCCTGGTTGGTTCTTTGGTTTGAGTCCCTAATTCATGCTTGGAATATGGCACGTGGGTGATTGATTGAAGAGAGATTTGGCTCAACCAATATATGGTTGAGTTGAACATGGTAGTCCCATACCAGGTTAGATTTTTCATTCATGAATAAGAGTTCCTTTCCTTGGTAATTTATGTGTAAATGTATTGGATTCTATGTAGCATTTATGGTTGTTGTATCCTCACCATTTCTGTTGTTCATGTGTTGGTTATGGATGTATTTTATGACAATGAAAATGTATGGTTCTCATCATGTTTTGATTTTTAAATGAATGAGGAATGAAGATATGACCTAATAGATGATAATGCAACTAATTGTATAAGGGAAAAATGTTTCTTAGCGATTATCACATGAGTATGACACCCCTATGCTCAGATGTGCTGTTTGAACCTGTAGATTACATATTTGTGACATATTTGAAGAAATGCTTATCATGGCTACTAGGGGTCCAATTAATTCCTTGTTCAAGTAATTGAATTTGGATCATTATTATATTGTTTTCTTTCATTCTTGAAAGTGTCATGGAGTTCTGGGTAGAGATATGAGCCCTAGGCCTAAAAAAGTGGCACAGAAATCGGGGTTGTAGGTTCAGAATTACTGGGAAAATTCCTGAGTCATACACATACCCATGTTTTGTGAGCGAATGGAGGTTTCCAATCGCACTCTTTCCCATGTGAAGGGAGAGAGTGGGGGATTGACGCATCGAAAGGCCAGTTTGATTCAGGGGGTAACCTCCTGGAAGGTTGGGATGGCTTTTGAGTGTCCTGTACAAGGTGCAAAAGATCTATGTCATTGTGTGGTGTCAGTTCCATTTCCTTAAGGTGACTTAGGAGATTTAATAAAATCATAGCAGCCTCCCATTGCATGTTTACACTAGTTGGCCGGTTACTTGGGTAGATGTGGAAGGAGGCTTTTACACTCTCTAAGAGTCCAAGCCTTGACAAAATTTTAATTTTCTATTAAAATAAACAAAAATAAATATTCACATAACCATATACGATTATTTTCTAATTTTCATGTGAGTTTCTTCTTAGGTTTTACATAAAACTTAAAGACAAAATTGAATTCCATTTTTTTTTTTGGTTCATAATTAGCTTATATAAAGTTAAATTCTTTTTGTTCTTTGTCTCTTGTCTCTTCAAATCTGAGTGACAGAGTCCAAAGAGTGGAATAATTATTTAATAATATTAATTATTATTTAATTGAGAAACAAAAATATAGTTTATAAATTAAAAAAAATAATATTAATTATTTTCTAATCTTAAAATATATGTAATTTAAATAATAAATAGTTTTTAAGTCAACTTATAGATGAAATGGCTATTTTCAAGACATTTTTTTTGGTGAAGCAAGATTTTTAAAAACTTAAGTTTAAGTTGTTTAATCTGTAAAATTGGAGAGCCCCAAGGGGATTTTAGGGTCTTGAATTCATTTATGCATCTTTTAAATAGCAAAAAATCTCATTCTTTCTTGAAATTGTTTTGTCAGTAAAAAGGTATATTTCATCTATAAATTACACTACCCCTATTTTTTTTAAATTTAAAAAAAATTAATCAATAATTAATAATAAATATATTTTATTTTTTTAATTTGAATTTAAAAATTTCATAAAAAATACATACTTCTAATAATTCAATCTATTCAAAATATTTTTTATACATCATAATTTTACTTTCCCACTAAGTAAGCTTACATACATAATCATAATAAGTAAATATGCAAAATTTATTTATAACAAAAAGTATTAAAAGTGTTACATCTATTACAGAAGCATATATGCAAAATCTATTTCCAACCCAAACTATTAAACAATCATAAACACATGTTATAACTATTACATTTATTTATGTATATAATAAGCATGTATATCAAACTTATATCTAACATAATCTACTAAACATTAACATACACATGTTTACAATAATATTTAACTTTATTTTATTATTAATAATTATTATTATTTTTACTACCAAAACATTTTAAAGGTACTAATTGAATTAGATTATGAATTAACTAAAGGAAAAAATATTTTTCAATACTTTATTGCTTTTCAACATGGGAAAAAAGTTTTAACTCCCTTGAATATTTTGAATACTAATGTTTAAAAAAAAATTCTATTGTGGGTGACACTTTGAGTAGGTTTATGAACTTTAAAGATAAAAGAATATAAGCTAATACTGCAATCTTTATGTATTTATTGATTTTTATTTTAATTTAGTTATATTTAAACTAAGCTGACTATGTAGCATAGCTTAATCACATTTTTAATAAATTATTTCATTTACTAACATTAAGTAAGCATAAAAAAACAAAGACTATTACATACTTTCTTTTCAAATGTAATTGTCTTGTTATTGATGAAATATATGCAATTTCAATTCTTTATTGATTTTTACTTAGTTTTATTCAAACTAAGTGACATGTACTAGGTTAATATATATTATCAATTTATTTGGAACATGTAAATAATCTATTGCTATAGGGAGGGTTTTGTCCTCCATTTATCTTTCACTATGATGCTTTTATGGAGTACATAATGGATTTTCTCTTTTTAAATATACATGGGTGCCACAAAATATTCTAGACTTAATGTATTTTGCCTTTTAAATATACATGCGTGTTACTAAATATTCTAGACTTAGTTTCTAGTTGCCAAGATAAATTGAGAATTTAATTTTGGCAGTGAAAAACTCTTGGAGAGCTAAAATTATGTAAATTAAACAATTTAAACTCAAGATTTAAAAAATTTTGTCAGATTTTGATTAAAATTAACCACAAAAATAATCTTGAAAAAAAAGTTATTTCTTTTATAAATTAAACTAAACCCTTAATCTTTATTTTTTTTCTTTGATGCACTTATCTTATATACCTTACCTTAGATCACGACCAAGTTTTTATATTCTTTTATAATTAATATATATTTAACATGTGATATCTATATACATATTTATATATATTTTTAAATTTATTTAATTTAATAATAATAATTTGTATTGAATTTAATTTCTTAATATGTAATAAATTTGAAAATTAAAATAATTCAATTTCACCATTAAATTTGAAAAATCAATATTTTAATGGTTAAAAAATTATAAAATCAATCCATCTAAATACTTAAAAAACAATTGACCTTTTTCCTTGTAACAAATAACAATGCGGTGAATTCAACGTCGAAACAGCCTCCAAAACGAAACATCAACAATGTAAGTCTCTAATTTATTCCCTTTTAAATTTAATCCATGTCTAAGCCCCTTGTAACATCCCTTGTTACCTTCATAATTTTTTTTTTTAGTTTCATCCTACAGACATTTATAGTTTCATTATAAACCTATAATACAAATCAAATATCTATCCAACTCAACTTTAATTAGGAAATTATAACTTATATTTCTAATTACTGATAATTCAATTACAATGAAATGAAATAGATATAAATAAACATATGCTCTTGTTACAATATACCACAGCTAAATCTATAGTCATTATTTGATTTTCTCTATTTCCCGATGTATAATCTACCTCTCTGCCATTTGAGATCATGGTTGTACTTTGCAGTCATAGCTCACCTAGAAATATGGGTTATTGTTTTAATATATCAGCACAGTTTGGTTCAATTGAAGTTATGTTACGTTTGTGATTCTCAGAATATCTGCCACTTAATGGTTCTATATTCAAGGTGCACAGCTGTTGGATTTATAACCATTGATCTGTCTAACCTAGATCTAACAATGACGGAGAAAACTAGGGTTCTAAGGGTTGACCTCTCCTCATTAACCATTTTCCTTTTTGGCATCCCGACATTCAGTCACCAGCTCTCTAGAGCAAGAACGTCGTCTCTTTGTGGAAGAGGAATCCATTAGCGTTTCCATTTTCCGCCGCTCAATAGTAAGGTCTAACTCTACTATGACGCATTCTGCTCGGAACCTTGTTTTTTTAATGGGAGCAGCTCTATACTCTCTCCAAATGGCAAGTGATTTCTGGTTCTGAGAACTGATTAAGCAATTATTTTCTGTGTATGAATGATATTACCCTAGTTGCTCTTCCGCAAGGTTAATGCCTTATTTGTTTTCTAAATTCTTATCAACTAACACCCAACCCAACTCTCGGTTGCGTGGAAATGTCTATGGTATCAGTGAACCAACCTCGACTCTTTTTTATTCAGCTTCCGCTTATTCGTCCTGCTTAAGCTATGGAAGGAGTTGGTAGAAGGTAACACCAGTTCCCAATTCCTAACGCCACTATTGGGGTTTCCTTCGCTTCTTTTTTTTTCTCTGTTACTTACCCACAAATTCATATGGTGCCATTGTAGGCTAGCTCAACCCAGCTACCTCGTCAGGAATGATAAGAGGTAGGTTATAGTTGTACTATTTTGCTCTAAGTTCTTCCTTTCATTTATTACAGTTATGGAAACCATCATTTAAATTGTTTACTTTTATTGGCAGGTAAATTTTGGAAAAGAAATCTGCTGGAAGAAATGATTTCTGGAGCCACCGCTAATTATCTTCCTCTCGTCTTAAACAGGTACCCTTCTATGAATTTGGTTTGGAAATCCAATCCCTGGTTTTAAGTCTTAAACCCTTACGGAGTCAACATTGCTTGGTTCCTATAGACTTGTATAAGCACATAACTTTGCTTATTGAATCGAACCATCCTATTTTTGTAGATTTTATGGGGTTTTATTCTGGTTCACAATGTGATTACTGTGTGGCTTGTCCACCGAAATATGTCTCGGTTTAACTGTGTTGAGTAGAGTAATTTTAAATGGCATTATGGTATTTTTTTTAAATTCTGAAGACTCCTCGTCTCTCATCTTTAAATTTCCATTTTCTTGATTAAGAAAAATTGCATGAACAGTTTTCTTCTAGTGATATTTGATATACAAATTTTGCTGTTAATAGTGGTAGCATTTCTAGAAAGTTTATTATACAACTCTTGCCTTTATCAACAAATCTATGCCTTATCATCTTTATTAGCTTCATGAGTTACTTATGGTTTCTTTGTTACGACTATAAATATGGTTGTAGGGGTTGACCAGACCGATTGGTAGTCTGTGTATAGTTATAAGGACGGAACAAACATCCAGTATTTCGGAACCCTCTGAGTTCTAGAAAACAGACAAGTTTCTATATCGATTTACATACAGGCCTTTGTCTAGTTTGTCTTGTTGTACATTGTCTACTTATTGGTTATGAACATTTGACTATATCCTATTTGAAATATACCGCACTCATCATCCTTATGTTTTTAAATGAATAATTATTTGGGTATTTTTATTAAATGTAATGGTCAACTATGTTTTGTTTAAGTTAATACATGCTACTGCATACAGATTTTCTATTCCTTCTACTGTACTAGGAATTATATAATGTATACATATTAACCAAACTTAACAATTTTATACAGTTTCTCTTTTCCATTCATAATTGTAAAATTTCTATATTTCCTCCTTATACAAGACAATTAGCCAGAATTCTATTCTTTCTAAAATAACAGTAACATTCTACTTCATTTTCTTATTCAGTTATCAGTAAAATGTAATTATCTATGATTGACTCTAGTTTTCCTCCTTATCATGGATGAGGTGATTATGTCCTCACCCCCCTGTGCTCCAATCCTGAGCCAAGTAGAAATAAAAATAGTGCACGAAAGAGATCTCCGGACTCTAGTCCAATCCACCTTCCAGAAAGTGCAGGATAGTTGAGAGTTTTTTCCACTAGTTCTACCAGCTTGAGAAAATAAAACTCTCTCTCCTTTCTCACTTCATAGCACATAAGTCAGAACCCCTCTTCCTCATAGGGATGTTGCTTTTATCCATAGAGGAAGAGTAACTGACCAAACTATTTTCATTCAACTACTGCTGACTTGGAATAAATATTTTTTTTACCATCAACGTTTCACTCTATGGAACCAATTCCATAACAAATTTAATTAATCAAAATTTAATTTCTATTCATAATGTATTATTTCAACATAATAACAAGACATGTTTTAAAGTCTTAACAAATAATTTTAACCAACAGTTAACGATTAAGCCAGTGGTTACAACTTCCCCCTGGAAGTGAACATCGTCCCCGATGCTCTCATTCTGTTCCAGCAAAAAGTTCAAGGTAGGCTTCCCGAACAAAACCTTCATCTTCCTAGGTAGCTTCATCCGGCCAAAGTGCTTCCATTGCACTTTAACCTAGGTGATGGCTCGTTTCCGGAGCATGATTTCTCTCTGATCGATTATACATTGAGGCTCGACTAGGAATTTGCCGTTTGGCTCGACCTGAAAAAAATGAGCTTGGAATTAGTTTATTCATAAATTTTACATTTTCAATCAATTCAGGTATTCATATCCTACCTAAATACTCTGCCAGTGGATTATGTGCTTTGAATCGTGAATGTATCATTTCAATAATGATACGTGAAAGTCGTTGTGCACTCGTATATGACTAGGCAAAGCCAATCAGTAAGCTATAGGTCCTACACTTTCCAATGTTTGGAAGGGGCCACAAAACCTGGGAGCCAACTTAGCATAAGAGTTCCATCTTAAGGTGTTTTTATTTGGCTTAATCCTTACATATACATGGTCCCCCACTTCAAACTTACAATAAGTTATTTTCTTATCTGCATACACTTTTTACCTATCTTAAGTTGCCTTCAAATTTTGCCGGATTTTTCTTACTTTTGTCTCCATTTTAGCTAGCATGTCAGGTCCAAGCATCAACTTGGTCTCTGGACTACTCCAATTAATAGGAGTTCTGCATTGTCGTCCATATAAAGCTTCGAATGGACTCATCTTAAGAGACTCCTAATAGCCGTTATTGTATGCAAACTCCACTAGGTGCAAATATTCATCCCACCTAGTTGGATGTTGCATGACATATATACATAGCATATATTCTAGAATCTGATTCACTCGCTCGGTTTTCCCATCCGTCTGTGGATAGTAAGCGGTGCTAAGATCAATTTGAGTTCCCAATCCTATAAATAACGTCTTCTAGAATGCGGAAGTAAACTTCACATTCCTGTCAGATATGACCGTCTTTGAGATACCATGTAGTCTAAAAATCTTGCTTATAAATATGTCTGCTATCTGCACCATTTTATAAGTGGACTGCACTGGTATAAAGTGTGTTGATTAACTTAATTGGTAAAGCCCACCTGGATGGCATATAACTGACATCCTTTCCTCATGCACTTACCCATTTGAGATGTTGTAATTGGACACGGTTGTAAAGGTTTCCTTATACCTGAATTTCTTTGCAGGTTCCATCTTGCATTCTGTAGTAGATGATCTTTTATTTACAGTCTACTAAAGTCCAATGCTTTTCCAACCAGTCCATACCAAGTAGCACATAATAAGATCCTAAAGGTAATATATTTAGATCCACAGTTAGCTGTTGTTCACTAATTTATAGTGCACAGTTAGGTATTTTGGCACTAACTTTCCTCTTTTCTCTCGTGGATAACTGTACCAGCCATGGATTTCTGAATTTTTGACTTTGCAATTTACAATTTTCTACTACTTTGGGACTTACATAGCTTAAACTTGCACCTGGGTCTACCAAAATAAAAAGAGGTTGAGATAGTAATTTACCTTCTAATTCTATCATTGTCGGTTGATAATCTGCCTACCGATCTTCCAGGGTTGCATTAATTCTGGGTATGTTTCTGGCTACATCTCCCATTGTCAAAGCTTCTTGTAAATTAGTAATAGCTTTGCTTCTTCCTCGTTGTGGACAGTTTCTATAATAGTGTGCTTCTCCACATGCCCAGCACTGTAGCGGTGGCTTCTGACTTTGTGCTTGTTCCGATTTGTTGGAAGCTTCTGTGGGTTTATCTTCTACAGGGCACCTTATTCTTTGATTATTTCTTCCAAACAATTTGCTGACCGAGCTTCTAGAAGCACTCTTGAAATTGATGGTTCTATTTTCCTTGAAAACATAACTACTCTTATGTTCTTTCTTTGTTTGCCAGTTTTTTCCCTGCTCTCTTTTTGCTTTAGCTTGTTGGTAACACATTCTGGCTTTTCTGATTGCCTCATCCATAGTCTTAGGATTTACAAACTCAACACGTTACTTCATATGAATCGACAAACTACTCAGAAACCGTTGTACTTTTGCCTTTTCATCCCTTAGATAAGGAACATAACACAGTAAGGAGGTAAACTTAGTGATGTATTCATCTATCGTCATTTGTCCCAACTTTAAATAATGAAACTCCCTATATTTTTCATCATAGAAGTGTTCAATTAAGTGTTTATATTTAAAATATTGCTGAAACGAATCTCAAGTCACATCCTGGTCATCTATACTATGGACGTTTTTCACCTCCTCCCACCATAAGGTGGCTTTCTCCCTTAATTGATAAACAACCAATCTGTCTTTAAGATTACTGATGTATTCATACACTTGAAAATACTTATTCATGTTTATCAGCGATGCCTTAGCCACCTCCTCTTCTACTCCATCAAATGTAGGAGGCTTTATTTTTCAAAATTCACCTTGTAACTCCACTTTCTGTCTCTTAACTTCTTTCTGATCTGATACATTATCTGAATCAGCCTCATTGTAGTTTTTATTTCTGTTACTTCGCTGAGATTGACTTATTTCCATTATGTTAGTGTCATGGCCTCTTGTCTGTTGCTCATTTCCTTCTTGAAACTCCCTATCAGTGCTTGGCTTCTCATTTCCTTGATTCTGCTTGTCGGGGAGGCTTTTTAATATCCTCTCATTTTCTTGCTTCAAACGCGCATTATCATTTCGCACCCTCTCCATTTCCTCTTGTAACTTCTGCACTGTAGTTAGAAGAATGTGAGTTTGGTGCTGCTACTCCTCCTGCAAACTGCTTGTTTGCTATTGCTGATCCATACTCAGCTGCACCCACATCTCCGTATTCACTTCTGGTTGGGGTTGTGGTTCCCCAGTATTCTGGGTTGGTTGTTGCGTTTTACCTCTTCTCATATTTTCCTCTGTTATAATTCACTTCTTTCTCTGTGCAACAGTATAGACCCAGCTTTAAAACATTAGTTGACCCATAGGGTCCCAGTGTACAAACATCGCTCTGATACCACTTGTAACATCCCTTGTTACCTTCATAATTTTTTTTTTTTACTTTCATCCTACACACATTTATAGTTTCATTATAAAAATATAATATAAATAAAATATCTATCCAACTCAACTTTAATCTAGAAATTATAACTTATATTTCTAATTACTGATAATTCTATTACAATGAAACAAAATACATATAAATAAACATATGCTCTTTTTACAATATACCATAGCTAAATCTGTAGTCATGATTTGATTTTCTCCATTTCCCGATGTATAATCCACCTGTGCACCTATCCACCATTTGAGATCATGGTTGTACTTTGCATTCATAGCTCACCTAGAAATCTGGGTTATTGTTTTAATATATCAGCACATTTTGATTCAATTGAAGTTATGGTACGTTTGTGATTCTCAGAATATCTGCCACTTAATGGTTCTATATTCAAGGTGTACAGATGTTGGACTTATAACCATTGATATGTCTAACCTAGATCTAACGGTGATAGAGAAAACTAGGGTTCTGAGGGTTTCCCTCCCCTCATTAACCATTTTTCCTTTTTGTCATCCCAACATTTAGTCAGCAGCTCTCTGGAGCAAGAACCTCGGCTCTCTACAGAAAAGGAATCCATTAGCGTTTCCATTTTCCGCCGCTCAGTAGTAAGGTCTAACTCTATTATGATGCATTCTACTCGGAACCTTGTTTTTTAATGGGAACAATTCTATACTCTCCAAATGGTAAGTGATTTCTGGTTCTGAGAACTAATTAAGAATTTTTTTTTTTTTTTTTTTTTTTTTTCAATTTTTTTTGTTTTTTGTTTTTTGTTTTTTTGTTTTTTGTTGTTTTTTTTTTTTTTGTATATGAATGGTATTACCCTAGTTTCTCTTCCGCAAGGTTAATGCCTTGTTTTTTTTTCTAAATTCTTATCAACTAACACCCAACCCAACTCTCGGTTACTTGGAAATGTCTAGGGTATCAGTGAACCAACCTCGACTCTTTTTGTTCTAGCTTCCACTTATTCATTCTGCTTCAGCCATGGAAGGAGTTGGCAGAAGGTAACACCAGTTCCCAATTCCTAACACCACTTTTAGTGTTTCCTTCGCTTTCTTTCTTTCTTTTTGTTCTCTGTTACTTACCCATAAATTCATATGGTGCCATTACAGGCTAGCTCAACCTAGCTATCTCGTCAGGAATGATAAGAGGTAGGTTATAACTATACTATTCTGCTCTAAGGTCTTCCTTTCATTAATTACAGTTATGGAAACCATCACTTAACGTGTTTACATTTATTGGCAGGTAAATATTTGAAAAGAAATCTACTGGAAGAAATAGTTTCCGGAGCCACCGCTAATTATCTTCCTCTCGTCTTAAACAGGTACCCTTCTATGAATTTGGTTCGGAAATCCAATCCTTGGTTTGAAGTCTTAGACCCTTATGGAATCAACATTGCTCAGTTCCTATAGATATGTATAAGCACACAACTTTGGTTATTGAATCGAACCATCCTATTTTTGTAAATTTTATGGGGTTTTGTTCTGGTTCACAATGTGATTACTGTGTGGCTTGTCCATCGAACTATGTCTCAGTTTAACTGTGTTGAGCAGAGTAAATTTGAATGGCATTATGGCACTGCTTTAAATTCTAAAGACTCATATTCTCTTATCTTTAAATTTATGTTTTCTTGATTAAGCAAAAATGTATGAACAATTTTATTCTAGTGATATTATATATACAAAATTTTGCTGTTAATAGTGGTATCATTTCTACAAATTTTACTATACATCTCTTGCCTTTATCAGCAAATCTATGTCTTATCGTCTTTATTAGCTTCATGAGTTACTTACTGTTTCTTTGTTACGATTATAAATATGGTTGTAGGGGTCGACCGGATCGACTGGTAGTCCGTGTATAGTTATAAGGACGGAACAAACATCCAGTATTCCAAAACCCTCTGAGTTCTGGAAAATAGACAAGTTTGTATATTGATTTAAATACAGGCCTTTGTCTAGTTTGTCTTGTTGTACATTGGCTACTTATTGGTTATGAACATTTGACTATATCCTACTTGAAATATACCGCACTCCTCATCCTTATGTTTTTAAAGGAATCATCATCTGGGTATTTTAATTAAATGTAATGGTCGACTGTGTTTTTTTAAGTTAATACATGCTACTCATATAGAGTTTTTATTCCTTCTACTATACTAAGAATTATATATTGTATATATATTAACCAAACTTAACAGTTTTATACAGTATCTCTTTTCCGTTCATAATTGTCAAATTTCTATATTTCCTCATACAATACAATTAACCAGAATTCTATTCTTTCTGAAATAACAATAACATTCTACTTCATTTTCTTATTCAGTTATCAGTAGAATGTACTTATCTGTGATTAACTGTGGTTGTCCTCCCTACCGTGGATGAGGCGATTACGTCCTCGCCCCCTCCCCCCGTGCTCCAATCCTAAGTCAAGTAGAAGAAAAACAGTGCACGGAAGAGATTTCAGGACTCCTGTCCAATCCACCTTCCAAAAAGTGCAGGATAACTGAGAGTATTTTCCACTGGTTCTACTAGCTCTGGAAAATGCAACTCTCTCTCCTTTCTCACTTCATAGCACATAAGTCAGAACCCCTCTTCCTCACCCTCTTCCTCAGAAGGATGGTGCTTTTATGCACAGAGGAAAAGTAACTAACAAAACTGTTTTTCATAATGTATTATTTCAACATAATAACAAAAAATGTTTTAAAGTCTTAACAAATAACTTTAACCAATAGTTAACGATTAAGCGAGTGGTTACACCCCTTGGCTCAATGTGCAATGGATTATGAATAAGTAATTTTTGATATATACATATGTGTAATTATAATTACATTTTAAATCAACATAAAATTTGTTTGATCTATAATGATAATTATTTTAATATTATATTAATATTTTTATATAATTAAAAAAACATATTGAAAATATAATTTATTATTTAATTTTTAAATAATAATTAAAAATTAATATATATTTTATAATAAAAAAATAATAAAAATTTTGTATTTAATATTTATGTGTCACATTTATTTTATCACATCTATGTTATGTCTTTCAATGCAATACAAATTTTCAATGTAAAATGACAGAGCTTATTTATCAGTCTATTCACTCAAATTTTCAATGTAAAATGACAGAGCTTATTTATCAGTCTATTCACTCATAAATTTTCAATGTAAAATGACAGAGCTTATTTATCAGTCTATTCACTCATAAATGATGTCTACTGTAAAATTAAAACAAGTACACCATATTATACTGGGCATATACCACTCCGCACGTTTATGGTTATGTTTTTCAATGTAATACAAATTTCCAATATAAAATGACAAAACTTATTTATCAATCTATTCACTTATAAAATTAAAACAAATACGCCATAGTATACATATACTACCCCGCTCATTTATGATAGATAGACTGAAAAATAAGATTCACCGCAGATGATAGGATTACATTTATAAAATATATGTAAGTCTTTATAAAAATATATGTGAGTCATTGTAAGATTTGGAAAATCAATGACCAAAAACCTAGAACCTAGGTAGTCACTGACGGACGTCACTCACATGGTAGAGGCTATATCACTAAAATAGTAATATTTAAAATATGGCAAGATTTGGAAAAGCAGTGACCAAAAACTTAGGTACCCAGTGACGTACATCACTGACATGGTAGAGGTTATATCATCAAAATAGTAATATTTGAAATAGAGGTTATATGATTAAAATAGTAATATTTGAAATATGGTTTTTGTGATTTTAGATTTATGGTCTGTATAAAGATATTTTTGAGTAATAATCACATAGCAAAGAATTTGGTGGACGTGTTTTTTGTACAAAGATAATTTTCTGTAATAATTATATAGCAAATAATTTGGTGGACGTGTTTAGAAACATGTTCACCAAATTCTTTGCTATGAGATTATTACCTAAAGATATCTTTACATAAAATAATAATGTTAAAAAATATAAGCTATGTAAATTTGTGCAAAGTGCAATAATGACAAAATAAAACTCTAGCCAATCAAAATGCATAGAAATAAATTAAATTATTTATAAACAAAAATTAAATTAAATTTCTAATATCAAACTTTGTAAAATCCAATTTAATTTTTAGTTATCTTTGAAACTAATTCAATGTCAACACATTTCTTACCTATGTTGTGCAGCGATAATAATGGAAAGTGGAATAAAAACACACTTCAATAATAATATTGGATTTATTTTAATTAAGAAACCAATATTTGTGAAGCTATTGTACACTAATAATGCACTCTGGTAGTATATGCTATCCATTAGATTTTGTACTTAGTTAAATCCATTAATTAGCATACCAATATTTGTTCAGCGATAACTACATTAATACAGTGTATATCATTTATTAAATTTTATACTTGTTTAAATCTAATAATTAGCATATATTCTTTTATGGTTAAATTATAACTCCAAAAATATTAATAGTCAAATTAAACACTAGTTAATTAACCATACAAAAATAGCATAATTCAAAAACAATGATGATTGATAAACTGACCGTTCAACTGGGGTAAGTGTTAACTTAAAATAGAAAGGAAGCAAGCAAGTTGCATAGCATTGGAAAATCTGTGAGAATAATGCAGAAATAGAATTAGTTTGGAGTGGTTGAACGAGAGTGTTAATTTAGGAATTGGTTGCACATATTCAGGTTTGTTTCCTCATCTTCAGGAACATTAGGTGAGTGCAGTTTCCTATATAAGTGTGATGTAATTGAGCAAGTTAATTTATTGATTTGTGTGAGCTTTGTCTCACGTTTCTGAGTGATTCTGCTGTGCATTTTTTGTTAATTTGGTATCGGAGCCCATCGGAAAGTCGGGCCGCCTGTGTGATTGGTGTTTCCCTGCTGAGACAGCGCATTGTTGATAGCCAGCGCGTGGGATTGCTGACCTGAACGTTGCCAGCGTGAAGCTTGTTGTTCGTGCGTGGAGTGAAGATTGCGTGCGTTTGTTTTTAATAAACTGTGTAAAGGCAGATTGCACAAATAAGCGCGTGGGCAGACGGTCATAAACAGCTCTCATTCATCAGCAGTTGAGAAGCACGGTTGCTTTTCGAGCTAGTGCGTACAGCTCACAGTCTCATTTATCTCTCGCCATGTGCTTGGTAACCGAAAGTTGAAGAGTTGAAATTTCATGTGTGGTCAAAGCATTTTGAACATAGATAAGTCAAAGCATTTTTTTAATTTGAGCATGAGCCATATGATATAACGTGAAAGTCGTTGTTATGAAAACGTAATCATTTTTTTTTACAAAGGTGAAAGTCATATGGTATAAGAGACGTAACTTTGATAAGGTGAAAACTTTAGTTACTTAAGTTACATTGAAGTTACGGTGAAAACTTTGATTAGTAACTTTCGTTGAAGTTAAGGTGAAAAACTTTGACTACGTAACTTTCATTGAAGTTAAGGTGAAAAACTTTGAAGTTAAGGTGGAAAACTTTGATTGAAGTTTTAATTAAAAAAAAAAATACCTTTTTAAAGGATTTTTTTTTTACTTTATTATATGAAGCTCTATTCGCACTTTATTTGAAAATTGATTTGTCTTCATGGGCTTGAAGACCGAGGTGTGCATCGTTGAATGCAATAAAAACTGCAACTTAGATCTTTTGAATATTTAGATCTTTGCATTTCGTCATTACTGCTCACAACAATGGCTAATCCTCTTGCTGATTCATACTTAAATGAATCTACAAAACTTGATGGAGAAAATTATGTAAACTGGAAATTTAAGCTCATAACAGTACTGGAGGCATACAATCTCTGGACGATTGTCAAAGGTGACGAGCCCAAGCCTCAACCTCCTGCTGCCACTCAAGATTGGGATAAGCATGAAATGAAAGCAAAGGTGCTGCTACGCATGTCAGTGAAGGACAATATTATTCCTCACATTCGAGACTGTGAAACTTCCAAGGCGACATGGGACACTCTCAAAGGTTTGTATGAAACTACTAATGCAAACAATATTTTATTTTTAAAAACAAAGCTGCTATCTATCAAAATGGAAGCCAATGAAAGTATTAGCAACTTTGTTTCCCGAATTAAAGACTTGAGTGATAAGCTTGGTGATATTGGTGAAAAAGTGTCTAGTACAGACTTGGTAACTGTTGCTTTAAAGGGGTTAGTCCTAGACTATAAAGTCTTTATTTCAGCACTTTCAGCTAGACCGACACCTCCTACATTTGAAGAATTGGCTGGAATTCTTCTTCAAGAAGAAGAGCGAATGAAAATTTTTGAACTGGAGTCAAATGGTTCTGATTTGGCTTTGACTGCAAGAGGCAAAAGACCATTCCGAGGGAGACCATGGGACAGGAACAGAGGCCGTTTTCAAGCAAAACAGAAAGGTATGACACCTCCCGATTCTTATGTTAAGAGGAACATTGAATGTGATTATTGTGGAAAACCTGGACATCTGGCTAAAGATTGCTATAGGAGAAAGAATAATGAATCAAATCAAAGACATAGAAGGCATAATGGAAATTACATAAACAGAGACACCTCAGTGAATGATGGATTTAAAAATCTTAAGTTGTTTCTTTCTGATGCTGCATTGTCTGCTGAAACTGATGATGAGAATGCTTGGTTCATAGATTCTGGTGCATCGGCACATATGACTTGTAATAAAGAATGGTATGGTAAATATTATGAGAAATCTGATGGTACACACATTTACCTAGGGGATGATAGGTCACTTAAAGTTCAAGGCTATGGCATAATAAATGTGTACTTACCTAATGGACAAATGCGACAGATTCATAATGTGATGTATGTACCTGCTCTAAAAATAATTTGATATCTGTTTCCAATATCACTGATAATCATTTAAAAGTTGAATTTGGTAAATTGGGGTGTATTGTGAAAGATGTTCAGGACCACTACAGGGTTGTTTCAACAGGTACCAGAGTTGGAGGATTATATAGATTGGATGTGAAAGTGAAGCGCCATGTTGCATTGACATCCAAAGAGACATCGACAGCAGAATTATGGCATCACAGGTATGGGCACCTAAATTACAATGATTTATCATTGTTACAAAGGAAATCAATGGTTGAAGGTCTTCCTGTTATGAAGTGTGAACATTTACCATGTGAAGCTTGTGCACTTGGTAAGCAGCATAGAGAAGAGTTTCTTGTTCATACCGAGAAACGACAGTATGATATACTTGAATTAATTCACACTGATGTATGTGGACCTATGCAAACTAGGTCTCTTGGTGGTGCTTCATATTTTGTTATTTTTATTGATGATAGATCTAGGTACACCTGGGTCTATTTCATTCGAAGGAAGAGTGATATATTTGAGTATTTTAAAGAGTTTCGAACTATGGTTGAAAAACAAACAGGTAAGTACATTAAAATACTCAGATCTGATCAAGGGGGTGAATATAAGTCAAAAGCATTTAACACCTATTGTAAAACTAAAGGAATTCAACAACAGTTCACGGTACCACATACCCCTCAGCAAAATGGTGTTGCTGAGCGATGGAATAGAACCTTGGTGGAATCTGCTCGTAGTATGCTGCAAGGTAAGAACATCTCTAATGGTTTCTGGGCAGAAGCCATTAACACTACTGTTTATCTGAAGAATCGATGTCCCACTAAGCAATTAGTTTTTCAAACTCCTTTTGAGGTTCTTCATGGTTATAAACCTAATGTGAGTCATTTCAGAGTCTTTGGATGTACTGCTTTTGCTCATATTCCTAAGGCTAACAGAAGAAAACTTGATGCCAAGTCAATCAAGTGTGTTTTCATTGGGTATTGTGCGGATCAAAAAGCCTATAAATTGTTTGATCCAAGTTCTCATAAACTATTTGCAAGTCGTGATGTGATGTTTCATGAGCAGGCTGATAAAAGTAATACAAAGAATGATGCATGGCATATATCTAATGATGCTCATGTCAAACTTGATACTTTGATTAAGCAGGAGCAGGAACAGGTACAGGTACAGGTACAGGATCAGGATGAGAGCAGCAGTATGAGCACATCTAGCAGCAGTGAGTCATCACAAGGGGGTGATTCACCTCAAAGCCGACGCATCATGGATGGAACACCCACAGGCATTGAAGCACCAAGAAGGTCATCCCGACAAACTCAGCTTCCTGCAAGGTATAGAGATTATGCCTTAATGACTAATATAATGAATGTTGTTGAACCAATTGATTATGAGCAAGCCAAACAACATGAACAATGGATAAATGCTATGAATGATGAGTATGCTTCTCTTATGAAAAATCAAACATGGGAATTAGTGGAACTTCCTAAAAATAAAGTTCCAATTGGAAGCAAATGGTTGTACAAATCGAAATTTAAAGCAGATGGTACAATTGATAAATTTAAGGCAAGATTAGTAGCAAAATGATATGCTCAAAAGGAGGGAATTGATTATGAAGACACTTTTGCACCAGTAGCTAAGTTGAATACAATTAGATTACTGATTGCCTTAGCCACAAAACATAATTGGAATATACATCAATTAGATGTCAAATCTGCTTTTCTAAATGGTGATTTAAAGGAAGAAGTTTATTTGGTTCAACCTGAAGGGTTTGTCAAACAGGGACAGGAGCATTTGGTTTGCAGGTTAAGAAAGGCATTATATGGTTTGAAACAGGCGCCGAGATCATAGTATGTAAAGATTGATACCTTCTTTCTTCAGAATGGATTTGTGAAAAGCAAAAATGATCCTAACTTGTATGTTAAGAAAGATGAAAAAGGAAATGTTGCTTTAATATCTTTGTATGTGGATGATCTCATTATAACAGACAGTGCTCACAAGTTAATTGAAGAAATTAAAGTTCAGTTGTCACAAAAATTTGAAATGAAAGATTTGGGTGAATTGCATTACTGTTTAGGAATTGAGGTATGGAGAGAGCCTGGTAAAACTTTGATCACTCAAAGAAAATATACAAAGGAGATTCTTAAAAAGTTCAATATGAATGATTGCAAAGCTATGTCAACTCCCTTAGAACAGAATGCAAAGTTGTACAAAGAAGATGGAACGAAAGAGGCAGATGGAACATTATATCGTCAGTTAGTGGGAAGTTTGAACTATCTCACCACTACCAGACCAGACATTGCATATTCAGTCAGTATCCTTAGTCAATTCATGGCTAAGCCTTCAGGAAATCACTGGAATGCTGCAAAGAAAGTTCTCCGATATTTAAAGGGAACAGTGAATTTAGGTATTATGTATACTGATGAATCTGATGTTGCACTGACAGGTTTTTCTGATTCAGATTGGGCAGGTAATGCAGATGACAGACGATCTACCTCTGGCTATGCATTTCATATTGGATCAGGGGTCGTATCTTGGAGTAGTAAGAAACAACCAACTGTTTCTTTATCATCAACAGAATCAGAGTACAAAGCTTTGACCAATGCCACCTGTGAAGCTATTTGGTTGTGGAGAATTCTTGCAGATCTTGAAGAGGCATAAAGTGGTTCAACATGTATCAATTGTGATAATCAGAGTGCTATCAAATTAGCACATAATCCAATTTACCATGCTAGAACAAAACACGTTGAGTTACAGTACCACTTTGTACGTGAGAAAATTGAGTCGAATGAAATTGAATTGATATTTTGTAATACCAAGGATAATGTGGCTGATATATTTACTAAGCCCCTTGGTAAAATCAAATTTGAAGTTTTTAGAAGTCAATTAGGTATTGTAGAAAATCCATTTCTCCATTAAGGGAGGATGTGAAAATAATGCAGAAATAGAATTAGTTTGGAGTGGTTGAACGAGAGTGTTAATTTAGGAATTGGTTGCACATATTCAGGTTTGTTTCCTCATCTTCAGGAAGATTAGGTGAGTGCAGTTTCCTATATAAGTGTGATGTAATTGAGCAAGTTAATTCATTGATTTGTGTGAGCTTTATCTCACGTTTCTGAGTGATTCTGCTGTGCATTTTTTGTTAATTTGGTATCAGAGAAATTTTGTCTGCGCCTCTCTCCTCTTCGCGGGCAGTGACGGACTCTGCTATTAGAGTGTGCGCAGATTTAATTAAGTTTCAATCGCTAGCGGATTTAATTTTGCTGCTCCCTCCTTGGTATACATCTGGACGAGCCATCGGCCCAGAATTCGATTGCCAGATTGCCAGATTGCCGCCCGTAGCCAGCGTTGTGTTGTGCGTTTAGCATACCAATATTTGTTCAGCTATAACTACATTAATACAGTGTATATCATTTATTAAATTTTATACTTGTTTAAATCTAATAATTAGCATATATTCTTTTATGGTTAAATTATAACTCCAAAAATATTAATAGTCAAATTAAACACTAGTTAATTAACCATACAAAAATAGCATAATTCAAAAACAATGATGATTGATAAACTGACCGTTCAACTGGGGTAAGTGTTAACTTAAAATAGAAAGGAAGCAAGCAAGTTGCATAGCATTGGAAAATCTAGATCTCTCGATTGTTCGCATGTGCTTCGTGTTTTTCTTACAGCCCAAGATGTCACAAGCACCCGAGATAATGACTGCACGTAGATTAGGTGCTCCATGTTATTTTTGTGCGTTATGGCTAGGAATCAGAAGGACGAGTGATTTAAAATATATGTTTAAATATATTTGATATATGAGTTGTTTTTTATTTTTTGGAAAGAATTTATTGAAAATTGGTAATTTTGTATAATAGAAGTGTTTTACTAATTTTTTAACATGTTAAATCCATATATATCATAAAAAAACAATTTAAATAACACAAATCAAAATTTCACCTCAATTATTTTCAACCAAATTTCATCAAAAATTCTAAAAAAACACATTAAACACAACTCCATATAAATAAACAAACAAACAAAATTATTTACTTACTTACCTAATTTTTTTTAGAACTACATTGCTCCTAAGACCTTACACAATTTTAATCAAAATTAAACTATTAAAATATTGTCTTTTTCACGCATTAAATTGATTTTACCTGAAGCAACGTGGCTCGTCCCAGACGAACCGGTGGTCCGACACTGTCAGAAATGAAAAGACGTACAACGAAAGTGAGGGCTTTTGTATGGTAAAACCCAGTGCTGTCTTCTCCCCATTATTGCGAGAAAAGGCATCTGAGCTTCTCGCCCCACCAGACATTGGAGATGGAGATGGAGATGAAGGAAACCTACCCGTGAGCGTACTGCAAGGGGCCTCTTGGCCGTATCATATTCAGAATCAATTTCAAACTTACCAGTGGGGAGTATGCGTCTGTGCCCTTACTTTAATTTCCTTTATTCTAATGGAGTTGTCTATTTAGCTAACATAATAGTTTGGATGGTAGGTTTTTTACTGGAATTTGGTAAAAAAAAATTAGTTGGAGTGTTTGAATTGCATTTTTGATAGTGGAAATGGATTCAGCGCTATCAAAAACCTTTAGGGCACCCAAAATATTAAAGTTTAACAACTGTAAACAAGATTTTGATAAATCTTTGCCAGAAGGTTTCAAATTTGCTTAGAAAACAAATGAATTATTTCATTTTGTTAAAATTTAGTAGAATGTTTTGGAAATCCTAGTTACAGCTGGCAAGCTTAAGATTTTGAGTTCTCATAAGTTTTTGCCGCTGTTGAATCCATTTCCAGTGTCAAAAAAGAGATTCAAGCACTCCCACATTCAAGTGATTTTTAACAGCCTTAAATTTCTTAAATTTTACTTTATAACCGTTATTGATAATTTTACTTAATTCTTCACCCCGTTAAAAGTGAATTAGAAAGTAAATATAAATATAAAATTTATATCATAAAACTATATATATAATAAATAAATAAATATAAAAACTAAAAAGTGTGAATCAAATTTCTAAAAAAACATAAATTACAATGGAGTAAAACATGAAGAAAAACAATCTATTAAAAATGGTTTAAAAGCATAAAAGTATTTTTATGCAACACCCTGTGAATAGTAAAAATTTTAAATATTTTTTTAGCCAAAAATAACTTGCCAGAGTGTAGGTTAAAAGAAAGTCACATGTAATGTTAGACATGAATATTTTATTTTAATTAAATTATCAAGTTTAGTTATGGTGAGTTAAGGAATTATGAGAAGGTGGAAACGTTAAATGAGGATTTTCCTATTAGACAGTTATGGACAATTACTCCTTCCACTAGGGATAAATATCTCACTTGGGAAAAGAGAGATGGGGGTAGAGAAGAAATTTATGCCAATCAAGAAAGACTAGAAGAGAACTTATTACCTCAAACACCATGTTGTTGAGATAAGGCAAGGCGTTGCCAGAGAGAAATTCTTGAGCTGGTTGTGATAAGTGGAATTTATGTACAACCTTGTAAGTTTGTGAAAGCTCAAACTCTGTTGTAACCACTGCCTTAATTATTGACTAATTGTTAGGCTGTTGTTAAGAGTTGTTAAACATTATTGTTATTTGTTACAAACAGAATATTTTGAATAGAAATTAATTTTGGTATTTGAATAAAAGATTACTTATGAAATTAGTTTCATAAGTAAAGACTGATGGTAAAAGTAAATTCAAGATCTGGATTTAGTTGAACAGAAAAACAGCTCAACAGTTATCCGAAGAAACTTTGGAATAAATAAGAGATTTCAGAGAGTTTTGGGGGTTTTGTTGGAAAACTAAGGAAACAATAGTTATCCTGAGGAGTGATCCCTGAAGGGAATAACTTACAGAAGAGATTGCTTCCACTGGAATTGGAGAATTGGACCGGACTGTCCCGAGATTCTCTTCCAGTTTTCTGTATTCAACGAAGACTCGGACTTGGAGCACGGGGGAGAGTTAGAGGATGTAATCGCCTCACTCACAGAAGGGAGGCAATCATTTATAAGTCAGAATTGTGTACAAATGAGTGGAATTCTATTTTTTCTTTTCTGTTAGTAGACTTTACTGGTTACTTTTAAATTATAAATGAGAAAACTGGAAATAAAGTACGTTGAATGTTTTCTATGTGTTTAAAATTTAAATTAGGAGACTATACATACATGAAAGAAAGTCTGAGAAAGGACTGTTGAGTAGGTAAAATAAAACATTTTATTTTAAATTCTCTCTGTGCAAATTATTAGTTTTTTTTCTTGTTTGAATGGAATAAACTATGTCTAGCGAAGGATTGTTAACCGAGATTCTGTGACCACATTCTGGGTCGGTCGTCCTTCGTACCTATGATAATACATGGACTAGGAGTGGTCTGGGTCACTTACAAGGACTGTTATTCCAAGTACACCTTGAAGTATCGAGAAGAAGTTAACATACCAGTTAAAATAATTACAATAGATAATAGAGAATATGCAGTTGAAAAATAAAATAAAATTAGAAAACAACCTACAGGGTAATATAAACTCTTCCACAGAAAGAAATAAGATAACCTTTCTTATTATATCAAGGATAGAAGCTAAACACCCTGGAAGAAACATGCAAAGAAAACCATAAACCACGTACATTATCGGTGATAAGCATAAGCGGATGCAAGTAAGTGAAATAACGTAAGTACTAAATGTAGAAATCTAAACAATAAGAAATGACAACAGAAAACTTGAATGATATCATTTTCTGTGTTGAAAGAAATCTACAGATAACTTCACCAAAAGAAAAGCATTCACTATCGAAATTCCATACATGTAATAGAGATAGAAACCCCATGTAAATACCATGATTCTATTCAACAGAAGAGATGTATACATAAGTCAATGGCGTGGGTGTAAAACCTCGGCTAACTTGTAAACTGTAACAATATACCAATACAAAGAAAAATATCATAGGCACTGTTCTTTAAAAAAAAAATGTAATAGATTATCTGTCTTATACAGTAAGAGGCCCGTGGCCGAAGTAAAGGTGAGACCCTCTTGCTTTGAGAGCCAGAGTCTTTAAAAACTCAAGAATGAAAATCAACTGCAGAGGGTAGTAACTGGCCCAGAGGTAAAGACTCAAGGGCCGCAGTTAGAAACCCTAAGAAAACGATAATATATCAAGGCTGTCAAACTATAACCCTGTCACATTTCAGACCTAGGGTTTGAAGCCAAAAATTGATATGGGTACCTGTTAGCGCGAGCATGCAATTGATTAGAACCCTGAATCATGGGGCTAATGCTTGTATTCCCATCAGCAAACTATATAGTTTGCAGAAGCAAATAAACCTATACCTGCTAAACAAGAAACAGAGGCGTTTAGTAATGAGGAGATAGAGACGAACCCTGATTCTTTGCCGCAATAATGTACTCTAGTTAAAAATAAATTATGCAAGCGTATTAAGAATTTACCTGAGGAATTTGAGCGGGTTGAAGTGAGCCCAAGACGAGTTGGAGAATACCTTCGATTCAATAAGCATACACATATCACAAACAAATATAAGCATAGTGTTCACACTCATAACCAGGTGCAAACGAATGGAAAAGATGAAACTTGTCTACATATTAAAACTTAGAAACAATGCAGGTAAGGTCAAAACCACTCGAGCCAAGCGGCATTGGAGGAAATTTACCAGTCATTAGGAATGACTAAGTAATCTCCAAAGTGTCGTGCTGCAACCAGAGCAGAATGGCCATAGAACTCAAGCCCGAAGGAAGGAAACCCTGGAACCGCAGAGCAGACCTCCAGGACCATCGAACGAAAGAATGCCAATGGAAAAACAGTTACGGGGCTAAAGTCATTAGCCAACCCTAATGAACTTACACCGTCTGATTTAGCTCTAGATCGACGGTGGATAGACCGCCAAATGCCAACCAGTACGGGTCAAGTGCAAGCCAGCTGTAGAAGGATAGGGATAAATATGTTGTAATACCTTCGTACACCAAGATTTATTTGTATTGAATGCCATGATGTTGTCGAATCGATTAATACGACATGGTATAATGTTGTTGGATTAAATGCGTGTTATATGATTGTTAACAAAGACATATGGCTTCGGCTATAATGTCAAATAACAATTTATATACATATAAGTTAGGCCCAGAGTTCAAATGTGGGCTTAGCTATATATTATAGCTCCATAACATTAAAACTTATGTGTATAGTACTTAAAACAATGTTATAACAATGATGTGAATATGGTCTGGCTTGGGATTTAATGATTAAGCAAACTATGATGATACTTAGGCAAGAATATCATTAGTCACATAGGTAGACAGTAAGTAGAAACAATTTTTTTATTTATTTATTACTTTTACTTTTGTCATTTTTATAGTATGGTTAGTCGATATGTTACAAGTGGTATCAAAGCAACGTTACAACGCTGGGACCCTATGGGTCAACTAACATTAAATTGTGTGTTACTAATGCACTCAGATGGAAAGATTAACAGGACAAATGAGAAGGACACCCTTACAGCAGCCACCTCGAAATGCTGAGGAGACCCAACCCCAACAGGAAAGGAATCCCAAAATGTGGGTTCAATTGGGGGCATAATAGCATCAACAGGCTAGTAGGCTGTTAGAAGAACAACAACATCAAACTAGCATTTTGTTAACAACGGTGGAACAACTGCAAGAAGAAATGGAAAGAGTACGAAATGATAATGCAAGGTTGATGCAGGAGCAGGAGAGAATTTTGAAGAGTCTCTCAGATAAACAAAACCAAAGAATCGAGAAGCCTAGTACTGATAGAGAATTTCAGGAAGGAAATGAACAACAAACAGGAGATCATGATACAGGCCGAAAAGAAAGAAGTCTGTCTCAACGAAGTAATCAAAATAAATTTTTTAATGAAGACGAATTTGATAATGAAACATAACAGAAGGAAAGTAAAAAGCAGAAGATAGAGTTGCAAGGTGAATTCAGAAAGATAAAGCCACCCACATTTGATGGAGTGGAGGAAGAGGTAACTGAGGCGTGGCTGATTAATATGAACAAGTATTTACAAGTATATGACTATAACAGTAATCTTAAGGCCTGGTTAGCTATTTACCAGTTAAGAGAGAAAGCCACCTTGTGGTGGGAAGAAGTGAAAAACGTTCGCGGAATAGAAGATCAAGAATTCCACAATTTGAAACTCGGAAAACTGACTATGGACGATTTTATCACTAAGTTTACTTCATTACTGCGTTACGTACCTTACTTAAGGGATGAGAAAGCTAAAGTACAAAGGTTTATGAGCAGTTTACCCACTGACATGAAGGAATGCATAGAATTTGTAAATCCCAAAACAATGGATGAGGCCTTTAGAAAGGCCAGAATGTGCTATCAGCAAGCTAAAGCCAAGACAGATCAAGGAAAAGGATGGCAGCTAAGGAAAGAAAACAAGAGTAGTGCTGGTTTTAAAAGAGGCAAAACCAATAATTTTAAAAGCACAGCAAAGAGTTCAGTCAGTAGGCAGTTTGGTAAGAACCATCAGAGGGTAAGGTGGCATGTAGAAGATAAAACCGTTGAAGCTTCTAGTAAACCGGAGCAACCTCAAAACTAGAAGCCACCTTTACAGTGCTAAGATTGTGGAGAGGAACACTATTATCGAAACTGCCCACAGCGGGGTAGAAATGAAGCGATAACCAATCTACAGGAAGCCTCAATAGTGGGAGATGTTGCTCGAAGCATACCCAGAATTAATGCAGCATTGGAGGATCGACAAGCTGATTACCAACCTACCATGATTGAACTAAAAGGTAAACTGTTATCTCAAATTGTTCCTGTTTTGGTAGATCCGGGAGCAAGTTTAAGCTATATAAGTCCTAAATTAGTAGAGATCTATAAATTACAAAGTCAAAAATTTAGGAAATCATGGTTAGTCCGGTTGGCTACTGGAGCCAAGAGAAAATTTAGCTCCAAAATACCAAATTGTGCACTAAAAATCGATGGAAAACAACTAACTGTGGATTTGAATATTTTTCCCTTGGGATCTTATGATGTGCTACTTGGTATATATTGGTTGGAAAAGCATTGGAATCTAGTAGATTGCAAAGAGAAGATTATCTACTACAGAAATTAGGATGGCACCCTTCAGGAAATTCAAGGAATAAAGAACTCGGTATGGTTGCGCCCTATTATAGCATCCCAAATGGGTAAATGCATGAGGAAGGGATGTGAACTATATGCTATACAAGTGGGTTTTTCTAATTCTAAAGAAAAAGCTCCTATGCTGGAAAATATACCTATAGTGCAGGAATTCAAGGATGTATTTCCAGAAGAAATACCAGGATTGCCACCCAAAATGGATATAGACTTTACAATTGAATTGCTGCCAGGAGCATCACCGATTTCAAGAGCGCCCTATCGAATGAGTGTGCCAGAATTAACTGAGTTAAAAATGCAGCTTTAAGAATTATTAGACAAGGGATATATACGACCAAGTGTATCTCCCTGGGGAGCACCTGTATTATTCGTTAAAAAGAAGGACGGAACCTTGCGTATGTGCATGGATTACCGTCAGTTAAACAAATTGACCATAAAAAACAGATATCCCTTACCACGAATTGATGATTTGTTTGACCAAGTAAGGGGAGCTACTGTATTCTCAAAAATGGATTTGAGATCAGGTTATCACCAAATCCGGATCAAAGATGAAGATATACATAAAACTGCCTTTCGCACAAAGTATGGTCACTATGAATTCGTGGTGCTACCTTTCGGGCTGACTAATGCACCAGCCACTTTTATGAGACTGATGCATAGTATCTTTCACCCTTATTTGGATAAATTTGTGCTAATTTTCATTGACGACATTCTAGTCTACTCTAAGAATGCGGAAGAACACAAGGAGCATTTGTGAATGGTACCGGAGATGTTAAGAAATCATCAGTTATATGCGAAATCTAGTAAATGTGATTTCTTCGAGGAAGAAATACAATATCTTGGACATGTGATATCTGCAAAAGGTATAGTAGTGGACGCGGAGAAAATCAGAACTATCATGGAATGGAATGTGCCACAGAATGTGGCAGATATACGATCATTTTTGGGACTCGCTGGCTATGACCGACGATTTATTAAAGGATTTTCAAATATTTCCTTTCCTATTACCTCTCTGCAAAGGAAGGGAAAAATTTTTAAATGGACAAAAGAATGTCAGGACATCTTTGAAAAGCTGAAGCAATTATTAACATCAGCACCAGTGTTAAGTGTAGCTGATCCGAATAAGGAATTCAAGTTTTGCACGGATGCATGTAAGGAGGGTGTTGGGGTAATTTTATCACAAGAAGGAAAAGTAATTGCATATGAATCTCGTAAGCTAAAATATCACGAGCAACGATATTCAGCGTATGATTTAGAGCTGACTGCAGTTGTGCACGCCCTCCGGGTGTGGAGACACTACTTACTTGGGAAAATATTTGTGTTGAAGACAGATCATAGCAGTTTAACTAGCTATTTCAAACAAGCTGATTTAAACTCCCAACAAGCAAGGTGGAATGCCTTCTTGAGCGAGTTTGACATTGAAATGCAGCATGTAAAAGGAAAGGAAAATAGGGTTGCGGATGCATTGAGCAGAAAGCTGCATAACATCTATGAATTATATGTTAACCAAGTTGAATGCAGATTCCTAGATCAAATCAGAAAAGAAGCAGGAAAAGATCTTGAATATGAATTTTTGTGGCAGCAAGCACAGGAATCTAAAGAACAAGGAAGGTTGGGAGATTATGAAATCAACCAGGATGGATTGCTGGTTTTCAAGAAAAGAATAGTCATCCCAAATAGAATGGAGTTGAAAACTCTAATATTGGATGAATATCATATAAGAAATTATGCAGGGCATCCTGGATACCAAAAGATGTTGACAGCAATAAGAAAGGACTACTGTTGGCCGGGTATGAGAAAATATATAGCAACCTATCTAAACAAGTGTTTAGAGTGCAACAAGTGAAATTAGAACAACAACATCTGGATGGGTTAATGCAGCCTATACCAATTCCTAAATGGAAATGGGAAGTGATTTCGTTAGATTTCATCACTGGACTACCAAGATCAAAACGAGGTAATAACTCAATAATGGTAGTAGTAGAATGATTGAGTAAATCGACACACTTCATACCAGTTCAGTCCACATATAAGACAATATAGATAGCAGATTTATTTATGCGGGAGATTTTTAGACTGCATGGCATTCCTAAGACTGTTATTTCAGATAGGGATGTAAAATTTACATCAGCTTTTTGGAAATCACTATTTACGGGTTTAGGGACTCAAATTAATTTCAGCACTACATACCATCCACAAACGGACAGACAAACAGAACGAGTAAATCAAGTGCTGGAAGACATGTTGAGAATGTATGTTATGCATCAACCGACTAAGTGGGAAGAATATTTACACTTAGTAGAATTCACATATAATAACGGTTATCAAGAATCGTTAAAAATGAGTCCATTTGAAGCCCTATACAGGCGACAGTGCATAACTCCTATCAATTGGAGTAGTCCCGAGACCAAGCTCATGCTACGACCAGACATGCTAGTAGAAATGGAGTTAGAAGTGAAGAAAATCAGACAGAATTTAAAAGCAGCTCAAGACAGGAAAAAAGCGTACGCAGATAAAAAGAGATCATATCGTGAATATGAAGTAGGGGATCATGTGTATGTGAGAATTAAGCCAAAGAAGAGCATGTTAATATGGGCATCTTGTGCAAAGCTAGCTCCCAGGTTTTGTGGTCCTTTCCAAATACTGGAAAGGGTAGGACTGGTGGCGTATCGATTGGCCTTTCCCAGCCATATCCGAGTACATAATGTTTTCCATGTATCATTATTAAAGCGATATATTCATGATTCGAGACATATAATCCATTGGCAGAACATTCAAGTAGTGAGTAAGCACAATAGTTAAAAATATTATATGTTAAAGACTTATGTAAATTAATACAAAGTCTATTGTGTGCAGGTAGAATTGGACAGAGAATTTCTGGTTGAGCCTCACAGTATAATTGACCGGAGGGAAATCATGCTCCGGAAACAAGCCATCGCCCAGGTTAAAGTGCAATGGAAGCACTTTGGCCCGGAAGAGGGAGGACGAAAGTGAACTTTTTGCTGATATGGAGTAAGAACACCGGGGACGGTGTTCTCTTTCAAAGGGGGAAAGCTGTAACCACTGCCTTAATTATTGACTAATTGTTAGGTTGTTGTTAATAGTTGTTAAACATTATTGTTATTTGTTACAAACAGAATATTTTGAACAGAAATTAATTTTGGTATTTGAATAAAATATTACTTGTGAAATTAGTTTCATAAGTAAAGACTGATGGTAAAAGTAAATTCAAGATCTGGAGTTAGTTGAACAGAAAAAAAGTTCAACAGTTATCCAAAGAAACTCTGGAATAAATAAGAGATTTCAAGGAGTTTTAGGGGTTCTTTTGGAAAATTGAGGAAACAATAGTTATCCTGAGGAGTGATCCCTAAAGGGAATAACTTACAGAGGATATTGTTTCCACTGGAATTGGAGAATTGGACTAGAATGTCCCGAGATTCTCTTCCAGTTTTTTGTATTCAACAAAGACTCAGACTTGGAGCACGGGGGAGAGTTAGAGGACGTAATCACCTCACTCACGGAAGGGAGGCAATCATTTATCAGTCAGAATTGTGTATAGATGAGTGGAATTTTGTTTTGTTCTTTTCTGTTAGTAGAATTTACTAGTTACTTTTAAATTATAAATGAGCAAAATGGAAATACAATATGTTGAATGTTTGCTATGTGTTTAAAATTTACATTAGGAGACTATACAGATACGAAAGAAAGTCTGAGAAAGGACTGTGGAGTAGGTAAAATAAAACATTTTATTTTAAATTCTCTCTGTGCAAATTATTAATTTTCTTTCTTGTTTGAATGGAATAAACTATGTCTAGCCAAGGACTATTAACTGAGATTCTGTGACCAGATTCTGGGTTGGTTGTCCTTCGTATCTATGATAATACACAGACTAGGAGTTGTCTGGGTCACTTACAAGCACTGTTATTCCTAGTACATATTGAAATATCAAGAAGAAGTTAACATACCAGTTAAAAGAATTATGATAGATAACAGAGAATACGCAGTGGAAAAAAAAAACAATATAGAAAACAACCTACAGTGTAATGTAAACTCTTCCACAGAAAGAAATAAGATAACCTTTCTTATTATATCAAGGATAGAAGCTAAACACCCCGGAAGAAACATGCAAATAAAACCATAAACCACGTACATTATCGGTGATAAGCATAAGCGCATGCAGGTAAGTGAAATAACGTAAGTACTAAATGTAGAAATCTAAACAATAAGAAATGACAACAAAAAACTAGAATGATATCATTTTCTGTGTTGAAAGAAATCTACAGATAACTTCACAAATAATCCCAGAAGAAAAGCATTCACTATCGAAATTGCATACATGTAATACAAATAGAAACCCCATGTAAATACCATGATTCTATTCAGCAGAAGAGATGTATACATAAGTAAATGGCATGGGTGTAAAACCCCGGCTAACTTGTAAACTGTAACAATATATCGATACAAAGAAAAATCTCATAGGAACTATTCTTTAAAAAATAAAATGAAATAGATTATCTGTCTTATACAGTAAGAGGCCCATGGCCGAAGTAAAGGTGAAACCCTCTTGCTCTGAGAGCCAGAGTATTTAAAAACTCAAGAATGAAAATTAACTGCAAAGGGTAGTAACTGACCCAGAGGTAAAGACTCAAGGGTCGCAGTGAGAAACCCTAAGAAAACAATAATATATCAAGGTTGTCAAACTATAACCCTGTCGCATTTCAGACCTAGGGTTTGAACTCGAAAATTGATATGGGTACGTGTTAGCGCGAGCATGCAATTGATTAGAACCCTGAATCCTGGGGCTAATGCTTGTATTCCAGTCAGAAAACTCTGTAGTTTGCAGAAGAAAATGAACCTATACTTGCTAAACAAGAAACAAAGGCGTTTAGTAATGAGGAGACAGAGACGAACCCTGATTCTTTGCCGCAATAATGTACTCTAGTTAAAAATAAATTATGCGAGCGTATTAAGAATTTACCTGAGGAATTTGAGTGGGTTGAAGTGAGCCCAAGCCGAGTTGGAGAATACCTTCGATTCAATAAGCATACACATATCGTAAACAAATATAAGCATAGTGTTCACACTCATAACCAAATGAAAACAAATGGAAAACATGAAACTTGTCTACATATTAAAACTTAGAAACAATGCAGGTAAGGTCAAAACCACTCGAGCCAAGCGGCGTTGGAGGAAATTTACCAGTCATTAGGAATGGCTGAGTAATCTCCAAAGCACCGTGCTGCAATTGGAGCAGAATGGCCATAGAACTCAAGCCCAGAGGAAGGAAACCCTGGAACCGCAGAGCAGACCTCCAGGACCATCGAACGAAAGAATGCCAATGGAAAAACAGTTACGGGGCTAAAGTCATTAGCCAACCCTAATGAACTTACACCGTCCAATTTAGCTCTAGATCGATGGTGGATAGACCGCCAGATGCCAACCAATATGGGTCAAGTGCAAGCTAGCTGTAGAAGGATCGGGATAAATATGTTGTAATACCTTCGTACAACAAGATTTATTTGTATTGAATTCCATGATGTTGTCAAATCGATTAATACGACATGGTATAATGTTGTTGGATTAAATTCATGTTATATGATTGTTAACAAAGACATATGGCTTCAGCTATAATGTCAAATAACAATTTATATACATATAAGTTAGGCCCAGAGTTCAAATGCGGGCTCAGCTATATATTATAGCTCCATAACATTAAAACTTATATGTATAGTACTTAAAACAATGTTATAACAATGATGTGAGTATGGTCTGGCTTGGGATTTAATGATTAAGCAAACTATGATGATACTTAGGCAAGAATATCATTAGTCACATAGGTAGACAGTAAGTAGAAATATATATATATATATATATATATATATATATATTTATTACTTTCACTTTTGTCATTTTTATAATATGGTTAGTCGATATGTTACACCTGTAAATTTGTGAAAGTTCCTAGCCATAAATTATCAAGTTTTTGGGGCCAATGGAATTTCTAGGTAGACCATTGTGGTCTTTGGTGGGATATCGTGTTGGTTGGTTGGAAGGAGTATCCTTCCTTCCTTAGTGATTTTCTTTGGAAACCTAACTAATCATAAGCAGATAAGTATACTTGTATATGTTTATATAAATTCACTACATTTATGAATTTCTGTAAATATAATATACCTTTGAAAACTATTTTCTAGGCGGCTAGCTCGAAGTAGACACAGATGAGTAAAGATGAAATCGATTGTTTCTATTAGATATTATTTCAGAGTAAGGAGAATTTGTTTGTATAAAGGAATGATAACTGTGTGTGAATCCAAAATTGAAGTGTAATTATATAGCTCAAAATTAGAATCTAAATCATGGTAAGAAGCATCTTAAAGCCACTGTATTTATATGAAAAGCATATGTTATAGAATAGGATTGTAAAATACCTTGCAAAAATGGAGAGAAGTGATAATATTATTGTAGACAGATGTTAATAGTGAATGTAACTAGAACAGAGGGATTTTGGGTTGGTTCCTAAGCCAACATAAATTAATAAAAACTTAGGAACAATCCCTAGTTCCTAGCGAGAAAAAACTAGGACATTGCTAATATAAAATAATAGCTAGTAACCATACATGCAACCATTATTTTCAAGTATGAGTGAAAGTAAGTCATTTATAAATTTTTTCGAACTCCTGAATTAAGTATTCAAACCATGGAATCATACAAAAGTAAAATGCTATTCAGGGGTCTACGTACTGCTTTGAAAATTAATTCTTAGGCGGATTAAGTCCTAGTATAAGTTCCTCAAGGTTTTCAATCCACAAGTGGTGTATACATGTTACAATTGCAGAATATGAATAAAGAATTAATTATAATTAATGTGAAATATGGAAGTCATAAGAAAAATCTGTGCAAGAATCTAAGAGTAATTTTCTAAGGAATTACATTTTAAAGTCTTTTTAGTCGCTTCCCTCGGGGATGGCAAGGACTATAGTAATCGGTCAGATGTTTCTTATTAAACACTTCACAGAAATAAAGTTTTAAAGGAACTGTTATAATAAACTTCTCTTTCATCCCATTAAATCTGGCCACTACTTTTTTTTATCCAATGAAAGTTTTGAAAAATTTTAACATCTTATTTTCCCTCTTCTCGGGGCGACCATCCACAAAACTTAGAAATAAAAAGCAGAGTGTGAGGAAATGTTTTTCATAATCAAGTAATGCTAGATTAATGCTAGCATTAATTGGTTAATATTAATGGTTTGCTTTGAGGTGTAGAAATAAAACAATTACCATGGACATTATACAAGTGTCACCACATCTCTCCTGATCCTTTTACTACACCCAACTGCCTACTTGTCTGGATATGAAGCCAATTACCCAAATATGCAGCCAACTGTTGATAATCCCCTTGAATTATTGTTTCATGGATTCCTGTTTCTCACAACTTCCATGCTCAGCTACCTTAACCTTCCCAGGAAGGTGATGACCCGAGGACACATTTTATGCCTCTGAGCATTTTATGTCTCTGAGGACTTTCCTAGTGGTGTTGATTTTGTCGGAACACGGAAGGAGCTCGAGCACAAAACATTATAGCCTGCAAGGAGGATGACTTCTCCATCATGCTGGTCACTTACAGTTAGAGACAAAAGCTCTAGACCTCACAAAGGATGCATGTAAACTATCAATAGTCACAAGTATAACAAGAAAAACCCAAGAATAACAAGTAGAACCATAAGGGCATGAGCCTTCTTGATATGATAATAGATGTCATTTTGTGCTTTTGTTTGTTTAATTTTTAGTATAAGGCATAGGATAAAATTAGGCCAAGAAATTAATTTACAGTCTACAACTATGTGACATTTAAATTTAAATTCTATATACAAGCTACGACATTTGCTTCCTTTATCAAGCCCTTAAATTATACATACCCTTAAATTCTACATACATTATGCAACATTTTTTTCCTCTATCAATCCCTCTAACACATATCTTTAGTTGTAGTGCCTAAAGCTAATGGAAGAAAAATCACTCAAACATGCCAGAAACAGGCCAAAAAACTCAAACATTATTTTTTTTCTCACTTTCATGAAACTTGAAGAGAAAAGGTAAGTTACCTAAGGCCTGGGACTAAGACCTAGGGACTAAGAGTTAGAAGTGATTCCATACTGTAGGAAAGTGGGGCACGCACACACTCCATTAACAAAGGTTGGATGAAGCATTTTGGCCGTAACCAAAATAGGTGGATAACATGCCTACTCTGCAAAGTATTCCTTCCTAGCAGATCAATGGGTTGGCCAATTTCATTCAGCGTACATATAGAACGAATTACAAGCATCCACCTATCCCCTTTCTTCAATTATGGCTTGGCACTCTGAATATGTGATCCCCCCAGGCCCCATTTTAAAATAGGAGCTGAGACGCTTATACAACCATTCATTATTTCTTGGCATAATAGTATGGGAAGGGAAGAAATCCCCTTAGAGGCTCGTGAAAAATACTTTGTTCTCTCAGAATAAATTAGCTAGGTGAGTCCACGGAGTAGAAAGCCCTGAAGCTTGCACACACACTGTCAATTGTAATGCTTAATCATTTATAGCCTCTTCATTTCTCCCGTACTACTTACTAAGGTTCAGTTAAGCTCACATTTGATACGTTACCTATTCATTTCTCTTAAGCCAATTCCTAGCATGTCGAAATATCAAGACTAAATTGCACACAAGAAAATGTTTCAATAAAAATCTTATCGAGCAAAGGAAGCACAAATATCATACCTGTTAACCGATTTGTGCATCACACTCCTGAAATTAGAGAGATAAGAGGTGAAGGCAACATGATTTTTCACCCATTATCCTTGCTACTCATGTTTTTAGATTCTTGCTGATGCTCCAATGAATTAAACCCTGTAAGCTATCGTTACCCCAAAGGAAGTTAAAACACGTTTGTAGGGCCTAATTTTGAGCCAAATTCTGAAATATAGGAAACAATTGGTTTGAAAAAAATTCAAATCTCATGACACAATGTATAAGGGCAGCTTGGTTTGATAACTAGTTCCTTCGACAAGGCCACCTTCGAAGAGGAGATTTTACCACCTCAATCAATAGGCTTTGTAGGCAGTTTATATTTGTGAAATTAGCAACTTCTTCTTCAATGAGTCCTTGAGAAGTATTGAAGTAAGTGGAGAGACTACAGATCCAGGAGTGCACAACATCCCCATTCAGAGAGTACGAAGGTGCTAGAATGACTAAAGAAATGAATGGTTGTAGATAGTCGAGGGCAAGGCTTGAAATGAGGGTCGGAAATAGCGATAGTAGGGAAAATGTGGGTAGGAAATAGCAAGAGTAGGCTTGAACACTCACATTTGATATGTTACCTATTCATTCCTCTGAAGAAAATGTGGTAGGTGACTAACTGCAAGAGCGAAGCAAAGGGGAAAAATATGAAATGGTGAGGAAATTTTCAAACTATGCCTTTATGTCATATAATTTAGACTCTTGGTAACTATAGGCCACATATGGAGTGATATTTATACCTAGCTCTTTACGGCTGAGAACCTAAAACTTTCTCTGAACCTGAAGTGTCATGATGCTAGTTGTGAATTGCATCAGTGGATGGGTCGTCTCCAGAATCCAAATGGATTTTATTATTTATGAGACATGCCCTCTTAGAGTGTTTATATATGAAAAACCGAATGGGAATCATTTGGGATACTAGGCTTATTATGGGCTACTCGACTACGAATACTTAGGGACTGCTTAGATTGATTGCTTAGATCAACTAATTGGATGGATGTTGCGCCACCAGCTTGTTCCCGGAAATGCACCATTACAATTAGGGTGCCCATATATAGAGTGATCTGGAACCTAAGAGGAAGAGGAGGGAGTTCTGTGTTTAGGGACACCGAGGCTCAGACATAACTCATAGCCATAAAACTAATAAGCTATAGACAGATAGTTTTTTCATGGCGGGTGTAGAATACAAGAGCACCCCCATTATTAAGCCAAGTAAATATCTCTGGACATGTCAATCATGGCACGTGGCTTGCATACAACTGCCACAACCCGTCTCAAATATTTATTCACAATTTATTATTATTATTATTATTATTGCTATTACTTATTTTCCTTATATTTATCGTTTTATTTTCTAAAAAAATAAAATGATATCGAAGCCAACATGAGCCAACATGATTTATTTCTACCATAAACATATGAGATGAAACAGTGGAAGTTTAGTTCTCCGGGTTCTGCTTCACCGTGCATGTATCTGGGACTTCATAGACGTCGACAATAGTGTTTTCTGTGATGACGTTTAAAATGTTAGAAAACATGGACACCTTTTTCGAGTTTCAAACACTTTGCTTGGATGTAAACCCAACAAAAAATTAGATGTTATTTCGTTCAGTCGCTCTCACCACCCAACTGTCATCAGAAATGTGAATCATTAATTTTCAATCAACGGTCCCAACATTTATTTATCTTAGTTTTGTTCTACTAGTTGTTTTGTTAAGAAAATTTCTTTATCTTGCTTTTGTGCTACTGGGTGTGTAAGAACATGTTTTACACTTGAGGCAGGGACTTGTTGCGTTAGCAACCATCCTTGTTCCAATTACTAACTGGAATGGCCTTTCCAAGGACTTTCAAAATAGGACAAAATTGCGGTTAATAATCAAGCCATGAAAAACATCACTGAACGAATGTCAATTAATAAAGGTATACCAAGGAATTAAAAAAAAAAAATTGTAAACCGAAAATAACTTGTTCATTAAATGATGAAAATAATAGAGATGCATATAATATGAGTATTCTCTTTAACAAGTAGCAAAAGAGTAGCGATAACCTGATGAATTGCAAGAAATGTTAGTATTATGACTGCACTTCAAACCCAAGGTCCAAAACAAACTATCTGAAATCCAAACAACAAGAAATATATATATATATATATATATATATATATATATATATATATATATAGAAGATGCCTCGAGAACATTAAACAATCTACTAATAATATGTGAAGAATATAGCATTTAAGTTAATAAGAAATTAGAACAGAAAATCAACGATTGCATATGTGAGAAAATCAAATTCCAGTAATGGTCAGCAACAGTTCACAAGTAATAGAATAAACCCATAAACTGAGTATCGTGATAGAATGTACAAATATGTAGAGAGGGAAACCTATTAACTTTTGATACGAAAATGGAAGAGAACAATTGTCTTCATAATGTACCCTTAAATTTACTCTTAAGAAGATTATCAAAAACTTCAAAGGAAATTTGTGATTTCCTTGGACCCAGAAAAATATTAAGACATAAAGCCTAAAACAAGAACACAAATCTAGTTCAAAACCTTAATTCACAGCTTTAATAAATTGAGATCGTTTGAGAAAAGATCAAGAAACCCTGGAACCTAGAAAAAAAGAGTTTTCCAAATGGGGTTCGTTGTCGTGGAACTAGGAGTCGAACTGCAGTAAGGAAAAATCCGTAGAATATGGCATTGTCACATAAAAATTATAACCAACACCCCATTTGACAAATATAAAATAGACCTAAATAGCAAAACCCCAAAAGGGAATTGGACTCCTGGTAATTATAGAGGTTATACTTGAGTAGGTGCATCAAAGGAATTGCGGAGCACAATGGGAACTCCTATCATGAGAGTAAGAGTAGGAATACAAAGAGGAATTAGGGTTTGTTAGAAAATATTAACAAGGTTGTGGAAATTTGTGGAGGAAGCCAAGAAGTAGTATTACCTGGTAGGAAAATGCAAGCCCTATGTGCCATCGCAAGAAAACTTGGATCTTAACAATTTCACCATCCATAATATTTAAACACCATAATAATAAGAAATGAATCGTTTGTATAGACTAAAAAAAGTATGGGTGAAATGCGAGGATGCTACATGATTCACAAGTCATCGAGGATAAAATTGGTAGAATATGTGCTGAAACTCGGGCGAAGAGTTGCAGAGCCATTGCAGCGGAATGGCAAAGTGACAATGTGGGTACGAGATCCTAGACGGAAGCAATTACCATTAACTTCCCCATCAAACCTACACCATTTGATCAAAACCCTTGGCTTGGATGGATGGGATTAGAACTACTGAACCCTCAAGATTGATCAATAAAGAAAGCTAGCGATACCATCAGTCTTTAGAGATTTCTCCAGAACTGGGTTTACAAAGTCCAACATCTTAAGTTGTAAATTGAAAGAATGCCAAGATCATAGTAATCAAATCATCACAAAGTTATGTTATAAGTAAATTAATGAAGAGCCTTAGCACTAATATAACTAATATAATTATAGGTTAATATACATGAGACTATTTTGTTATGCCAAAGTTATAATCTCTATAAATGTCATGTGGACAATAAAAACAACAAAATAGAAAATTTACCATAATCTAACATTAACGAACTCTGAAAAAAAAGTATGGGTGAAATGTGAGGGTGGATACATGTTTCAAAAGTCACCAAGGATAAAATTGGTAGAATATGCCCTGAAACCTGGGCGAAGAGTTGCAGAGCCATTGTAGTGGAATGGAAAAGTGACAATGCGGGTATGGTATCCTAGATGGAAGCAATTACCATTAACTTCCCCGTCAAACCTACACCATCTGATCAAAACCATTTGCGTGGACGGATGGGATTAGAACTACTGGACCCTCAATATTTATCAATAAAGAAAACTAGTGATACCACCAGTCTCTAGAGGTTTCTTCGGAATGGGGTTTACAAAGTCCAACATCTTAAGTTGTAAATTGAAAGGATGCCAATATCATAGTAATCAAATCATCGCAAAGTTATGTTATAAGTAAATTAATGAGGAGACTTAGCACTAATATAGCTAATATAATTACAAGTTAATATACGTGAGACTATTTTGTTATGCCAAAGTTATAATCTCTATAAATGTCATGTGGACAATAAAAACAACAAAATAGAAGATTAACCATAATATAACATTAACGGTGCTCATTGGTATATAATAATTGAAGTAAAAATTATGTATGTGTAGTAATTACAAATTTAATTTCCTTCCAATGAGTGAATGGTGGATGGTATTGGTTAAGTTAAAAAATTGGGTATATTATAAAAGGGGCACAACCCAATGCTATAAGAAAAAAAATTACGCATGATAGTGGATGTTACATTTTCCAGTGTTACTCACAGAAAAGCAATTTTTTTTTTTATCATATATATAATAATAAAATAATATGTGAAGGAATATGGTATAAATGTAATATAAAAAAGTTTTGATTGTGTGTGAAATTTTTTTCCACATTAATCATATAATCAAATTTTTTGTCAAAATTTCGAACCATCTAATAATCACTATATCAAAGAAGCACTAACAATGAAATTATAATACCCCCGATCGGGGTGCCATGTGGTGAGGAGTGGGGTGGGACGTGGCGATTGTACACAACCTCCAAATCTACAACGAATATGACGTGTGTTGACAGCGGAGGGTGCCTCCACCCACGGATATTGGTGATCGCATTTAAGGAATATGCCAAACAACAAGGCATGTCAGGAGGCATGTCAGAAGGCTCTAGGGGAAAACACCGGCGTGGGAGGTGGAGGTCTGATAATAAAATTACTTCTGCTGGTTTGTGGATTAAGATGGAAAGTGGATTGCAGAGCATTGGGAGGATGTTAGGAGATCGACCATGAGATCTGTTAACCTCAGTGTGTCATCTACGAGGGTATGTATTCAATTTTCTTTCTACCTCTGCGATGAAGATTACAACTACTTTGTATGTATTTGGTCCTCTTTCCATGTTTAGCAACATTTTTAATGAGGTCATTATGGATTTGTGTATTTTGGTTCTGCTTAATTTTAATTACTCTTCCCCTCTACAATTTATGTGCGGGGTCCTGGCTGACGCTCTGGGTAACCTGGTTCTGATAAATTTGTACTACTCTTCCTCTCTGCATTTTGAGTGTGGGGTTCTAGTGGATACTCTGGACAATAAAACTATGAAGGAGGTAGTATTACAATGCCACGACCCTCATATTTTTGAAGCCTCTATTAACATTGTGTGTCCACACTTTTTCGACTATTATCTTTCTGTTGCCCATGCATGGCTGTATTACATTGATTTATATCGTCTGTATCCCCTGCTTGTTACATCAAAGAAATCACATGGTGTAGTAATGAACTTGCATGGCATTCTCTGAACTTGGACCGTTGTTCTCTCGGCTTTCATTGGCATCCTTCATCTTTTTTCCCTCTGCATGTCTATGTAGCTAACCCTACCCAAATTTCATATAATTACCTCTGTAATGATCTTGATGGTAGTTGGCATCTTTGGGAAATTGACCGTATGGCCTATAATGATATATCCGAAGGTAGTGGCTTGATAACGAATGGTTACATGGGTTCGGGTAGTAGGGATGTCAGAGGTTTGGTTAAAACCATTAGCCATGTCATTAGAATCACCAGGAGCTTAATTGTTGGGCTGGTAGGGGCTAGTTTATGTTCTTTGGTCTAGGTCTGTAATGAAGTTGTTGTGACGAGTATGGGGTTCATATTCTTTGTAGGCGGGGTTATTCATGGGGTTCTGTCGAGTCTGCTATCTAATTTTATGGTTTCGGTTAGTATTTGGAAGGGTTGGAATACTAATATTTGGAAGGTCGTGACCTGTCTGGATGTGATGGGGTCGCCAAACATGCAACCTGATATTTCTTCTAGTAAGGTTGTCAGGAATCTGCTGGCTCCCAGACAACATAATACTCTTTTTAATAGTCTTTGTAACTTTCATATTGTTATGATGTGTACTACTGCAGGTCTTCCTAGCAATTCTCACCCGCAGGCCATTGCACATCGAGTCAGTATCCCAGTGTGGAGCTAGGTGAACGGATATTTGCTGGAAGACCGAGTTCAAAGGAAAATGGTTAAAGCTCAATCAGGTAGGAAGAATGGAAAAGCCAAGGGGAAGGCTAAAGTGAGTACATCGAGACGAGGACGAAAGTCTGGCAAAGGAATAATGGAGAACTTATTTCAGGCTTACTAGGAAGGAACACCCAACCATGTCAAATCCTTGATTTATGGGTGGGAATAGGATGTCAGGGTGAAAGAGGAAGAAGAAATTGTTGAGGAAGATATAGACCCAATTTTAATGGATCCTGGTAATACCCGTAGTAAACTATCTCTCTTTCAACAATCCATTCGTATCTACTGGACCCTGAAATGTCTATTGGCAAAGGCGATTGTCACAGTTCAAGAGTTTGGGGGGGACTCGAAGGCAACCTCAATCCTGGCATAAATTCACAGAGAAATCCAGGAGATCCATTTATAGCACCACCACCAGAACGTTCGTCTTAGACATATTGATAGACAACTCCAAAATATGCATTAGGTTGACATGCCTGGGTTGAGTGTCAAAGACCCAACACTCATTGGGTCTTTTGAAGACTGAATACTCTGAACTTCTGCATTTTGAAATGAATACATATAGCATTTAATTTTTCTATTTGTTTATATATGATAAGATAGACAATAGACCTTTAAAGATAGTAAGAGATTGTTTTAAATTTTTTAAGTTTAAGATGGCCTATAACTCTTTAAAATGACCAACGGATCTGGTTTCCTACGGGCAGGTTGAGGTCAGAAGTTGTATATTTTGATGTAACCTGCATTTTGGTTTTATGGAATAGATAGAGAGGCACTACTAATTTTACAAAAAAAAACCAATGAAATTATAATAATTTTGCATCAAGGCTTAACTCATATAATACTCGTTAGCTTTTAGTAATTTACAAAATTACATAATGTTTTGACACGGGTTCTTTATTATAATTTCTCATAATGGGTTGTTTTTTATGTGGTTCATTGTACTCAATTGGTACGAGTTGTCTATAAACAACATCTACTTCTTATTCCAAAAAATTAAGGTAGATAATCCCATTACATAATCAAACATGTGACAATATCATCTACACAAACAAAATGCTATTCCAAATAATTAAGGTAGATAATCACATTACATAAGCAAACATGTCATGATAACATCAGCCTCTTCTAGTTATGCCAGGAATTAAGGTACATAATGGCGTTACATAAACAAACATGTCATTATTTATTTGCTATTCCCAAAAGAATTAAGATAGATAATCTCATTACATAGGCATGTAGATGTTTATCAATACAATTATGTATTGTCGAACTCTCCTGATCTAACAATTTTAATCTACTGTTAAATACAGAATCCTTCCACTTAATTCTTTGCAGAAATTAAATTGCCAATTGCAAACACATGAAGAAATATCAATCGCACATAACAAGACGTTTTTACCGGAAAAGCTTAAAGCTAGAAACCTCAAGTATCATATATTAAGTATATTATGGATCATGAAACAATCTCATACAAAGCTCAGCTCATAGAGCTCTCAGTACAATATACAACCGTCTCACACTGTCATACAAAAATTGGCTCACACATGCACTAATTTACTGCCTCCTAACAACCTGCCTCCAGTGCGCAATCCCTGCAGAAGAAGAACTTCTGAATGAATGATTACCTCTTGCCTTGACTGCACAATCCTCATAAGAATATCCAATGTGTATGTAGATGCATTGAATGCATCATTATAGTCACAACTGATAGTTATTCACACCCTTTCACCTATCTCTCCACTAGGTCTCCACTAGATCTAACATGCAAGTAGTTAACTATTGTATTTCTTCAGTTGCATGTGAGACATTGCTTGTGAATTAATTAAATAATTAATTCACTCATCTCTCACTAGTGTATTATGAGTTACAACTAGCACAACTAAGTTAAACTGGATAACAACTCCCATAACTACGCTTCCAACTCTGTTACAACTTTGCCACAATCAGTTATAATGAAGTCCACCATGCATGAGTCACCAACCAACCTAGGAATTGTGTAATTCCTTCATCTCACTGATGTGCCACATCTGTTCACTGAAATCAAGTGCTCCAAGAGAATAAGTTATTATTTATTGTCTGATTATTATTAAGGGCTAATAATAATCGACATGCATTCTATTTTTAGATATTCGATCTATAAATAGACGTCGCCCATATCTCTAAAAATAGAACTTCATCTAAAGATAGAATTTTCTCAACCACCTAGAATCAACGTCCTGCTAATTTTAGAATATGTTCACCATTCTAAAAATAGCCTGTGTGGGCCCCACCTAGTGTAGGTGTTGATTTTTCACTAGAATCAAGGATGATGTTTCCGGATGCCACTTTCACTGTTTCTTGTTGCAAACTTCAACACTCCCTCTCAGAAATAAAGGACACTCTTTGCATGCGCCATGCAACTCCATGCATTTTCCCTGCAACCTTTGCAAGCATCGTGCAACTCCATGCATCCGCCCTGCAACTCTTGCATGCAACACTTCCGAAACTGAATAGCCTCCAAACAACTCAATCAGTCTAATGCATCTGTCATCAAAGTCTTCTGACTTCTGCTTAGCTACTGCACATGTCTTCAGGAACCACTACGTTGTTGAACTCTACACCCATGCACTCTGTACTTGCTGTCAACTCTGATCCGCGCTCTAGTATCTGACATCGTCACTTTGATCTGACTGCATCAGTCCAACTGATCATGATACTTCTGTACTATGGGCTCCTTGTAGTCAAGTTCAACTCATGAGATCCACACGATCTCAATGAATCTTGCCCAAAAATCTCTTCTTGGGATTACTTATGCATGTTGCCCCACCTCTCACCTGGTGGTATAGCCGCATGCACTCCCTCTGCCCATCTGGCACGAAATTTCTCTGCATGAGTGGTTGCTCCCACTCCATGATCCTCATATTGTGGCTGCTCCACATATTGAGGTTCACTCTTACTTGCATGCAAATCCTACTTCCTCTCAAGCTTCAGTTGCATGTCTTTCTAGCACTTCCCAACAGTAGGAAGCTTCATAGAAATCCCACCTACTTCAAGTCTCTAGATATTCTTAGCTTGAATCCCAACCTTCTTGGCTTGCCCTGTTGCTTTGTGTCGCAGGAAAACATTTCCTTCACTAAAGACAACATCATAGCCTCTATCCTCTAACATTGCGATTGAGATTAAATTCTTCTTTAAACCTGGAACATGCACAACATCTTTTAAATGAAAGAGTTTACCTGGCGTCCTCTGAAAGGTAATGGTACTAATTTAGGTCACACTGTATCTTCCATTGTCACCCAACTCAACATGCATCTGGAGATCTTTCTCCACCAAGTCACTAAAAATTTTCTCATCTCCTGTCATGTGAAAGGAAGCACCACTATCAAAGTACCACCTTGATCCCAATGCACTAGACACCATGCATGCGATCAATGAGAAGTCAAGCTCAACCTCACTAGCTGTAGCTCTAACAACCATCTTGTTCTTCTTCTTATGTGGACTATTTGTGGCAATATGTCCAAACTCATGACAGTGAAAGAAATTCACTTTCGACATGTTGTGCTCCTTGCCATCTTCACTGGACACAGATTTTGAATGGAATTTCTTCCCCTTCTTCTTCATTTCCTTGGCAGCCAAAGCATAGTCCTCTTCATCATCATGCTTTGATGAAGAGCCATTCTTTGTGTTCTGCCTTATCTCCTCCTACACTAGATCCGACCAAAGTCGCTCCCAATCCGATAGTTTCTCCCGTCCATTGACAGAGTCTTCATAACTGTGCTAACTCTTCAGAAGGCCAAGGAGAGCCAAGCTCACCAAGTCATCATCAACAAAACTTACTCCTACACTTCCAAGCCCATCCCTGCATTGGAAAAACTTTGTTAAGTATACTGGAATAGTTTCGTTCTTCTCCATCTTGATTTTTCTAAGTTTATCCTTCAGCGCCAATTTCCTATGGTCATTGCTGCTTTGGAAAAGATCTGTCAAAGCCTTCCACATAGCATATGGAGTGGCTTTCCCATGAAGACTTGACACAATATGGTCTTTCACACCTTCCAATAGAATCCTCACCGCCCTTGCTACTTTCTTTTGCCATGTGTCAAGTACTGCAGCATCCGTCGAAGTGGGCTTAGGAATATCATTGTCGATGAACTCCTTTAAGTCATTGTCTTCAAGCACCACCTCCATCCTGTCCTTCTAGGCTATGTAGTTTGAGCTGCCCTCAAGTGCATACTCCAACCACAACCCATTGAAAGCCATTTCAATGTTTACTCAATTGTCGCACCAAGAAATTCTTGGAGCAAATTCGAATTGTTCCACCAACACAACTCAACACTACAATATTTCAATCTTCAATGGTTAACACTGCTTCGATACCATGTAGAAATTTATCAATACAATTATGTATTACCGAACTCTCCTGATCTAAAAATTTTAATCTACTGTTAATTACATAATCCTTCCACTTAATTCTTTGCATAAAATAATTCGCCAATTGCAAACACATGAAGAAAAATCAATCGCACATAACAAGATGCTTTTACCGAGAAAGCTTAAAGCTAAAAACCCCAACTATCATATATTATGTATATCATGGATCATGAAACAATCTCATACAAAGCTCAGCTCATAGAGCTCTCAGTACAATATACAATCGCCTCACACTGTCATACAAAAATTGGCTCTCACATGCACCAATTTATTGCCTCCTGATAGCCTGCCTCCACTGCGCAATCCCTGCTGAAGAAGAACCTTTGAATGAATGATTACCTCCTGCCTCGACTTCGCAATCCTCATAAGCGTCTCCAATGCGCGTGTAGATGCATTGAATGCATCACTATAGTCACAATTGATAGTCAATCACACCCTTTCACCTATCTCTCCACTTGGTCTCCACTGGATCTGACATGCAAGTAGTTAACTGTTGTATTTATTCAGTTGCATGTGGGACACTACTTGTGAATTAATTAAATAATTAATTCACTCATCTCTCACTAGTGTATCATGAGTTACAACTAGCAAAACTGAGTTAAACTAGATAACAACTCCCATAACTACTCTTCCAACTCTGTTACAACTCTGCCACAACCAGTTTACAAAGTCTACCATGCATGAGTCACCAACCAACCTAGGAATTGTGTAATTCCTTTAGCTCACTGATGTGCCACATCTGTTCACTAAAATCGAGTGCTCCAAGAGAATAAGTTATTATTTATTGTCTGATTATTATTAAGGGCTAATAATAATCGACATGCATTCTATTTTTTAATATGCAATCTATAAATAGACTTTGTCCATATCTCTAAAAATAGAAATTCATCTAAAGATAGAATTTGCTCAACTATCTAGAATCAGCATCCTACTAATTTTAGAATATGCTCACCATTCTAAAAATAGACATACACCTAAAAATAGCCTGTGTGGGCCCCACCTAGTGTAGGTGCTGATTTTTCACTAGAATCAAGGATGATGTTTCTAGATGCCACTTTCACTGTTTCTTGTTGCAAACTTCAACAAAGCAAACATGTGAGTGTAATATCAACATCTCCTTGCTATTAAGAGGACTTAAGGTACATAATGGCATTACATAGACAAACATGTCATTATCTACTTGCTATTCCTAAATTATCTACTTGATATTCTGAAAAGATGAATTAAAATAGATAATCTCATTACACAAACAAACATATCACCTTAACATCAACATTTCCTTACTATTGTTAGAAAAAAGTACATAATAACATTACATAGGCAAACATGTCATGGTAACATCAACATCTCCTTACTAAAATGAATTAAGATAAATAATCTCATTACACAAGCAAACACATCACTTAAACATCAACATCTCCTTGCTATTATTAAGAAAAAGTACATAATAACATTATGTAGACAAACATGTCATGGTAAAATCAACATCTCCTTGCTATTATTGCAAGGAATGATATTACATCTCCCACTCATGATATTACATAGGAAAACATGTTATTGTCACAAGTAATGATATTACATCTCTAGGTAATGATATTACATAGGAAAACATGTCACACCACCATAGATTCAAAAGTGGATGGGTTCCCTACACTAGCTTGCTACCAGAAAACTGACACAACCATGCAATATATAAATAACAAAAGAGAAAAATGTGAAAATATACAGACTGGAAAGTTTTCTATCTTTCCACAACGAGGGCCTGGATGCTCTCCATGTCCAAGTCCATGGAGCTGTTGGATCCATTCATCGCTCGCAGCTGTGCCGCACACCCACCCTCCTTATCGTTGCTTCGCAGATCCATATCGTCGTTAGTCACGGCCTTAGCCCCCAGGGACTCATAAGTGACCACACCCTCGGCTCGGTGCCCGGTCACCTTGCCGTAGAAAACGATCGTGAACAACACTATGCCGGCCACGCACCAGTTGAATTGTAAGTTAGCGAGCACCTTGGCCCGCATAGTTGCTTCCTGGGTGGCGCACTTGAACACATCGTGGTCGTTGCTGCGCTCCATCCGGCAACCCTTAGCGGCAAAAGGTGGGATCCAGAGCATGAAGGCCATGTTGAGGAACCACGCCCCCTGCAACAGCACCGACACGGAGCGCATCGTTGCTAGCAGAAAACTCTGTGGGAACGGAACCTCGAGCAGCGTGGTGGACAAACTAACGACAACGATGAGCTGGAGGAGCCAGTGGTAGTGCCCCTCCGCCCCCATGTGATCGGCGGAGTGAAGGTGGAAGAGCAGCAGCTCCTGGCTGAAAACCAGCGCTGCGATCACGTGCAGTGTCCCCGGCGGAATTGTCAGCCGACGTACATCCGTGCAGAGAGCCACGGAGGCGTAGATGAGAAAGAACAACGCTATGGAAGCGTGTTCGAAGTTGTTGAGGTGCTCCGGTGGGATGCTCCAGTCGTCTGCGAGGGGCTGGTGCCTCTCCGGTCCAATGAACAGATCCTCCAAAATCAGAAGACATGAGCCTGCTGCAATGGACGCTAGCTCCCAGTACTTTAACTTCCCTCGGCCAAAATTAGCGGGGAACCATGTCCGGGTGTGGAAGTCCCAAGGAGAGTGCGCATAATTTGTGATTGTATTGTAGAGGTGCCAGAGTCCGATGAGCAGAAAGCCTAACCCCGGTGCCACATGGCCTATAAATGTCCCCATACCAAAATAAGCTTAGAGGGTGAGAAGCAAATCAGAAAAGGATTGTAAGGCAGGGAATGCTTAATTAGTGGCGGGGGCTGGGGTTGTGCCGATGAAATTTATGTTAAGATCACCTTAAGATCACCTTCTAGTTTAAATAGCCCATGGGCTGCGTAGGGGTATTTATCGGCTCATAAATTTTGGATGCAGTGGAACAACCTTTTCGCCCTACGACAAACTTTTCCCAAAAATAGTATGAAAACAATGACATGTTTGGTAGCGTGCCAATAATTGAACCCAAAAATAGTATGAAAAAAATGACATGTTTGGTAGCGTGCCAATAATTGAACCCTGTAGGTTTTTGTACGAGGGAGAGCTTCAAATTTCAACCTCGAAGCATCAGGGCGAGGATTTGGAAGCATTACGGTGGGGATTCACGGAGATGAAGACCACACTTTTTCTCATCTTATGGTGAGATACGAACGAACCGAATCATTTCATCATCTCCATTCACACGCATAGGTGAACCAGAACCAGAACAATAATGGGAATACATTGCCTACAGTAGATTTTAAAATGTACATTATCTTGATGTTGGTATATACAACCAGACTGTATTAATGAACTTATGGCAGGTTAAATATTAGTGGTTAACAATGGAGTTATCTATCCAGTCAACAGAATAGTTTTGATGGTAGTATTTTGTCGGAATTTGGTAAAAAAAAATTAAAAAATCAAGTAGTTGGAGTGTTTGAATTGCATTTTTGATAGTAGAAATGGATTCAGCACTATCAAAAACCTTTGGGACACCCAAAATACTAAAGTTTAACAGCTGTAAACAAGATTGTGATAAATCTTTGCCGAATTCTGAGTTATTCTGTGGATTTTTTAGACTAGCTTATATATAATAATGAATATGCTTTATGTGATAGATGAATATAGATTTGATGGCTCTTGACATTCAGTTTATGCAAGCATTTAAATCATCTAGTTTATTTCTTAAACATTTATTCATCGGGAACTCTTTCGAAGATAAGAGGATATTGAAAGGCGCCGCTCCTCCACGAAACAGGAAGTCGCTGTTATTATTTGTGGACATATTAGCAGGTCATGGATCAGGGTTTTTTAGTTGATTTAAGAAGTAACCAAACATCTTAATGGCGGATTATGACTTTTTTGAAACATGTCACTCGGTCTTAGTAATTGGTTTATTATTATTTTATGAATAATAAAATAAGTAAGACAAGGCCATGAATAAGAATGAATGAAATTGTAATGTTTATGGGACTAAAAATAACTTATAGGATTATGGGTTTTCTGTTTTTGTTTTTTGCATTTTAGTTTTCTTCTTGTTCAAATTGATGATGAGCTTGCCCAACCTTCCAACCATCTCATTGCTGAAAAGATAATGCCAAAAAAAATTCGTCTATTTTGTTCAAAATTTGGTTTATGAATTTTCTACAATTTAAGTGTGCCATATTTTTCTAGTGTTGAATGATTAAAATCTAATTTAAGTATTTTTAGAGTGTTAAATCTATATATACGATCAAAATCCAATTTAAACAATAAAGATGAAAATTTAACCCAAAAAAATTATGTAGAACCTAACCAAAAACTCAAAAACTTATTATGATTAAACATTGGGAGAGATAGTTTATATGATTTAAACTGTGATTTCAAATATTGAAATTATTTTCAAATTTTAGCTTATAATGGTTTAAAAAAAAATCGTCCATAATAATTTTTTGATTAAATTTAAAATAAATATATAATTAACTTTAAGATAAATTTATATTTTGTAAATATTTATGATAATTAAATCTAAAATCTAATTTTAAACAATAAAGATTAAGATTTGACCCAAGAAAATTCTTTGGATTCTAGCCAAAAACTCAAAAATTTATAATGATTAAATGATGTCATTTTAAATATAGACCATGAAGAAATGATTTATATGATTTAAATTGTGATTTTCAATATTGAAAATATTTTCAAATTTTAGTTTATTAAAAAAATTGGTCAAAACTAAAATTTCAACCAAAAACATATAGTAAAACAACCATTAGTAATAAGACTAATATAACATTTTTTCACTTGGATTGAAAATAAATATATAATTAATTTTAAGATAAATCTTAATCTTTTTATCTTCATTAGTACTAAAAATATTTTGTAAATATTCCTGATAATTAAACCTAAAATTCAATTTTAAACAATAAAGATCAAGATTTGACTAAAAAAAATTCTTTGAATTCTAGCCAAAAACTTATAATGATTAAACAATCACTTTAAATATAGAACATGAAGAAATGATTTATATGATTTAAATTGTGATTTTGAATATTGAAATTATTTTCACCTTTTAATTTATAATGTTAAAAAACAAATCATAAAAATCTAAATTTCAACTAATTTCAACCAAAAAAAAATATAGTAAAACAACAATTAGTGATATGAGTATAATGACACTTGTGAATATAACATTTTTTCAAATGAATTAAAAATAAACATATAATTAATTTTAAGATAAATCTTAATTTTTTATTTCATTTGTACTAAAAATATTTTGTAAATATTCACGATAATTAAATTTCTATCTATCTCATAATTATTAATAATTAAATTAAAACTCTAAAAACTTTATTGCAAAATAAATATATCTAATAAAATAACTTTGATCCTACCATCATGAGATTCTTAATCTACACGTACATTGTGTTATTATCATTAGTCAGTACAATGTTTTATTAATTATAAAAAAAAAAACTTAATACCACATAGCTAAAACAGATATAAATATAAATCATTCATATGACACTTTCCTATTTGACTTTTTTTCAAATTTGTTAAGCCAGGAGTAACTCTACGAATGTGATTGTTTTTTTCATTAAGATAGAACATGGATATATACAAGGAGAGGGAGACTATACATGGAGAGAGATACGATTGAGTTTCATCTCCCAATGTCCCTTCCTCTTCAAATTCCCTTTATTTTGTTATTTACAATATTTACATGGATTTACCTAATCCCAAAGATTAGGTGTCAACATTGACCCCCCTTATTCTGAAGGGATGTCGGTGAGTCCAAGCATCATTTTGAATCTTTCAAACTTTTTCCTTCCAAGTGCTTTGGTGAAGATGTTTGCAATCCGCTCATTTGTGGAACGATGTTGTAGATGGATTGTTTTGGCCTCAAAATAATGTCGAATTAGATGGTATTTTGATTTTTTTTTTGCTTGGTTCGATCATGCAACTTCAGGTTGGCCAACTTTATTGCAAAAGTTTTATCAATCAAAAGAGGAGTTGAATGCTCTTGTTTCTCCTACAAATATTCAAGAATTTTCCTAAGCCACACAATTTCCTTCGTTGCTTTAGCTGCTGCCACATATTCTGCTTCAGTTGTGGAATATGTTGTAACTGACTATTTGCGTGACCTCTAGGAGACAACTCCTTATCTAATACTCATAAAATAACATGAACTAGATACCCTAGTTTCTTTATCTCCATTGAAGTCTGAATCAGAGTATCCAATCAAGTTGAAGTCACCCACTTGTGTATACTTGAGTCGAAAGTATTGAGCTTCCTTCAAGTACTTTAGAACTCTTTTTGCAGTGGACCAATGACACTAACGAGGATTTTTCATAAACCCAGAGAGAATTCTAAAAAAAAATGAAATTTCTAGTCTGGTAGTAGTGAGGTAGTTGAGACTTCTTACGAGCTGTTTATACTTCGTTGCATCCTCAAATTATTTTCCTTTAGTGAATGTGAGCTTTAAGCTCTGATCCATTGGAGTAGTCAAAGAATTGCACTCAACCATGCCAAACCTTTTCAACAGATCTCCAATGTACTTCTTCTGAGAGAGGAATATAAACTTCAGACGTTGAGTTACTTTAATACCAAGATAGTAGTGAACATAGCCTAAATCTTTCATTTCAAAACCTTTCCTCAGTTCTTTCTTTATGGATGCAATGTAACTCTCATTGTACCCTTTCATTAAAAAATCATCTACATACACCACAAGATATAAAAATATTTTTCCAACATTCTTGACAAACAAAGTTGCATCATCAAGATCACAATGTTTGAAATTTAGTTTCAAAATATGCTCAGTTAACTTATCGTACAAGGTTCATAGTGCTTTCTTGAGGCCATACAAGGATTTTAAAAGTTTGCAGACTTTACGTTCCTGTCCCTTCACAAAAAATCCTTCTAGTTCGGACATAAAAACACTCTTTCATATCTCCATTTAAGAAAGAAGTTTTTACATCCATTTGATTGAATTTACAACCGTTATGTGCTAGCAAGGAAAAGAGTGTCTCGATGGTAGCACATGTTCTTGTGGGGGAAACATTCTCCTCATAATCGACCCATTCCTTTTGTGAAAAACCTTTTCCCACAATTTTGGCTTTGTGCTTGTCAAGCGAGCCATATTCTTTATACTTTTTTTGAAGACCCACTTGAAACCTATTGGTTTGGTTCTCAATGGAGGATAAATCGACTACGAGGTGTCACTATTTATCAAAGCATCATATTATTTTTGCATAGCTTATTTCCATTCATCACGAGAAGTGAATTTTTTTAAGAAAATTGGTTCAAAATTTGTAGTCAAGTTCAGTTCACAATCATAAGAAACATCCATATCAACAGGTGAGTCAGAATCATCTACATCACCTCCATTCTTTCTAGTTGAGCTTCTTGTTCCTGTGTTTCCAACCTCATCAAGACGAACACTTTCAAGTGTCTTTGTCAGCCATTTTGGAGGACCTTTCCGAGATGGCCCAAGCTGCTCAGTTGACTGAGATGGGGCCAAATTAATATTTAGTCAGCGAATTCTGTCAATCGCATCACTTAAAGTGTTATCAATGGTTGGAGCTTCATGCAAGGGAGAGAGTACTTCAGAAGAGGATTCCATAGATTAATCTAGTATAGGAATCCCCCCTTCAAGATGTGGAATCTCATTATAAAAATATTGAAAATACATTGCATGTTTGAATATATCCAAGCGATCAAGTTGCTGCTCAACAACATTGTCAGCCTTGGAAGATTCAAGAAATATCACATCTCTAGATATTATAGACTTCTTATTCACTTCATCTTAGACACGGTATGCTTTGGAGGTATTTGAGTACCCTTAGAAGATACATTTACGACCCCTTGCACTGATTTTGTGTCTATTTTCCTTAGGTATCAAGGCATAATAGGTGGAACCTCATTTATGTCTGTTGTGCCTCACCGAAGGAATGTGGCCATACCACATTTCATAGGGAGTCTTGTTTTTTATAGCATTAGATGGACACCTATTCTTTATATACTCAATACATACAACTGCAACATCCCAAAATATTGGTTTAACATTCTTGAAAAACATCATGAAACGTACCATATTTAATATTTTCATTTTCATTCATTCAGCTACTTCGTTCTGCTAGGGATTATAAGGCACAATTGTTTGATGTTTGATCCCATGTTGGCGAAGATAGTTTTCAAATTCATTTTATGTATATTATTTTCCATTATCAGTATGAATCGATCCAATATGAGAATGTGCATCATTTTCAATCCATGCATGAAGGTTCCTGAATGTTTCAAAAGCTTTAGATTTGTTCTTCAATAAATAAACCCAACACATTCTGGTGTAGGCATCAATAAATGTCATCATATATTTATTACCATTTGCGGAAGGAATGAACATTGGGCTACATAAATAAGAATGAATGAGTTCAAGTTTTCCATGTGCTTTGGAATGAGAATACTGAAAATATTTTTTTCTATGCTTTCCTACGATACAAGAATCACATTGCTTAAGTTTCCCAGGAATTGTAGGCAAACCAATAACACCATGTTTCTTCAACAAACGAAGACTATCATACTTCAAGTGTCCAAATTTAGCATGCCATAAAATAATTGATGGAAATTTACCTTCATCATAGTGATAACTGTATGAAACGTTTTGTGCATGAGAAGAGGTTCCTTGCAGCTTCATAATTCTTTCTTTCTCTATCTCATTCATGAAAAGTGAGTGATATGATGTTTTTCTAACCTCAAATTTTCCATCAGATATGTGAATGGAGTGTCCTTGTTGTGGATGTTCTATATTTCCCAAACTCTCGGAAATATAGAACATAATGTAGAAGAAAGTATGGAGGACCAAGCAGTTTGAGCTTGATGATGCCAAGCCCTGATGGCTTGATTTTGACTTGTTTTCAAAGTATACTGCTCCATAAAAATTATTAGTGAATGCTTCAAATAAATCTCTCCTAAAATTCATGTGGAAAAAAAATATTTCCATGAAGCAAGTGAAGCATTGAATAATTCTTCAGTTACTCCAATGTTGCAATGTGCCACAACATAATGAGTGGACTCAGATGCTTTTCCTTTCCCTTTGTGTAGTGTTTTATCTTTTACTTCATTTATTTCCTACTCAGTTCTGTCCCAAGGAAACTTACAAGTAGAAGCATCATGTCCATCTTTATTACATCATATGTAATGAAGATATGAGCTTTCCTGGAAATGTCTACCCGCCTGCCTGTGAAATTATTCCTTCCTCTTCCTCTTCAGCCACCTCTTCCTCTAGAAGAATCTTGTGCATGATTCTTCTATTTTTTCACAAGGCACACAACTTATTTAGTAGACTGGGGAGTTTTATTCTTCCCAAAAGCCTTCTCTCTTTAAAAAAACTTCTTCTCAAGGGATTCAGAGGTAATCTCCTTAAGGTTTCCACTTGATTGTAATGATTCAAGATAATGTGAATAGGTGGGATATAGTGCCTTGACATAATATATGAGAGGAATATCTATTTCAATGGCAGTGTCTTTTATGTCATGCATAATGGATCTTAGTTATGATGCTAAGGCAAGAGGGTCATCATTTTTCAACTTAAGATTCAACAATTTAATAAAAAATTGAACAACTTCAAGTTCAGAGTGTGAGTTATAAAATTCCTTCAAATTCATTAAGGCTTCAAAGGAATTTGAAAATGTATAAATATGGCCACTCACCTCTTCATTTGCGGATGCTGCAATCAAGGGATAGGCCTTGTTGTTCTTTTTTTCCCAAATGGAAAGCTCCTTATATGAATTAGGCTTTTCCAGTGCATTGTCTCCTCCTTCACAAACCCCTTTCCAAAACTCATTGAAACTGAAAGCGTGTTTAATCTTCTTGGATCACTCATGGTATTTGTCTTTCCCAATGATAATTACTCCCACAATAGAGATTAAAGAGTGCATTATGCATCAAAAAGGAAAATTAAGTAAAAGATAATAAAAATATGCTCAAACTCTCACTACTACTCACACCATATATTAAACCTTATCCATAATATTTACACCATACCACATAATGCATTATGTATATGACATATGTAGCCCTTTAAAAAGGAAGACTATTTGAACCATCACATGCGCTCCCATTCCATGGGAACATATTTGACCCAAAGCAGCATTCAAAAAAATGAATTCAAGTCACAGTAGAACAAGAGATATGTACTTTGTTCTTAAGTGAAACTCACGAGCTTCAATGCACAAATGAATCATAAATGTATGTATATCTAATGCAGCTATATATATTGATGTGGAAATTCATTAAAGTCGTCAACACACGAGAGAACTCCCAAACATAGTTACCATATGACTTTCAAGGGTTCACACAGTATACCATTAATGTAGGGCATATATGGAGGAACAAAACTTCAGATGCATAGTCAACATATATGAATCCTTGTTTAATAAACAAACCATGATAGATACCAACACCGACCACCACAAATTAACTAAATATACATCCATTACAGGTTCTCCACAACAAAAAACTCAAGGAAGTTAAATTATAGTCTTTGAAAACCAACGATTACACATACCAAATTACATGGACAACGTCATATAATGGCTTTATCATCCTCCAGCACAACGAAAAATTTGTTCATGACTTATAACATTTAAATTCTTTTGACAACATGATATGAAACATTCATCAAATGCACCACACAACATGTGATAGAAATAGCTAAAATCAAACAATTACAAAACAAACTCATACATTATTCACAAAATGGTGTATGTGTAAACACACTCACACATAGATTTACATTCAGATTACTCTATTAAATAGAGTTTCTGAGATCCAACTTATTCCTAAATTAGACAGAGAGGTTGAGAGAATTTCTCAACCATCACAAACCAACTTCTCAAATATGGAATGTAAGCATTAACTCTAACAACATGTCTAACATACATACCACATTTATGCAATAGTTTGAATCCTACAATAGTTCGCCGAAACTTTTATGTCATCCCACGGTCATCACATACCATACTCCTTCAATTTAATGCACATAGGAGTAGCACAATGCTTCAAAGAAATTCCAACGCACAATGTACTAGAGAGCTCAACAGAGCATACCATTAAACAATATTTTCACACACCACACATGATTTCAATGCTTAACACAAGTTCCACATCTCAAGAATTTGATCAACACACAGTCCAACACGTACACACAACATTCAATTTCCAACAATGACCCTATCAAAAAAATTAATCCGCAACTATTTTAATGAAAAGCTCAAGATCATAGTTCCAATGCGTCAATAGGATCGATGCATACATACAAAGAATTCAGTGCATAGAACAGGGAGTATGGCAGTGGATAGGAGTTACAATGCGTGAAACTAAAATTGGGAGTTCACTCTATACCATCTCAGACCAGGAGTAACTCCACGAATGTGATTGTTGATTTTCATTAAGATATAACATGGATATATACATGGAGAATGATAATATTGGGTTTCATCTCCCAATGTCTCTTCGTATTCCAATATCCTTTATTCTTCTATTTACAATATTTACATGAATAACTAATCCCAAAGATTAGGTGTCAACAAAATTAACGATTTTAATTAAACAACAAAAAGGTACAAACATTTTAAACATAAATATGAAGATTTAGTTTGTGTATATTGTTAAGAAAAGTATTGATAATAAAATTAAAATTGTGGAAGTCCTATTATAAAATAGATATCCGTTGTGAAAAATCATATTCTAGGCATTAAATTTGTAAAAGACTCTATTTTTCCACCTCTATAGAATATTCTATAAATATTTTTAATATTTTTCATAAATCAAAGGTTGATATTTATATCTAAAGTAGTCGTGTATTTTATTTATTTTTATTTAAATTGGTTAATTAAAAAAATGTAATATGAACACTTGTTGTGTAAGCATGAGTTATATTTTTAGGAATGTAGTATTAAGTAAACCACAATATTATGTATGGTATTGTAACAAACCTATTTATAAGTTAATTATGCCAATAGACATGTTTCAATTTCGTACAACAACCCTATCAAAAAAATTAATGCGCACCTACTTTAATGCAAATCTCAAGATCATCGTTCCAATGTTTCAATAGGATCAATGCATACATACAAAGAATTCAATACACAAAGCAGGGAATATGGCAGTGGATAGGAGTTACAATGCAAAAAACTAAAATTGGGAGTTCACTATATCATGCTAGATCAAGAGTAACTCTGTGAATGTGATTGTTGATTTTCATTAAAATAGAACATGGATATATATATATGGAGAAGGATAATATTAGGTTTCATCTTCCAATGTCTCTTCATAATCCAATTTGCTTTATTTTTATTTTTACAATATTTACATAGATAACTAATCCCAAAGATTAGGTGTCAACAAAATTAATGAATTTAATTAAAATAAAAAAAAGGTATAAATATTTTAAACATAAATCTGAAGATTTAATTTGTGTGTATTCTTAAGAAAAGTATTGATAATCAAATTAAAATTGTGAAAGTCATATTATAAAATAGATACACCTATCAACTTAAATACCAAAATCCGTTGTGGAAAACCATATTCTACTAACTTAAATACCAAATTCCGTTGTGGAAAAACATACTCTACGCATTACATTTGTAAAAGGCTCTATTTGTCCACCTCTATAGAATATTCTATAAATATTTTTAATAAATTAAAGGTTGATATTTATATCAAAAGTAGTCGTGTCATTTCTTTCTTTTTAATTAAATTGATTAATTAAAAAAATGTCATATGAACACTTGTTGTGTGAACATGAGTTATTTTTTTATGAATGTAGTATTAAGTAAACCACGATATATTGTAACAAACCTATTTATAGGTTAATTATGAGAATATACATGTTTATGTTTTAATAGGTCTTCCATAATTTTAATTTAATTATCAATAATTATTAGGTGGATAGTAGGGATTTAACCTCCATGGGATATTCTTAGTAGTATATACAAATCAAGTGTAAGAAATAAGCTATGATTTTTTTGGTACGTGGTATTGGTGAGCCATGGTATTGGCCCATAAATATTGTAACAAAGCCTATTCACATATTAAAAATCTCCATGAAAAAATGGGGTGAATCTCCATGGTTTTATATATATATATATATATATATATATGTTTAAATTATATATGTATATATATGTTTAAATTATATATGAATTATTTTTATCATTCAATATTAATTATTTTAAATAAAAATATGATTTAGTTAATTCTTGTGTTTTTTTAAATTTAAACAACTTGAGATGTATGATGAAGTAACTCTTTTGATTATATATTAATTATTTTTATCATTATTGCTAATATAATTATTCTAAATAAAATTATAATTTTGTTAATTCTTATGTTTTTTTTTTAAATTTTAGCAACTTGATATGTATGATGAAGTAAGTGTTTTGATGTTCCCCATGGATTGATGTCGATTAGCATTTACCAACCATTTTAATTTATATGGATGAGCTAGTAATTATAATAGTTATGCCCTTTTTCCTTTTAATTAGATTGATTATTTTAGAAAAATATCATATGAACAAGTTCTAATATGAAGTGGGTTATGGTTTTTGGCCATGTGGTATTGATAAGTCATCGTATTAGCCTATGGTATTGCAACAAAGACTACTTATAAATTGAAAATCCCCCTAGTAAAGTCGGCGTAAATCTTCACTGTTAAGAATTTGGTTCCTGTTTTTTTTTTTTTTAAGTTTCACAGATGGGATGAATAGAGGAGGGGCAAAGGATGCCATTTCCCCACCTAGCTGGTAGGCAAGGAGATGTGGCATCATGCCCCCTACAAGTGGCACTCGATAAATTACACAACTTAATGGTTCCTTGGGCCAAATGGTACAACGTAACAAGATGTTGGGTGATTTCATGTTAGGGAAAGGCATGCTAGTTATGAGGAGAAGGCAAGAGGAAGAATGTATGGAGGTTCTCGCAGTCAGTATCATCCTTGACAGTCGATAAAGCGCACAATCAACATTAATGCACCTAGCCAAACACTAATGGTATAGTTGTTGATAGTAGGGAGATAACAATATTTCTCATGCAAGGAGCCAATCAATGATGCTTTGCATGATGGAAATTCGATTCATAAGGGGAAATGTTCCTAGAACTTATGATGGGGCATATGTGGAATGTATACAGTTCAAAGTTTTGGCAAGGAAATGGAGCTCGAGTTGGTGGGGCTTTGGTACAAAATCACTCATCTCCAGTCTCAACCAGGTAATATTTGCTCTGGTTCCTATAATTGTGCTATTTTATTTGTGTTTTTATCGACTTTTATCAACCTTACTTAAGAGCCCCCCTTTCCAGTGATCAAAGGCTTAGAAAATTTGGTAAGAATTTTTCTGTATGATAATGGTTCTTCGCATTTGAGTGGGTGTAAAGTTGGGAAGGGAAGCTGAAAGGAAATTATTCTATTATTTACTCTGTGGGGAGTCGAGACATTTAGTTAAGGTGGGGGAATAAAATCTAAGTAATTTTATGGGTAGTCACTAGATGGAGTTCTTAAATTCATAGGCCTGGGAATGTGATAGTTTACCTTGTGTCTGATCAGGCCTTGTATTTTTTCTCTAGAAGGGAGTAGGGTGATGAAATTATCTTATGGAATTGGGTCAAGGAAATCTCCCAGACCAGGGGCTAGGGTGGTGGAGGAGTATTGAGATTTAGTGGTGCACAAGTGTTGATAAGAGTTGCAAAAATTTTGTGCCACCTTTTAGCAGTTCAGGTGAAGTATAAACTGTCTTTCTCGCCATAATATTTTACCTTATGTTATCTAGGTAGCCGATGTCAAGGTCAACATGCCAAGGGAGAGAGGATGTGTGCATAGAGGCTCTGCATATTATGAAGGGTGATCCCACAAAGGTGGTTCATGCCTTCATAATAAAGAAGCTAGCTATACTATGAGGTATCACAATCAGATTCCTATGAATGTAAAAGAAGAATTAAATAGAGAAAAATGGTAGCTACATCACAATGATCTTCTTTTTCATATTCAAAGGTGAGGGTGCAATGGGAACAAGGATTTCAGATACAAGAAAGACGCGAAGCAGAGTAAATTAGTATATTCAAACCATAGAACTCTATTGGAAAATGAAGTTCATCTTGGATCATACACTGCTCGAATGTCAAGATTCGAGGAGAGACTTGATTCACAATCTAGACCACATGCACAATCATCTAAATATTTATGACTATAAAATGGATATGGTGGATCGTACGTTGATATGCATTGAACAACAGCTTAGCATTCCTTTGAGACCTCGAGAAAAGAAAACAACATTGATACCAGTAGGGGGCTCAGATTCAGAACCCCCTTGATTCCTTGATGTTTTACCTTTATACTTATAATTTTTGCCTTGTTAATGACCATGCGTCTCGTAAATTAGGACAAAAATTAGGGTAGACCTGTTTATTTTCAACTATTTTAGATACTCTATGTCTATGATGTCCCTCGAGAGAGTACAGTTTTGGTAGTGGTTACGATGAGAGAGAAAAAATAGGCTCTTAAATATTCTTTTATGTATCTCCCCATTTTGAAGTAATAGATTTGATTACTCCATACAAAAAAAAGAGAAAAAAGTTATAATTTAGATAGTTTTTATGATTTTTTAAATATTAAGTATGATGAAGTAAGTGTTTTGATGCTTATTATGAATTAATGTCCATCTACAATTACTAACCATTTGATTTATATGATTACATTAATTTTATGAATTTTTAAATCTTAACAATGTATGATATATTATGATGAGTATTTTAACTTCTTAAAAAAATAATATTAAAACCACGTTTTTTCATAAAATTAATTTCCAATTTTGGAAGCATTACTTCTTATATATAAAGTTTATAAAAAATTAATAAAATTGCGTAATTGTTAATAAAAAATTAATGAAATATTGTAATTATTTATCCAAAACAAGAGACCATATTAGAATTATAATTGTTTATTTTAGGGATTGACATTGATGCTTTTAATTAAAAAAAAATATTTCAACATGTATTGATAAAACAATTGTCTTGACTCACTTAAACATGTTATTTTCAAATTTATTTACTCCATATTAACGCATTCTTAAGGCGACATGATAATGTTATGAAATGATACCAGATTTATTATGTTTATAATCCATAATTACAAATTCTAATCGTCCCATGTTTATTTCAAAATTAATGAAAGCTCTATGTATTGCATGTTGACATATCCCGTTAAGATGCTTTGTAATATCAGTGTGACAGTGGAGGTACGGATGGTCGTGATGGTAGGTGGGGGTACTGACCCTATTTTCTCGATGATCCCTGGTGGGTAGAACTATTCAGGAGAAGGAATTTCCAGAAGCCATAGTAAAGCCCGAGTCAAATGTATTACTAAACAAAATACGTTTTTTTAAATCTTTTATAAATGTAAATAGAAATGATTATTCACTCGGATATATACAATCTGACGTACAATTTGAAAATTGTAAGGTTCGAAATTTATTTAGAAATTTTGAAAAATGGTAATATTTTCTAATATGTAAACTATAAAATGATTGATGATATTTTTGTAAAAATATTTAAATACGAACGAACCGAATCATTTCATCATCTCCATTCACACGCATAGGTGAACCAGAATCAGAACAATAATGAGAATACATTGCCTACAGTGGATTTTAAAATGTACATTATCTTGATGTTGGTATATACAACCAGACTATATTAATGAACTTATGGCAGGTTAAATATTAGTGGTTAATAATGGAGTTATTTATCCAGTCAACAGAATAGTTTTGATGGCAGTTTTTTTGTTGAAATTTGGTAATTTTTTTTTTTTTAATCAAGTAGTTGGAGTGTTTGAATTGCATTTTTGATGGTAGAAATGGATTCAGCACTATCAAAAACCCTTGGGACACCCAAAATACTAAAGTTTAACAGTTGTAAACAAGATTGTGATAAATCTTTGCCGAATTCTGAGTTATTCTGTGGATTTTTTAGACTAGCTTATATATAATAATGAATATGCTTTATGTGATAGATGAATATAGATTTGATGGCTCTTGACGTTCAGTTTATGCAAGCATTTAAATCATCTAGTTTATTTCTTAAACATTTATAAAAAAAAATTCGTCTATTTTGTTCAAAATTTGGTTTATGAATTTTCTACAATTTAAGTGTGCCATATTTTTCTAGTGTTGAATGATTAAAATCTAATTTAAGTATTTTTAGAGTGTTAAATCTATATATACGATCAAAATCCAATTTAAACAATAAAGATGAAAATTTAACCCAAAAAAATTATGTAGAACCTAACCAAAAACTCAAAAACTTATTATGATTAAACATTGGGAGAGATAGTTTATATGATTTAAACTGTGATTTCAAATATTGAAATTATTTTCAAATTTTAGCTTATAATGGTTTAAAAAAAAATCGTCCATAATAATTTTTTGATTAAATTTAAAATAAATATATAATTAACTTTAAGATAAATTTATATTTTGTAAATATTTATGATAATTAAATCTAAAATCTAATTTTAAACAATAAAGATTAAGATTTGACCCAAGAAAATTCTTTGGATTCTAGCCAAAAACTCAAAAATTTATAATGATTAAATGATGTCATTTTAAATATAGACCATGAAGAAATGATTTATATGATTTAAATTGTGATTTTCAATATTGAAAATATTTTCAAATTTTATTTTATTAAAAAAATTGGTCAAAACTAAAATTTTAACCAAAAACATATAGTAAAACAACAATTAGTAATAAGACTAATATAACATTTTTTCACTTGAATTGAAAATTAATATATAATTAATTTTAAGATAAATCTTCATCTTTTTATCTTCATTAGTACTAAAAATATTTTGTAAATATTCCTGATAATTAAACCTAAAATTCAATTTTAAACAATAAAGATCAAGATTTGACTAAAAAAAATTCTTTGAATTCTAGCCAAAAACTTATAATGATTAAACAATCACTTTAAATATAGAACATGAAGAAATGATTTATATGATTTAAATTGTGATTTTGAATATTGAAATTATTTTCACCTTTTAATTTATAATGTTAAAAAACAAATCATAAAAATCTAAATTTCAACTAATTTCAACCAAAAAAAAATATAGTAAAACAACAATTAGTAATATGAGTTTAATGACACTTGTGAATATAACATTTTTTCAAATGAATTAAAAATAAACATATAATTAATTTTAAGACAAATCTTAATTTTTTTATTTCATTTGTACTAAAAATATTTTGTAAATATTCATGATAATTAAATTTCTATTTATCTCATAATTATTAATAATTAAATTAAAACTCTAAAAACTTTATTGCAAAATAAATATATCTAATAAAATAACTTTGATCCTACCATCATGAGATTCTTAATCTACACATACATTGTGTCATTATCATTAGTCAGTACAATGTTTTATCAATTATAAAAAAAAAACTTAATACCACATATCTAAAAAAGATATAAATATAAATCATTCATATGACACTTTCCTATATGACTTGTTTTCAAATTTGTTAAGCCAGGAGTAACTCTACAAATGTGATTGTTTTTTTCATTAAGATAGAACATGGATATATACAAGGAGAGGGAGACTATACATGGATATATACATGGAGAAGATACTATTGAGTTTCATCTCCCAATGTCTCCTCCTCTTCAAATTCCCTTTATTTTATTATTTACAATATTTACATGGATTTACCTAATCCCAAAGATTAGGTGTCAACATTCACCCCCCTTATTCTGAAGGGATGTTGGTGAGTCCAAGCATCATTTTGAATCTTTCAAATTTTTTCCTTCCAAGTGCTTTGGTGAAGATGTTTACAATCCGCTCATTTGTGGAACGATTTTGTAGATGGATTGTTTTGGCCTCAAAATAATGTCGAATTAGATGGTATTTTGATTTTTTTTTCTTGGTTCGATCATGCAACTTCAGGTTCTTGGCCAACTTTATTGCAAAAGTTTTATCAATCAAAAGAGGAGTTGAATGCTCTTGTTTCTCCTACAAATATTCAAGAATTTTCCTGAGCCACACAATTTCCTTCGTTGCTTTAGCTGCTGCCACATATTCTGCTTCAGTTGTGGAATATGTTGTAACTGACTATTTGCGTGACCTCTAGGAGACAACACCTTATCTAAGACTCATAAAATAATGTGAACTAGATACCCTAGTTTCTTTATCTCCATCGAAGTTTGAATCAGAGTATCCAATCAAGTTGAAGTCACCCACTTGTGTATACTTGAGTCGAAAGTATTGAGCTCCCTTCAAGTACTTTAGAACTCTTTTTGCAGTGGACCAATGACACTAACGAGGATTTTTCATAAACCCAGAGAGGATTCTAAAAACAAATGAAATTTCTAGTTTGGTATTAGTGAGGTAGTTGAGACTTCTTACGAGCTGTTTATACTTCGTTGCATCCTCAAATTATTTTACTTTAGTGAATGTGAGCTTTAAGCTCTGTTCCATTGGAGTAGTCAAAGAATTACACTCAACCATGCCAAACCTGTTCAACAGATCTCCAATGTACTTCTTCTGAGAGAGGAATATAAACTTCAGACGTTGAATTACTTTAATACCAAGATAGTAGTGAACATAGCCTAAATCTTTCATTTCAAAACCTTTCCTCAGTTCTTTCTTTATGGATGCAATGTAACTCTCATTGTACCCTTTCATTAAAAAATCATCTACATACACCACAAGATATAAAAATATTTTTCCAACATTCTTGACAAACAAAGTTGCATCATCAAGATCACAATGTTTGAAATTTAGTTTCAAAATATGCTCAGTTAACTTATCGTACAAGGTTCACAGTGCTTGCTTGAGGCCATACAAGGATTTTAAAAGTTTGCAGACTTTACGTTCATGTCCCTTCACAAAAAATCCTTCTAGTTGGGACATAAAAACACTCTTTCATATCTCCATTTAAGAAAGAAGTTTTTACATCCATTTGATTGAATTTCCAACCGTTATGTGCTACCAAGGAAAAAAGTGTTTGGATGGTAGCACATGTTCTTGTGGGGGAAAAATTCTCCTCATAATCGACCCATTCCTTTTGTGCAAAACCTTTTCCCACAATTTTGGCTTTGTGCTTGTCAAGCGAGCCATATTCTTTATACTTTTTTTGAAGACCCACTTGCAACCTATTGGTTTGGTTCTCAATGGAGGATAAATAGACTGCGAGGTGTCATTATTTATCAAAGCATCATATTCTTTCTGCATCGCTTATTTCCATTCATCACGAGAAGTGAAATTTTTTAAGGAAATTGGTTCAAAATTTGTAGACAAGTTCAGTTCACAATCATAAGAAACATCCATATCAACAGGTGAGTCAGAATCATCTACATCACCTCCATTCTTTCTAGTTGAGCTTCTTGTTCCTGTGTTTCCAACCTCATCAAGACAAACACTTTCAAGTGTCTTTGTCAGCCATTTTGGAGGACCTTTCTGAGATGGCCCAAGCTGCTCAGTTGACTGAGATGGGGCCGAATTAATATTTAGTCAGCCAATTCTGTCAATCGCATCACTCAAAGTGTTATCAATGGTTGGAGCTTCATGCAAGGGAGAGAGTACTTTAGAAGAGGATTCCATAGATTAATCTAGTATAGGAATCCCCCCTTCAAGATGTGGAATCTCATTATAAAAATATTGAAAATACATTGCATGTTTGAATATATCCAAGCGATCAAGCTGCTGCTCAACAACATTGTCAGCCTTGGAAGATTCAAGAAATATCACATCTCTAGATATTATATACTTCTTAGTCACTTCATCTTAGACACTGTATGCTTTGGAGGTATTTGAGTACCCTTAGAAGATACATTTGCGACCCCTTGCACTGATTTTGTGTCTATGTTCCTTAGGTATCAAGGCATAATAGTGGAGCCTCATTTATGTCTGTTGTGCCTCACCGAAGGAATGTGGCCACACCACATTTCATAGGGAGTCTTGTTTTTATAGCATTAGATGGACACCTATTCTTTATATACTCAATACATACAACTGCAACATCCCAAAATACCGGTTTAACATTCTTGAAAAACATCATGAAACGTACCATATTTAATATTTTCATGTTCATTCATTCAGCTACTTCGTTCTACTAGGGATTATAAGGCACAATTGTTTGATGTTTGATCCCATGTTGGCCAAGATAGTTTTCAAATTCATTTTATGTATATTATTTTCCATTATCAGTATGAATCGATCCAATATGAGAATGTGCATCATTTTCAATCCATGCATGAAGGTTCTTGAATGTTTCAAAAGCTTTAGATTTTTTCTTCAATAAATAAACCCAATACATTCTGGTGTAGGTATCAATAAATGTCATCATATATTTATTACCATTTGTGAAAGGAATGAACATTGGGCTACATAAATAAGAATGCATGAGTTCAATTTTTCCATGTGCTCTAGAATGAGAATACTGAAAATATTTTTTGCTATGCTTTCCTACGATACAAGAATCACATTTCTTAAGTTTCCCAGGAATTGTAGGCAAACCAATAACACCATGTTTCTTCAACAAACGAAGACTATCATACTTCAAGTGTCCAAATTTAGCATGCCATAAAATAATTGATGGAAATTTACCTTCATCATAGTGATAACTGTATGAAACGTTTTGTGCATGAGAAGAGGTTCCTTGCAGCTTCATAATTCTTTATTCCTCTATCTCATTCATGAAAAGTGAGTGATATGATGTTTTTCTAACCTCAAATTTTCCATCAGATATGTGAATGGAGTGTCCTTGTTGTGGATGTTCTATATTTCCCAAACTTTGGGAAATATATAACATAATGTAGAAGAAAGTATGGAGGACCGGGTAGTTTGTGCTCGATGATGCCAAGCCCTGATGGCTTGATTTTGACTTATTTGCAAAGTATAATGCTCCATAAAAATTATTAGTGAGTGCTTCAAATAAATCTCTCCTAAAATTCATGTGGAAAAAAAATATTTCCATGAAGCAAGTGAAGCATTGAATAAGTCTTCAGTTACTCCAATGTTGAAATGTGCCACAACATAACGAGCGGACTCAGATGCTTTTCCTTTCCCTTTGTCTAGTGTTTTATCTTTTACTTCATTTATTTCCTACTCAATTCTGTCCCAAGGAAACTTACAAGTGGAAGCATCATGTCCATCTCTATTACATCGTATGTAATGAAGATATGAGCTTTCCTGGAAATGTCTACCCCCCTGCCTGTGAAATTATTCCTTCCTCTTCCTCTTCAGCCACCTCTTCCTCTAGAAGAATCTTGTGCATGATTCTTCTATTTTTGCACAAGGCAAACAACTTATTTAGTAGACTGGGGAGTTGTATTCTTCCCAAAATCCTTCTCTCTTTAAAAAAACTTCTTCTCAAGGGATTCAGAGGTAATCTCCTTAAGGTTTCCACTTGATTGCAATGACTCAAGATAATGTGAATAGGTGGGATATAGTTCCTTGACATAATCTATGAGAGGAATATCTATTTCAATGGCAGTGGATTTTATGTCATGCATAATGGATCTTAGTTCTGATGCTAAGGCAAGAGGGTCATCATTTTTCAACTTAAGATTCAACAATTTAATAAAAAATTGAACAACTTAAAGTTCAGAGTGTGAGTTATAAAATTCCTTCAAATTCATTAAGGCTTCAAAGGAATTTGAAAATGTATAAATATGGTCACTCACCTCTTCATTTGCGGATATTGCAATCAAGGGATAGGCCTTGTTGTTATTCTTTTCCCAAATGGAAAGCTCCTTATATGAATTAGGCTTTTCCAGTGCATTGTATCCTCCTTCACAAACCCCTTTCCAAAACTCATTGAAAATGAAAGCGTGTTTAATCTTCTTGGATCACTCATGGTATTTGTCTTTCCTAATGAGAATTACTCCCACAATAGAGATTAAAGAGTGCAGTATGTATCAAAAAGGAAAATTAAGTCGAAGATAATAAAAGTATGCTCAAACTCTCACTACTACTCACACCATATATTAAACCTTATCCATAATATTTACACCATACATATTATGAAATTTGCACCATACCACATAATGCATTATGTATATGACATATGTAGCCCTTTGAAAAGGAAGACAATTCAAACCATCACATGCGCTCCCATTCCATGGGAACATATTTGACCCAAAGCAGCATTCAAAAAAATGAATTCAAGTCATAGTAGAACAAGAGATATGTACTCAGTTCTTGAGTGAAACTCACGAGCTTCAATGCACAAATGAATCATACAGGTATGTATATATAATGCAGCTATATATATTGATGTGGAAATTCATTAAAGTCGTCAACACATGAGAGAACTCCCAAACATAGTTACCATATGGCTTTCAAGGGTTCACACAGTATACCATTAATGTAGGGCATATATGGAGGAACAAAACTTCAGATGCATAGTCAACATATATGAATCCTTGTTTAATAAACAAACCATGATAGATACCAACAAATACCACCACAAATTAACTAAATATACATCCATTACAGGCTCTCCACAACAACAAACTCAAGGAAGTTAAATTATAGTCTTTGAAAACCGACAATTACACATACCAAATTACATGTACAACATCATATAATGGCTTTATCATCCTCCAGCACAACGAAAAATTTATTCATGAATTATATCATTTAAATTCTTCTGACAACATGATATGAAACATTCATCAAATGCACCACACAACATGTGATAGAAATAGCTAAAATCACACAATTACAAAACAAACTCATACATTATTCACAAAATGGTGTATGTCTAAACACACTCACACACATATTTACATTCAGATTACTCTATTAAATAGAGTTTCTGAGATCCAACTTATTCCTAAATTAGACAAAGAGGTTGAGAGAATTTCTCAACCATCACAAACCAACTTCTCAAATATGGAATGTAAGCATTAACTCCAACAACATGTCTAACATACATACCACATTTATGCAACAGTTTGAATCCTACAATAGTTTGTCGAAACTTTTATGTCATCCCACGGTCATCACATACCATACTCCTTCAATTTAATGCACATAAGAGTAACACAATGCTTCAAAGAAATTCCAACGCACAATGTACTAGAGAGCTCAACAGAGCATACCATTACACAATATTTTCACACACCACACATGATTTCAATGCTTAACACAAGTTCCACATGTCAAGAATTTGATCAACACACAGTCCAACATGTACACACAACATTCAATTTCCAGCAACGACCCTATCAAAAAAATTAATCCGCAACTATTTTAATGAAAAGCTCAAGATCATAGTTCCAATGCTTCAATAGGATCGATGCATACATACAAAGAATTCAGTGCATAGAGCAGGGAATATGGCAGTGGATAGGAGTTACAATGCACGAAACTAAAATTGGGAGCTCACTCTATACCATCTCAAACCAAGAGTAACTCCACAAATGTGATTGTTGATTTTCATTAAGATAGAACATGGATATATACATGGAGAACGGAAATATTGGGTTTCATCTCCCAATGTCTCTTCGTATTCCAATATCCTTTATTTTTCTATTTATAATATTTACATGAATAACTAATCCGAAAGATTAGGTGTCAACAAAATTAACGATTTTAATTAAACAACAAAAAGGTACAAACATTTTAAACATAAATCTGAAGATTTAGTTTGTGTATATTGTTAAGAAAAGTATTGATAACAAACTTAAAATTGTGGGAGTCCTATTATAAAATAGATATGTCTATCAACTTAAATACAAAAATCCATTGTGAAAAACCATATTCTAGGCATTAAATTTGTAAAAGACTCTATTTTTCCACCTCTATAGAATATTCTATAAATATTTTTAATAGTATTCACAAATTAAAGGTTGATATTTATATCTAAAATAGTCACGTCTTTTATTTATTTTTAATTAAATTGGTTAATTAAAAATATGTAATATGAACACTTGTTGTGTAAGCATGAGTTATATTTTTAGGAATGTAGTATTAAGTAAACCACGGTATTATGCATGGTATTGTAACAAACCTATTTATAAGTTAATTATGCCAATAGACATGTTTCAATTTAGTACAACAACCCTATCAAAAAAATTAATGCGCACCTACTTTAATGCAAATCTCAAGATCATCGTTCCAATGTTTCAATAGGATCAATGCATACATACAAAGAATTCAGTACACAAAGCAGGGAATATGGCAGTGGATAGGGGTTACAATGCAAAAAACTAAAATTAGGAGTTCACTATATCATGCCAGATCAAGAGTAACTCTGTGAATGTGATTGTTGATTTTCATTAAAATAGAACATGGATATATATATGGAGAAGGATAATATTGGGTTTCATCTTCCAATGTTTCTTCATAATCCAATTTTCTTTATTTTTATTTTTACAATATTTACATAGATAACTAATCCCAAAGATTAGGTGTCAACAAAATTAATGAATTTAACTAAAATAACAAAAAGGTATAAATATTTTAAACATAGATATGAAGATTTAATTTGTGTGTATTCTTAAGAAAAGTATTGATAATCAAATTAAAATTGTGAAAGTCATATTATAAAATAAATACACCTATCAACTTAAATACCAAAATCCGTTGTGGAAAACCATATTATACCAACTTAAATACCAAATTCCGTTGTGGAAAAACATATTCTACCCATTACATTTGTAAAAGGCTCTATTTGTCCATCTCTAAAGAATATTCTATAAATATTTTTAATAAATTAAAGGTTGATATTTATATCAAAAGTAGTCGTGTCATTTCTTTCTTTTTAATTAAATTGACTAATTAAAAAAAATGTCATATGAACACTTGTTGTGTGAACATGAGTTATTTTTTTATGAATGTAGTATTAAGTAAACCACGATATTACAGAGTATTGTAACAAACTTATTTATAGGTTAATTATGAGAATATACATGTTTATGTTTTAATAGGTCTTCCATAATTTTAATTTAATTATCAATAATTATTAGGTGGATAGTAGGGATTTAACCTCCATGGGATATTCTTAGTAGTATATACAAATCAAGTGTAAGAAATAAGCTATGATTTTTTTGGTATGTGGTATTGGTGAGCCATGGTATTGGCCCATAAATATTGTAACAAAGCCTATTCACATATTAAAAATCTCCATGAAAAAATGGGGTGAATCTCCATGGTTTTAAATATTTTTGTATATATATATATATATATATATATATATATATTTAAAAAAATGATATATGTTTAACTTATATATGATTTATTTTTATCATTCAATATTAATTATTTTAAATAAAAATATAATTTAGTTAATTCTTATGTTTTTTTTAAATTTTAACAACTTGAGATGTATGATGAAGTAATTGTTTTGATAATATATTAATTATTTTTATCATTATTGCTAATATATTTATTCTAAATAAAATCATAATTTTGTTAATTCTTATGTTTTTTTTTTTTAAATTTTAGCAACTTGATATGTATGATGAAGTAAGTGTTTTGATGTTCCCCATGGATTGATGTCGATTAGCATTCACAAACCATTTTAATTTATATGGATTAGCTAGTAATTATAATAGTTATGCCCTTTTTCCTTTTAATTAGATTGATTATTTTAGAAAAATATTATATGAACAAGTTCTAATATGAAGTGGGTTATGGTTTTTGGCCATGTGGTATTGATAAGTCATCGTATTAGCCTATGGTATTGCAACAAAGGCTACTTATAAATTGAAAATCCCCCTAGTAAAGTCGGCACAAATCTTCACTGCTAAGAATTTGGTTCCTGCTTTTTTTTTTTTTAAGTTTGACAGATGGGGTGAATAGAGGAGGGGCAAAGGATGCCATTTCCCCACCTACCTGGTAGGCAAGGAGATGTGGCATCATGCCCCCTACAAGTGGCACTCGATAAATTACATGACTTAATGGTTCCTTGGGCCAAATACTACAACGTAACAAGATGTTGGGTGATTTCATGTTAGGGAAAGGCATGCTAGTTATGAGGAGAATGCAAGAGGAAGAATGTATGGAGGTTCTCGCAGTAAATATCATCCTTGACAGTCGATAAAGCGCACAATCAACATTAATGCACCTAGCCAAACACTAATGGTATAGTTGTTGATAGTAGGGAGATAACAATATTTCTCATGCAAGGAGCCAATAAACGATGCTTTGCATGATGGAAATTCGATTCATAAGGGGAAATGTTCCTAGAACTTATGATGGGGCATATGTGGAATGTATACAGTTCAAAGTTTTGGCAAGGAAATGGAGCTCGAGTTGGTGGGGCTTTGGTACAAAATCACTCATCTCCAGTCTCAACCAAGTAATATTTGCTCTGGTTCCTATAATTGTGCTATTGTATTTGTGATTTTATCAAATTTTATCAACCTTACTTAAGAGCCCCCCTTTCTAGTGATCAAAGGCTTAGAAAATTTGGTAAGAATTTGTCTGTATGATAATGTTTCTTCGCATTTGAGTGGGTCTAAAAGTTGGGAAGGGAAGCTGAAAGGAAAATATTCTATTATTTACTCTATGGGGAGTCGAGACATTTAGTTAAGGTGGGGGAATAACATCTAAGTAATTTTAGGGGTAGTCACTAGATGGAGTTCTTAAATTCATAGGCTTGGGAATGTGATAGTTTACCTTGTGTCTGATCAGGCCTTGTATTTTTTCTCTAGAAGGGAGCAGGGTGATGAAATTATCTTATAGAATTGGGTCAAGGAGATCTCCTACACCAGGGGCTAGGGTGGTGGAGGAGTATTGAGATTTAGTTGCGCACGAGTGTTGATAAGAGTTGCAAAAATTTTGTGCCACCTTTTAGCAGTTCAGGTGAAGTATAAACTATCTTTCTCGCCATAATATTTTACCTTATGTTATCTAGGTAGCCGAGGTCAAGGTCAACATGCCAAGGGAGAGAGGATGTGTGCATAGAGGCTCTGCATATTATGAAGGGTGATCCCACAAAGGTGGTTCATGCCTTCATAATAAAGAAGCTAGCTCTACTATGAGGTATCACAATCAAATTCCTATGAATGTAAAAGAAGAATTAAATAGAGAAAAATGGTAGCTACATCACAATGATCTTCTTTTTCATATTCAAAGGTGAGGGTGCAATGGGAACAAGGATTTCAGATACAAGAAAGACGCGAAGCAGAGTAAATTAGTATATTCAAACCATAGAACTCTATTGGAAAATGAAGTTGATCTTGGGTCATACACTGCTCGAATGTCAAGATTCGAGGAGAGAATTGATTCACAATCTAGACCACATGCACAATCATCTAAATATTTATGACTATAAAATGGATATGGTGGATCGTACGTTGATGTGCATTGAACAACACCTTAGCATTCCTTTGAGACCTCGAGAAAAGCAAACAACATTGATACCAGTAGGGGGCTCAAATTCAGAACCCCCTTGATTCCTTGATGTTTTACCTTTATACTTATAATTTTTGCCTTGTTAATGACCATGCGTCTCGTAAATTAGGACAAAAATTAGGGTAGACCTATTTATTTTCAACTATTTTAGATACTCTATGTCTATGATGTCCCTCGAGAGAGTACAGTTTTGGTAGTGGTTACGATGAGAGAGAAAAAATAGGCTCTTAAATATTCTTTTATGTATCTCCCCATTTTGAAGTAATAGATTTGATTACTCCATACAAAAAAAGAGAAAAAATTTATAACTTAGATAGTTTTTATGATTTTTTAAATATTAGGTATGATGAAATAAGTGTTTTGATGCTTATTATGAATTAATGTCCATCTACAATTACTAACCATTTGATTTATATGATTACATTAGTTTTATAAATTTTTAAATCTTAACAATGTATGATATATTATGATGAGTAATTTAACTTCTTAAAAAAATGATATTAAAACCACGTTTTTTCATAAAATTAATTTTACTTTATCTATTTTAAACCAATTTTGGAAGCATTACTTCTTGTATATAAAGTTTATAAAAAATTAATAAAATTGCGTAATTGTTAATAAAAAATTAATGAAATATTACAATTATTTATCCAAAACAAGAGACCATATTACAATTATAATTAGAATTAGAATTGTTTATTTTAGGGATTGACATTGATGCTTTTAATTAAAAAAATATTTCAACATGTATTGATAAAACAATTGTCTTGACTCACTTAAACATGCTATTTTCAAATTTATTTACTCCATATTAACGCATTCTTAAGGCGACATGATAATGTCATGAAATGATACCAGATTTATTATTTTTATAATCCATAATTACAAATTCTAAATCGTCACATGTTTATTTCAAAATTAATGAAAGCTCTATGTATTGCATGTTGCCATATCCCGTTAAGATGCTTTGTAATATCAGTGTGACAGTGGAGGTACGGATGGTAGGTGGGGGTACTGACCCTATTTTCTGGAAGGAATTTCCAGAAGCCATTGTAAAGCTCGAGTCAAATGTATTACTAAACAAAATACGTTTTTTTAAATCTTTTATAAATGTAAATAGAAATGATTATTCAGTCGGATATATACAATACTCGGATATATACAATTTGACGTACAATTTGAAAATTGTAAGGTTTTAAATTTATTTAGAAATTTTGAAAAATGGTAATATTTTTTAATATGTAAACAATAAAATGATTGATGATATTTTTGTAAAAATATTCAAATTTCTAATGTTTTTTATATAGTTTTTATAAAAAAAATTAGATTTTTAAAGTAAAATATTTTTATACTATAAAATTAAGAGAATCTTTAAAAAAAAATGGAAATTGACTAATAAAAAATCATGAAAAATTAACCCCCTAAATTTTTCTTTGCCCAATACAATATAATAATAGTTCAAGTCAAACTGGCTAGTAAATTCATAGGCAAATTCATTGTTTTCTTCTTTTTAACAGTTGTGAATGAGTTAAAAGCATCACAATAATAACATTATGATGTGGCAACCCAACTCCCCTTGAGAGGCAAATCATTCGAGAAGGAATATGTTGTTTAAATTTTTATGTTTAATATGGTTTCAATTGTTTTTTATAATAAAAAATAATTTATATAATGTTTTATTATGTTGAGAAAGATATTTATTTTGCAATAAATTCTTAGAATTTGAATTTAATTATCAATAATTATTATGTGGATAATATGTATTTAATTTGTACAAATTAATTTATTTTTTTAATGGTATTCATAAATTAAAATTTTCATTTATCTTCAAAATGGTTATTCCTTTTTAATATTTTTGATTAATTAAAACAAAATGTTATAGGAACAAAGGGCATAATAAAACAAATGCTACACAGTAGCTAGTATTTGCCACTTAGTTTAAATATAGCTAAATTAAAGCTAAAAAAATAAACTCAATCCTATAGTGCCTTATTGTAGTGTTAATGATTTTGATAAGAAGTTTTTCATATTAGTTTTAGTTGAAAATAATTATATTATTTTGTATTAATGGAGAAAAGGTTACACAAGTTGTAACGTATCTCCTTAGTTTAGGATTTGTTCCTAGAGTTTAGGGGTTTGGTTGCAACTTCCTGGTTTCTAGTAATGTACTTAATGATGTAATCTTTCGTTCATGAAGGTAGAGTGTACAAGAGAAATCTCTCAGTTCTGAGTGTAGTCTCCAGGTGCAATACTCACCTGTGAGCTACAACTCATTCTTTTCAATTTTGTGCATATTTTATCTTGGTATCAAAGCTCAGATTGGGTGAGCCTGATCTTTTATTGCCTTTTTGGCTAGAGTGCCTTTGTGGCAGAATTGCCTTAGTGACTTGAGGTGCCTTTGTGGCCGCGTGTACATGAGAGCTGTGTGCTCACAGAGCTTTGTGCTCGACCGAGCAAGTGGACTGCAGTAACACCTGGCTCATGGACTCAGATGATTTTTTAATTTTCTGAGCATAAGGGGGTTGGCGCGCTTTTCGAGCTAACAGTCGCGCCAGGAAGCGTAACTGGTGCGTCTGTCAGGCCCATAGCCACGGCACCACGCCAAAATACCAGATTGGCGCGGAATCGCACGGAAAAATCGCGCCAACTGACTTGCCTTGCATTGATTTCATCTAGGCGCAGATTTTTCGCTCGGGAGGGCGCCAACTCACCTTCAAGGGGATCCGCGGGAAGCCTCATCTTCGTTGGACGATTTGCAAGAGGTGTAGATCAGAGAAGTTGCGAATCTATCCAGGAGAGGCAGATCAGATCAGTTTTGATCAAATCGGTTTTGTGGCTGTATTGGAAAACAACGGTTTTGCTCATCGGAGCAAGATTGATTTTGCAGGTTTGTCAGATATTGCTGGATCTGAATCAAAGATACGATGGGTGGGTCAGGAGACCAGCAGATCAGTGGTAGAGCAGTGGCAGATTGGGTGAACAGGATCTGAAAGGTATTCATTTTTTTTTCTCTGAATCAGTTGGGTAGATTCATTTATTTGTAGATCAGTTCAGAATGAGTAATACGATGGAATCTTATATCCACGAGTCTGGAAAACTCGATGGATCTAACTTCACAAACTGGAAGTTTAAGATTCAGACCTTGCTTGAGGGTACGAATGCATGGTCGATAGTTACAAGTGATGAGCAGAGGCCGAATTCGAACACAGGGACACAGGAGAAAGAATGGGATAAACGAGAAAAAAAGGCGAAAGTTTTTTTGAAGATGTCCGTGAAGGACAACATTATCCCTCACATCAGAGACTGTAAAACATCCGCAGAGATCTGGACGACCATCAAAAGGCTGTATCAGACCCAGAATACAAGTTGAATTATGGCACTCAAAAGTAATTTGTTCTTAATGAAGATGGACGAAAGTGAGACTACTGATGCATTCATCGCACGAATCAGAGATGTGAAAGACAGATTGGGGGACATCGGGGAGAAGGTGTCTGACTCTGATCTTGTCACAATCACACTGAATGGGATGCGAGATGAATTTCAAATGTTCATCACTGGATTGGCGGCAAGGGAGAAAACGCCTACATTCGAAGATCTGACAGGGATCTTGCTGCAAGAGGAGGAGCGGCGATAGAACTTGAAACCCCAGAGCGATGATCTTGCTCTGATGGCGAAATAGAGACCATTCAGAGGAAAGTAGCCATAGGAGCAATCAGAGTCGTAACTGCAGCAGAGAGGAGGTACATCGCAGAAGAGTCTGTATAAAGGTATGCTTGTAAATTATCCTGTAAAGAAATGTTATTATTGTGGAAAGAAGGGTCATATACATAATGAATGCTTTAAGAAGCAGGCAGATGATGAAAAGAAAAAACTGGCAATCGCAAAGCACAGAGGATATTTCGTTGAAGAAGATGTTGAAAAAGATGAAGATTTCACTCACGAATTTCGACTGTTCATAACTAACTGTGCCCTTTCAGCATCCAATGAGGACGACATCTGGTTTGTCGATTCCGGTGCATCCTCTCACATGACAGGTAAAAAGGATTTTTTTGAAAATCTTGAAGAAAGTATATATGGATCAAAGATTTATTTAGGAGATGATAGTGGATACGAGATTAGAGGCTATGGGGATATTCCAGTCAAGTTACCAAATGGTAAAATCAATCATCTTAAAAATGTTTTATATGTACTTGGAATTAAGAAAAATCTCATTTCTGTATCCATGATAACTGATCAAGATATGCAAGTTGAGTTCTTCAAGACTCATTGTGTCATAAAGGAATGCAGGAAATAAATAGTTGCAACAGGCGTGCACGTTGGAAGCCTATACAGACTGGATGTAAAGAGTATACCAAAGCAAGCCATGGTTGCAGGTGGATCGACAACTGAACAACTCTGGCATCAGAGATTTGGTCATTTGAATTTGCAGGACCTCATGTTATTGCGGAGAAAAGGTATGGTTGTGGGACTCCATGTCTTTCATAATACTCAGTTAAATTGTGATGGATGTGCCTTAGGTAAAATGCATAGAGAACAATTTCCTGTGCATGATAGAAGGAAGGAAATAGATGTTTTAGAACTAGTGCACACTGATATATGCGGACCTATGCAGACAAGGTCGCTAGGTGGAGCATATTAATTTCTATTATTTACTGATGACTGCACTAGATATTCATGGGTTTATTTTCTGAGTAGAAAAATTCAAACTTTCCAGTGCTTTATAGAATTTAAAACCTTGGTGGAAAAACAGTTTGGAAAGAGCATAAAAATTCTCCGATCTGATCAAGGGGGAGAATACAAGTTAGGGGAATTCATGAAATTCTGCAAATCTCACGGGATTGTACAACAATTTACAGTGCCACACACACCACAGCAGAATGGGGTGGCCGAGCACAAGAACAGAACTTTAGTGGAGTGCGCAAGGAGCATGTTACAAGGTAAGGATCTATCTAATAATTTTTGGGCGGAGGCTATTAATACTGCTGTATATTTGAAGAACAGAATTCCTACTAGGTATCTTTGCTTCAAAACCCCTTTTGAAGCTCTATATGGACTCAAACCAGTAGCAAATCATCTAAGAGTATCTGGGTCAAAAGCATTTGCCCATATACCCAAAGCTGATAGGAAGAAATTAGACCCTAAAGCTATTAAATTCATCTTTGTTGGTTATGGCACAGAATTTAAAGCATATAAGTTGTTCAATCCTCAGTCTCATAAGATATTTGCAAGAAGGGATGTAGTGTTTCAAAAACGGGTTCAGGAAGGGAAAGATGACATTGGTGATGATTGGCACATTCCATTGTTGATGGATGAAAGCAGCGAGGATGAAAGAGAGCAGGAGCAGAAACAGGAGTAGAAAGAAGAACAGAAAGAAGAATAGGAAGAAGGTGATAATGCAAACCCAATTAGATCTGAAGAAAACAAATTTGAGGTAAGTCCCCTACCAAGGAGATTAGGTAGGAAGACTAAAAAACCATTAAGATTGAAAGACTATGCTTTGATGTCAAATATTTTGAACATTGTAGAGCCCACTAATTACAAAGAAGCTAGTCAATTTGAGGAATGGAGGGCTGCAATGAATGAAGAGATAGAATCTATTCTTAGAAATGACACTTGGGACTTAGTTGAACTGCCTAAGAATAAAACACCCATAGGATGTAAATGGCTGTTTAAACCAAAAATGAATGCAGATGGAAGTATAGAGAAATTAAAAGCTAGGTTGGTTGCAAAGGGATATTCACAGCAGGAAGGTATAGACTTTGATGATACCTTTGCACCTGTAGCAAAGTTAAATACTATCAGAATGCTTATTTCTCTAGCAACTAAACATAATTTGGAGCTACACCAGCTTGATGTCAAATCTGCATTTTTAAATGGTGAATTAAAAGAAGAAATTTACTTAGTACAGCCAGAAGGGTTTGTAAAGCAGGGGCAGGAACATCTTGTTTGCAAGTTGAAAAAGGCACTATATGGCTTAAAGAAAGCACCCAGGTCTTGGTACGAAAAGATTCATTCTTTATTTTTAGAGCATGGTTTTCATAGGAGTTTAAATGACCCAAATTTGTATACTAAGTACAATAAGCAGGGGCAGATTATTCTAATTTCTTTGTATGTAGATGACATGATTATAACAGGAAATGCGGATAGTTTTATCAAAGAAATCAAGAGGCTGATGGAACAAGTTTTTTAAATGAGAGATCTTGGAAGTCTCCATTACTGTCTAGGATTAGAAGTATGGAGAGATACTGGGAAAACTTTTCTTACGCAAGGGAAGTATGCTAGAAATTTGTTGGTGAAGTTTGGCATGGATCACTGTAGGTCAGCAGCGACACCTTTGCAGCAGAATTTGAAGTTTTGCAGGGACGATGGCACTAAGGAGGTGGATGCCATGATGTACAGACAGCTAGTTGGGAGTCTGATATATCTCACAACAACCAGACCAGACTTGGCATACTCTGTTAGTGTGTTGAGCTAGTTCATGTCAAAAATGCTTGAAAGTCATTGGGTAGTAGCAAAAAGCGTGTTGAGGTATCTTTGTGGTACTGTTAATTATGGCATTTTATACACTGACACATCTGATGTTATTCTAGCAGGTTTTTCAGATTCAGACTGGGCAGGTAACCTGGATGATCGAAGGTCTATCACAGGTTACGCATTCAGCATAGGATCCGGGGTCATAGCATGGAGCAGCAAGAATAAAAGTACTGTAGCAATGTCTTCATGAGAATCTGAGTATCAAGCATTGTGTGCAGCAACTTGTGAAGCAATCTGGTTGAGAAGGCTTCTCAATGATGCAGGAGAAGAACAACAGAACTCTACTCCTATCAAAAGTGACAACCAGAGCACTATTAAATTAGCATACAATCCAGTGTTCCATAAAAACACCAAACATATAGACACTCAATTCCATTTTTTCAGAGAGAAACTACAGTCAAAAGAAATTATTGTTGAATATTGTAAAACTTGTGACAATGTGGCTGATATTTTTACAAAGCCTCTAGCATGTGTTAAGTTTGAATTGTTTAGAAGGATGCTAGTAGTTCAGGACAATCCTTTCTCCATTAAGGGGGGGAGTTGAAAATAATTATATTATTTTGTATTAATGGAGAAAAGGTTACACAAGTTGTAACGTATCTCCTTAGTTTAGGATTTGTTCCTAGAGTTTAGGGGTTTGGTTGCAACTTCCTGGTTTCTAGTAATGTTCTTAATGATGTAATCTTTCATTCATGAAGGTAGAGTGTATGAGAGAAATCTCTCAGTTTTGAGTGTAGTCTCTAGGTGCAGTACTCACCTGTGAGCTACAACTCCTTCTTTTCAATTCTGTGCATATTTTATTTGTTTTTTTGCTAATCCCTTAGATATTAAGTAAAATTATATAATTGTTTTACTATAATTTAATTTATTTATTAAAATTAATTTCATTATCATACCCTTAAACCAAAATTTGTAATAAACCATAAATATCTATGTAATATAAATAAGCAATTTTTATTTTTAAAATAATTATATAATAATTAAATGAATCTATATTAATTTGTTTAAGTGTAAATAATTTTGATATATATTAAATAAAAAATTCTGGTTTCAATGAATTTTCAATAAATTATTAATGAGTTTATCTCATTTTAGTTGTTTATGAAAAAAGTATTTAATTCGACTAAAAAAATTATAACAATTTTTTTATTAAATTGAAACAATTTTTTTATTAAATTGAAAATAAATATATAATTAATTTTAAGATAAATTTTATATTTTGTAAATATTTATAATAATTAAATCTAAGATCCAATTTTAAACAATAAAGATTAATATTTGACCCAAGAAATTTTTTGGATTTTAACCAAAAATTAAAAAATTTATAATGATTAAACAATGTCATTTTAAATATGGACCATGAAGAAATGAATTATATGATTTAAATTGCGATTTTGAATATTGAAAATATTTTCAAATTTTAGTTTATAATGGTTTTATAAAAAATTGGTCGAAACTAAAATTTCAACCTATTTCAACCCAAAAAAAAAATAGTAAAACAACAATTAGTAATAAGATTAATATAACATTTTTTCAATTGAATTGAAAATAAATATATAATTAATTTTAAGATAAATCTTAATTTTTTATCCTGATTAGTACTAAAAAAAATTTGTAAATATTCCTAATAATTAAATCTAAAATTCAATTTTAATCCATAAAGATCAAGATTTGACCGAAAAAAATTCTTCTAATTCTAACCAAAAACTTATAATGATAAAACAATATCAGTTTAAATATGGAACGTGAAGAAATGATTTATATGAATTAAATTGTAATTTTGAATATTGAAATTATTTTCGAATTTTAGTTTATAATGGTTAAAAAACAAATCGTGAAAATATAATTTAAACTCATTTCAACCAAAAGAAAATATAGTAAAACAAAAGTTAGTAATATGAGTTTAATGACACTTGTGAATGTAACTTTTTTCAAATGAATTAAAAATAAATATATAATTAATTTTAAGATAAATTTTACTTTTTTATTTCATTTCTACTAAAAATATTTTGTAAATATTCATGATAATTAAATTTCTATTTATCTAATAATTATTAATAATTAAATTAAAACTCTAAAATTTTTATATCAAAATAAATATATCTAATAAAATAGCTTTGATCTTATCAGTATGAGATTCTTAATCTACAAATAGATTGTGTTACTATCATTGGTCAGTACAATGTTTTAACAATTAAAAAAAATTAATACCACATACCAAAAAATATAAATATAAATCATTCATATGACACTTTCCTATATGACTTAATATCAAATTTGTTAGGCGAGGAGTAACTCCACGAATGTGATTGTTTTTTTCATTAAGGTAGAACATGGATATATACATGGAGAGGGAGACTATTGAGTTTCATCTCCCAATGTCTCTTCCTCTTCAAATTCCCTTTATTTTGTTATTTACAATATTTACATGGATTTACCTAATCCCAAAGATTAGGTGTCAACATTCACCTCCCTCATTCTAAAGGGATGTTGGTGAGTCCAAGCATCATTTTGAATCTTTCAAACTTTTCCCTTCCAAAGTGCTTTGGTGAAGATATTTGCAATCCGCTCATTTGTGGAACGATGTCATAGATGGATTATTTTGGCCTCAAAATGATGTTGAATTAGATGGTATTTTGATTTTTTTTTTCTTGGTTTGATCATGGAACTTCAGGTTCTTGGCCAACTTTATTGCAAGAGTTTTATCAATCAAAAGAGGAGTTGAATGCTCTTGTTTCTGCTACAAATATTCAAGAATTTTCCTAAGCCACACAATTTCCTTCGTTGCTTTAACTGTTGCCACATATTCTACGTAAGTTGTGGAATATGTTGTAACTAACTATCTGCGTGACCTCTAGGGGACAACTCCTTATCCAAGACTCATAAAATAACGTGAACTAGATACCCCAGTTTCTTTATCTCCATCGAAGTATGAATCAGAGTATCCAATCAAGTTGAAGTCACCCACTTGTGTATACTTGAGTCAAAAGTATTGAGCTCCCTTCAAGTACTTTAGAACTCTTTTTGCAGTGGACCAATGATCCTCACAGGGGTTTTTCATAAACCGAGAGAGGATTCCAAAAACAAATGAAATTTCTAGTCTGGTAGTAGTGAGGTAGTTGAGACTTCTTACGAGTTATTTATACTTTGTTGCATCCTCAAATTATTTTCCTTTAGTGAATGTGAGCTTTAATCTCTGTTCCATTGGAGTAGTCAAAGAATTTCACTCAACCATGCCAAACCTGTTCAACAGATCTCCAATGTACTTCTTCTGAGAGAGGAATATAAACTTCAGATGTTGAGTTACTTCAATACAAGATAGTAGTGAACATAACCTAAATCTTTCGTTTCAAAACCTTTTCTCAGTTCTTTATTTATGGATGTAATGTAACTCTCATTGTTCCCTTTCATTCAAAAATCATCTACATACACCACAAGATATAAAAATATTTTTCCAACATTCTTGACAAACAAAGTTGCATCATCAAGATCACAATGTTTGAAATTGAGTTTCAAAATATGCTCAGTTAACTTATCGTACCAGGTTCATAGTGCTTGCTTGAGGCCATACAAGGATTTTAAAAGTTTGTAGACTTTACGTTCCTGTCCCTTCACAAAAAATCCTTCTAGTTGGGACATAAAAACACTCTTTCATATCTCCATTTAAGAAAGAAGTTTTTACATCCATTTGATTGAATTTCCAACCGTTATGTGCTACCAAGGAAAAGAGTGTCTGGATGGTAGCACATGTTGTTGTGGGGGAAAAAGTCTCCTCATAATCGGCCCAGTCCTTTTGTGCAAAACCTTTTCCCACAATTTTTTCTTTTTGCTTGTCAAGCGAGCCATATTCTTTATACTTTTTTTGAAGACCCACTTGCAACCTATTGGTTTGGTTCTCAATGGAGGATAAAACAACTGTGAGGTGTCATTATTTATTAAAGCATCATATTCTTTCTTCATCGCTTATTTCCATTCATCATGAGAAGTGAATTTTTTTATGGAAATTGGTTCAAAATTTGTAGACAAGTTCAGTTCACAATCATAAGAAACATCCATATCAACAGGTGAGTCAAAATAATCTACATCACCTCCATTCTTTCTAGTTGAGCTTCTTGTTCCTGTGTTTCCAACCTCATCAAGACGAACACCTTCAATTGTCTTTGTCATCCATTTTGGAGGACTTTCTGAGATGGCCCAAGCTGCTCCGTTCATTGAGATGGGGCTGAATTAATATTTAGTCAGCCAATTCTATCAATCACATCACTCAAAGTGTTATTAGTGGTTGGAGCTTCACGCAAGGGAGAGAGTACTTCAGAATAAGATTCCATAGATTTATCTAGTATAGGAATCCCCCCTTCAAGATGTGGAATCTCATTATAAAAATATTGAAAATACATTGCATGTTTGAATCTATCCAAGCGATCAAGCTGCTGCTCAACAACATTGTCAGTCTTGGAAGATTCATGAAAGATCACATCTCTAGATATTATAGACTTCTTATTCACTTCATCTTAGAAATGGTATTCTTTGGAGGTATTTGAGTACCCTGAGAAGATACATTTCTGACCCTTTGCACTGATTTTGTGTCTATGTTCCTTAGGTATCAAGGCATAACAGGTGGAATCTCATTCATGTCTGTTGTGCCTCACTGAAGGAATGTGGCCATACCATATTTCATAGGGAGTCTTGTTTTTTATAGCATTAGATGGACACCTATTCTTTATATACTCAACACATATAACTGCAACATCCCAAAATATCAGTTTAACATTTTTGAAAAACATCATGAAACGTACCATATTTAAGATTTTAATGTTCATTCATTTAGCTACTTCATTTTGTTGGGGATTATAAGGCATAATTGTTTGATGTTTGATCCCATGTTGGCGAATATAGTTTTCAAATTCATTTTATGTATATTATTTTCCATTATCAGTATGAATAGATCCAATATAAGAATGTGCATCATTTTCAATCCATGCATGAAGGTTCTTGAATGTTTCAAAAGCTTCATGTTTGTTCTTCAATAAATAAACCCAACACATTCTGGTGTAGGCATCAATAAATGTCATCATATATTTATTACCATTTGTGGAAGGAATAAAAATTGGGCTACATAAATAAAAATGAATGAGTTCAAGTTTTCCATGTGCTCTGGAATGAGAATACTAAAAATATTTTTTGCTATGCTTTCCTACGATACAAGAATCACATTGCTTAAGTTTCCCAGGAATTGTAGGCAAACCAGTAACACCATGTTTCTTCAACAAATGAAGACTATCATACTTCAAGTGTCCAAATTTAGCATGCCCTAAAATAATTGATGGAAATTTACCTTCATCATAGTGATAACTGTATGAAACGTTTTGTGCATGAGCAGAGGTTCCTTGCAGCTTCATAATTCTTTCTTCCTATATCTCATTCATGAAAAGTGAGTGATATGATGTTTTTCTAACCTTAAATTTTCCATCAGATATGTGAATGGAGTCTCCTTGTTTTGGATGTAGACCAAGGAAAACAAGTTTCTCCCAAACCCTGGGAAATATAGAACATAATGTAGAAGAAAGTATGGAAGACCAGGCAGTTTGAGCTAGATGATGCCAAGCCCTGATGGCTTGTTTTTTTACTTATTTGCAAAATATAATGCTCCATAAATATTATTAGTGAATGCTTCAAATAAATCTCTCCTAAAATTCATGTGGGAAAAAAATATTTCCATGAAGCAAATGAAGAATTGAATAAGTCTTCAGTTACTCTAATGTTGCAATGTGCCACAGCATAATGAGCGGACTCAGATGCTTTTCCTTTTGTCTAGTGTTTTATCTTTTACTTCATTTATTTCCTGCTGAATTCTGTCCCAAGGCAACTTACAAGTGGAAGCATCATGTCCATCTCTATTACATCATATGTAATGAAGATCTGAGCTTTCCTGGAAATGTTATCCCCCCTGCCTGTGAAATTATTCCTTCCTCTTCCTCTTCGGCCACCTATTCCTCTAGAAGAATCTTGTGCATGATTCTTCTATTTTTGCACAAGGCACACAACTTATTTAGTAGATTGTGAGTTGTATTCTTCCCAAAATCCTTCTCTCTTTAAAAAACTTCTTCTCAAGGGATTCAAAGGTAATCTCCTTAAGGTTTCCACTTGCTTTCAATGACTCAAGATAATGTGAATAGGTGGGATACAGTGCCTTGACATAATCTATAAGAGGAATACCTATTTCAACGGCAGTGGCTTTTATGTCGTGCATAATGGATCTTTGTTCTGATGCTAAGGCAAGAGGGTCATCATTTTTCAACTTAAGATTGAACAATTTAATCAACAATTGAACAACTTCAAGTTCAGAGTGTGAGTCATAAAATTCCTTCAAATTCATTAAGGCTTCAAAGGAATTTGAAAATGTATAGATATGGTCACTCACCTCTTCATTTGCAGATGCTGCAATCAAGGGATAGGCCTTGCTGTTCTTTTTTTCCCAAATGGAAAGCTCCTTATATGAAGTGGGCTTTTCCAGTGCATTGTCTCCTCCTTCACAAACCCCTTTCCAAAACTCATTGAAAATGAAGGCGTGTTTAATCTTCTTGGAACACTCATGGTATTTCTCTTTCCCAATGAGAATTACTCCCAAAATAGAGATTAAAGAGTGCATTATGTAGAAAAAAAGAAAATTAAGTCAAAGATAATAAAAATATGGTCCAGCTCTCACTAATGCTCACACCATATATTAAACATTATCCATAATATTTACACCATACGTATTATGAAATTGCACCATACCACATAATGCATTATGTATATGACATGTGTAGCCCTTTAAAAAGGAAGACTATTCCAACCATCACATGTGCTCCCATTCCATGGGAACATATTTGACCCAAAGCGGAATTTAAAAAAATGAATTCAAGTCATGGTAGAACAAGAGATATGTACTCAATTCTTAAGTGAAACTTACGAGCTTCAATGCACACATGAATCATACAGGTATGTATATTTAATGCAGGTATATATATTGGCGTGGAAATTCATCAAAGTCGTCAACACATAAGAGAACTCCCAAACATAGTTACCATATGGCTTTCAAGTGTTCACACAATATACCATTGATGTAGGGCATATTTGGAGGAACCAAACTTCAGATGCATAGTCAACACATATGAATCCTTGTTTAATAAACAAACCACGATAGATACCAACACATACGACCACAAATTAACTCAAAATACATCCATTACAGGCTCTCCACAACAACAAACGAAAGGAAGTTAGATTATAGTCTTTGAAAACCGATGATTACACATACTAAATTACATGGACAACGTCATATAATGGCTTTATCATCCTACATCACAATGACAAATTTATTCATGACTTATAACATTAAAATTCTTCTAACACCATGATATGCAAAATTCATCCAAGGCACCACACAACATGTCTAACATACATACCACATTTATGCAGCATTTTGAATCCTACAATAGTTTGTCGAAACTTTTTATGTCATCTCACAGTCATCACATACCATGCTCCTTCAATTTAATGCACAGAGGAGTAACAAAATGCTTCAAAGAAATTCCAACGCACAATGTACTAGAGATCTCAACAGACCATACCATTACACAATATTTTTACACACCACACATGATTTCAATGCTTAACACAAGTTCCACATCTCATGAATTTGATCAACACACAGTCCAACATGTACACACAACATTCAATTTCCAGCAACAACCCTATAAAAAAAATTAATCTACATCTACTTTAATGCAAAGGTCAAGATCATATTTCCAATGCTTCAATAGGATCGATGCATATAAACAAAGAATTCAGTCCACAGAGCAGGGAATATGGCAGTGGATAGGAGTTACAATGCGCGAAACTAAAATTGGGAGCTCACTCTGATACCATCTCAGATTAGGAGTAACTCCACGAATGTGATTGTTTATTTTCATTAAGAAAAAACATGGATATATACATGGAGAAGGATAATATTGGGTTTCATCTCCCAATGTCTCTTCGTATTCCAATTTCCTTTATTTTTATATTTACAATATTTACATGGATAACTAATCCCAAAGATTATGTGTCAACAAAATTAATGAATTTAATTAAAACAAAAAAAATGTATAAACATTTTAAACATAAATCTGAAGATTTAGTTTGTGTATATTGTTAAGAAAAGTATTGATAATCAAATTAAAATTTTGGAAGTCCTATTATAAAATAGATATGTCTATCAACTTAAATACAAAAATCCATTGTGAAAAACCATATTCTAGGCCTTAAATTTGTAAAAGACTCTATTTGTCCACCTCTATAGAATATTCTATAAATAATTTTAATAGTATTCACAAATAAAAGATTGATATTTATATCAAAAGTAGTCATGTCATTTATTTATTTTTAATTAAATTGATTAATTAAAAAAATTTCATATAAACACTTGTTGTGTGAACATGAGTTATTTTTTTAGGAATGTAGTATTAAGTAAACCAAGGTAATATGCATGGTATTGTAACAAGCCTATTTATAGGTTAATTATACCAATAGACATGTTTCAATTCCTGCAACAACCCTATCAAAAAAATTAATGCGCAACTACTTTAATGGAAATCTCAAGATCATCGTTCCAATGCTTCAACATGATCGATGCATACAAACAAAGAATTTAGTGCACAAATAAGGGAATATGGCAGTGGATAGGAGTTAAAATGCATAAAGCTAAAATTGGGAGCTCATTATACCATGTTAGATTAGGAGTAACTCCGTGAATGTGATTGTTGATTTTCATTAAGACAGAACATGGATATATACATGGAGAAGGATAATATTGGGTTTCATCTCCCTATGTCTCTTCATAATATAATTTCCTTTATTTTTCTTTTTACAATATTTACATGGATAACTAATCCCAAAGATTAGGTGTCAACAAAATTAATGAATTTAATTAAAATAGAAAAAAGGTATAAATATTTTAAACATAAATCTGAAGATTTAATTTGTGTATATTGTTAATAAAAGTATTGATAATCAAATTAAAATTGTGGAAGTGCTATTATAAAATAGATACACCTATCAACTTAAATACCAAAATCTGTTGTGGAAAACCATATTCTACGCATTACATTTGTAAAAGACTCTATTTGTCCACCTCTAAAGAATATTCTATAAATATTTTTAACAATATTCACAAATCAAAGGTTGATATTTATATCAAAAGTAGTCATGCCATTTCTTTCTTTTTAATTAAATTGATTAATTAAAAAAAATGTCATATGAACACTTCTTGTGTGAACATGAGTTATTTTTTTAGGAATGTAGCATTAAGTAAACCATGATATTATGCAAGGTATTGTAACAAACCTATTGATAGGTTGATTATGCCAATAGACATGCTTATTTTGGAATAGGTCTTCCATAATTTTAACTTAATTATAAATAATTATTAGGTGGATAGTAGGGATTTGACCTCCATGGGATATTCTTAGTAGTATACACAAATCAAGTGTAAGAAATAAGCTATGATTATTTTGGTATGTGGTATTGATGAGCCATGGTATTGGCCGATAGATATTGTAACAAAGCCTATTCACATATTAAAAATCTCCATGAAAAAATGGGGTGAATATCCATTGTTTTAAATCTTTTTGTATATATATATTTTTAAAAAATTATATATGTTTAACTTATATATGAATTATTTTTATCATTCAATAGTAATTATTTTAAATAAAAATATAATTTATTTAATTCTTAGGTTCTTTAAATTTTAACAACTTGAGATGTATGATGAAGTAAATGTTTTGATTATTTATTAATTATTTTTATCATTATTGCTAATATAACTATTCTAAATAAAATTATAATTTAGTTAATTATTATGTTTTTTTTTTAATTTTAGCAACTTGATATGTATGATGAAGTAAGTGTTTTGATGTTCCCCATGGTTTGATGTCGATTATCATTTACCAACCATTTAATTTATATGGATGAGCTAGTAATTAGAATAGTTATGCCCTTTTTCCTTTTAATTAGATTGATTATTTTAGAAAAATATCATATGAACAAGTTCTAATATGAAGTGGGTTATGGTTTTTGGCCATGTGGTATTGATAAGTCATGGTATTAGCCTATGATATTGCAAAAAAGTCTACTTATAAATTGAAAAGCCCCCTAGTAAAGTCGGGGTAAATCTTCATTCTTAAGAATTTGGTTCCTGTTTTTTTTTTAATAAAGTTTAACAGATGGGGTGAATAGAGGAGGGGGAAAGGATGCCATTACCCCACCTAACTGGTAGGCAAGGGGATGTGGCATCATGCCCCCTACAAGTGGTACTCGATAAATTACACAATTTAATGGTTCGTTGGGCCAAATGCTACAACATAACAAGATGTTGGGTGATTTCATGTTAGGGAAGGGCATGCTAGTTATGAGGATAATGCAAGAGGAAGAATGTATGGAGGTTCTCGCGGTCGGTATCATCCTTGAAAGTCGATAAAGTGTACAATCAACTTTAATGCACCTAGCCAAACATTTATGGTATAGTTGTCGATAGTAGGGATATAACAATATTTATTATGCAAGGAGCCAATCAACGATGTTTTGCATGATGGAAATTCGATTCATAAGGGGAAATTTTCCTAGAACTTATGATGGGGCATATGTGGAATGTATACAGTTCAAAGTTTTGGCAAGGAAATGGAGCTCGAGTTGGTGGGGATTTGGTACAAAATCACTCATCTCCAATCTCAACCAGGTAATCTTTTCTCTGTTTCCTATAATTGTGCTATTGTATTTTTGATTTTATCACTTTTTATCAACCTTACTTAAGAGCCCCCCTTTCCAATGATCAAAGGCTTAGAAAATTTGGTAAGAATCTGTCTGTATGATATTGTTTCTTCGTGTTTTAGTGGGTGTCAGAGTTGGGAAGGGAAGATGAAAGGAAATTATTATATTATTTACTCTGTGGGGAGTCGAGACATTGAGTTAAGGTGGGGGAATAACATCCAAGTAACTTTAGGGGTAGTCACTAGATGGAGGTCTTAAATTCATAGGTCCGGGAATGTGATAGTTTACTTTGTGTCTGATTGGGCCTTTTATTTTTTCTCTAGAGGGGGGCGGGGTGCTAGAATTATCTTATGGAATTGGGTCAAGGAGATCTCCCGAACCAGGGGCTAAGGTGGTGGAGGAGTTTTGAGATTTAGTGGTGCACGAGTGTTGATAAGATTTGCAACAGTTTTATGCCACCTTTTTAGTTGTTCAGGTGAAGTATAAATTATCTTTCTCACCATAATATTTTACCTTGTGTTTTCCAAGTAGCTGAGGTCATGGTCAACATGCCAAGGGAGAGAGGATGTTTGCATAGAGGCTCTGCATATTATGAAGGGTGATCTCACAAAGGTGGTTCCTGCCTTCATAATAGAGAAGCTAGCTCTACTATGCGGTATCACAACCAGATTCCTATGAATGTAAAAGATGAATTAAATCGAGAAAAAATGGTAACTACATCACAATTATCTTCTTTGTCATATTCAAAGGTGAGGGTACAATTGGAACAAGGATTTCATATACAAGAAAGACGCAAAGCAGAGTAAATTAGTATATTCAAACCATAGAAATCTATTGGAAAATGAAGTTCTTCTTGTGTCATACACTGCTCGAATGTCAATATTCGTGGAGAGACTTGATTCACACCCTAGACCACATGCACAATCATCTAAATATTTATGACTATAGAATGGATATGGTGGATCTTAGGTTGATGTGCATTGAACAACACCTTGGCATTCCTATGAGACCTCGAGAAAAGCAAACAACATTGATACTAGTAGGGGGCTCAGATTCAGAATCCCCCTCATTCCTCGATGTTTTACCTTTATACTTATGATTTTTGTCTTGTTAATGACCGTGCGTCTCGTAAATTAGGACAAAAACTTAGGGTAGAACTATTTATTTTCAGCTATTTTAGATACTCTATGTCTATGATGTCCCTCGAGAAAGTACAATTTTGGTAGTGGTTACGAGGTGAGAGAACAAATAGGCTCATAAATATTTTTTTATGTATCTCCCCATTTTGAATTAATAGATTTGATTACTTGATACAAAAAAAAAAGAGAAAAAAAAGTTATAATTTAGATAGTTTTTATGAATTTTTAAATTTTAGGTATGATAAAGTAAGTATTTTGATGCTTATTATGAATTAATGTCTATCTACAATTACTAACCATTTGATTTATATAGTTACACTAGTTTTATGATTTTTAAATCATAACAATATATAATATATTATGATGAATATTTTAACTTCTAAAAAATGATATTAAAACCACAATTTTTCTATAAAATTAATTTTACTTTTTCTATTTTAAAACAAATTTGGAAGCATTACTTCTTATATATAAAATTTATAAAAAACAATAAAATTACCTAATTGTTAATAAAAAAATTAATAAAAAATTATTATTATTAATTAAAAAAGAAAGACCATATTAGAATTAGAATTTTTTATTTTAGGGATTGACATTGATGCTTTAATAAAAAAAATATTTCAACATGGATTGATAAAACAACTGTCTTGACTCACTTAAACATGTTATTTTCAAATTTATTTACTCCATACTAGAGCATTCTTATAACATACTTTAGAATAGTAATGCGGCCACATGATAATGTTATGAAATGATACCAGATTTATTATTTTTATAATCCATATTTACAAATTCTAAATCGTCCCATGTTTATTTCAAAATTAATGAAAGCACTATGTATTGCATGTTGACATATCCCGTTAAGATGCTTTCTAATATTACTGTGACACTGGAGGTACGGATGGTCGGGATGGTAGGTGGGGGTACTGACCCTATTTTCTCGCTGATCCCTGGTGGGTAGAACTATTGAGGAGAAGGAATTTCCACTGTAAAGCCCTAGTCAAATGTATTACTAAACAAAATACCATTTTTAAATCTTTTATAAATGTAAATACAAAGGATTATTCGCTCGGATATATACAATCTGACATACAATTTGAAAATGGTAAGGTTTGGAATTTATTTTAAAATTTAGAAATTTTGGAAAATTGTAATATTTTTTAATATGCAAACTATAAAATGATTGGTGATATTTTTGTAAAAGTATTTAATTTTTCAATGATTTTTATATAGTCTTTATAATTTTTTAAAGATTTTTGAAGTAAAATGTTTTTATGCTATAAAATTTGGGAGAATCATTTTTAGAAAAAATGGAAATTAGCTAATATTTTTATTGTAAAAACCATGGAAAATTAACCCCCTAAAATTTTCTTTGCCCAATACAATATAATAATAGTTCAAGTCAAACTCGCTAATAAATTCATATGCAAATTCATTTTTTTCTTCTTTTTAACAGTTGTGAATGAGTTAAAAGCATCACAATAATAACATTATGATGCGGCAACCCAACTCCCTTTGAGAGGCAAATCATTCTAGAATGAATATGTTGTTTAATTTTTTTATGTATAAGATGGTTTCAATTGTTTTTTATAATAAAAACTAATTTATATAATATTTTATTATGTTGAGAAAGATATTTATTTTGGAATAAATTTTTAGAATTTTAATTTTATTATCAATAATTATTATGTGGATAATATGTATTTAACTTGCACAAATTATTCTATTTTTTAATGGTATTCATAAATTAAATATTCCTTTTTAATATTTTTGATTAATTAAAACAAAATGTTATAGGAACAAAGGGCATAATAAAACAAATGCTACACAGTAGCTAGTATTAGCCACTTAGTTTAAATATAGTTAAATTAAAGCTAAAAAAATGAACCCAATCCTATAGTGCCTTATTGTAGTGTTAATGATTTTGTTAAGAAGTTTGTCATATTAGTTTTTTTCTAATCCCTTATTGATATTAAGTAAAATTATATAATTGTTTTACTATAATTTAATTTATTTATTACAATTCATTTCATTTCCATGCCCTTCGACCAAAATTTGTAATAAACCATAAATATCTATGTAATATAAATAAGTGATTTTTATTTTTAAAATAGTTATATAATAATTAAATGAATCTGTATTAATTTTTTTTAAGTGTAAATAATTTTGATATATATTAAATAAAAAATTATGGTTTGAATGAATTTTCAATAAATTATTAATGAGTTTATCTCATTTTAGTTGTTTATGAATACACGTATTTAATTCGACTAATAAAATTTTAAACCGATTAACTAGCAATATTTATTAATTTTGAAGTTGTTAATTAATATATTTATTATAAACTAATTTAAATATTATAAAATAATTAAGTTACATTTTAATTAATTATCACAACCACATTTATATTCGTGATAGATGCCCATAGACATATATCAACCAATATCAGTATTATTAATAATATAATGTATAATATTATTAATAATAATGTCAATAATAAATAAATATAATTTTTTTAGAAATAAATAATAGCACATATAAGCAAACATTATAAAAAATAATTAAACACAATTTAATAAACCCAAGGGAGTAATAAACCTAAGTGATTAATATTAAAAACTCAAGGCATTATAAACCCAAGGGAGTAATATTAAACATATTCGATTAATATTATAAAACTAAGGTATATAAATCTTAAGACAAATACTATAAACGAGACAATATTTGTCACAATGTGACATTGAACTATGCTTGACCACAGTTGATTTTCATATTGAGACATTTTTTTTCACAATGCGACAATTGACCATGGTTGGCTATGATTGACCATAGTTGATCTGGTTGGCTTTGATTGACCATGATTGAATTATAAACCCAAGGGATTGATATTATAAACCCAAGCGATTAATACTTGAGTGGGCCTAATGGTTAAGATCATGTGTTTCCTTCTAATATGTCATGGGTTCAAAACCGGAGGGGGTAGAGTGTGTATTCCTCTATGGACTTAGGAGTCAAATCGTTGCGCGAAGGTGGGTCCCTTGTCCCACAAAAAAGGGGGTATCATGCACCAATTTGGTGTTTGGCTTGGTCGTGACCTTAAAATTGGATAATAATAATAACTAAAACCCCAAGGGATTATGAACCTAAGGGAATAATATTAAACCCAAGGTATATAAACTCCAAGATAAATATTGTAAACACTAAAATAGACATGGTTGACCATGGTTGATTTTCATATAGAGACAATCCTTATCACAATGCGACATTAGACAACGGTTGACCATGATTGATATTATAAACCCAAGGGATTGATATTATAAACACAAGAGAATAATAAACCCAAAGGATTAATACTAAAACCCCAAGTGATTATGAACCCAAGGGAATACTATTAAACACATGGGACTAATGTTATAAACCTAAGGTATATAAATCCTAAGATAAATATTATAAACACTAAAATAAACATGGTTGACCACGGTTGATTTTCATATTGAGACAATCCTTTGCGACATTCGGCCATGGTTGACCATGGTTTTCTATGATTAACGATGGTTGACCATGATTGATATTATAAACCTAAGGAAATAATAAACCCAAGGGATTGATATTATAAACCCAAGGGAATAATAAACCCAAGGGATTAATACTAAAACCCCAAGGGATTATGAACCCAAGAGAATAATATTAAACCTATAAGATTAATATTATAAACCCAAGGTATATAAAACTACGATAAATATTATAAACACTAAAATAAACATGGTTGACCATAGAAACAAATAATAGAAAACATAAACAAACATTATAAATTTATTATATTATTAATATTACATAATAATAATATATATAATAAAAAATAAATATAAGTTTATGAATAACAATTTAAAATAATTTTATAAATAAATAATATCACGCATAAGCAAACATTATAAAAATTAATTAACACAATTTAATACACTCAAGGGAACAATAAACCCAAGGGAGTAATACTAAAAACCCAATTCATTATAAACTCAAAGGACTAATATTAAACCTAATTGACTAATAATATAAACCCAAGGCATATAAATTTTAAGATAAATACTATAAACGAGACAATCTTTGTCACAATGCAACATTGAACCATGCTTGACCATGATGGATTTTCATATTGAGACAATCTTTGTCACAATGCAACATTTGACCATGGTTGCCCATTATTGATACTATAAACCTAAGGGAATAATAAACCCAAGGGATTTCTATTATAAACCCAAGTGATTAGTACTAAAACCCCAAGGGTTTATGAACCCAAGGGAATAATATTAAACTCAAGGGACTAATATTATAAGCTCAAGGTATATAAACCTCAAAATAAATATTATAAACACTAAAATAAACATGGTTAGCCATGGTTGATTTTCATATAGAGACAATCCTTATTACAATGCGACGTTAGACCATGATTAACCGTGATTGATATTATAAACCCAAGGGAATAATAAACGCAAGCAATTGATATTATAAACACAAGGGATGAATACTAAAATCCCAAGGGATTATGAACTAAAGGGAATAATATTAAACCGAGGGGACTAATATTCTAAAACTAAGGTATATAAACCATAATATAAATATTATAAACACTAAAATAAACATGGTTGATTTTCATATTGAGACAATCTTTATCACAATGTGACGTTGGACCATGGTTGACCATGGGTGTTTTTCATATCGAGAAAATCTTTGTCACAATGCAACGTTGGACCATGGTTGACCATGGATGTTTTTCATATCGAGACAATGTTTGTCACAATGCAAATTTCGACCATGATTGACCATGGTTGACCATGTTTGATTCTATAAAACATGGTTGACTATGATCAACCATGGTTGACCATGGTTGACCATGATTGTCCATGATTTTCACATGGAGATAGATTAATTTTTGTACTTGAATATATGTTTTTTTTTTTAAACTTGAATAGACATCAAAAGTATTTGAACAAATTTTAATTGAGTGTAGGTTAACATAGTTACATGAAAATTCTAACATCTTAACATAATTTTTTTTGGTTGTAATTTTTTGGTTATTAATATTTCTCGAGTTATACTAAATTAATGTACTAAAATATTATATGCTAATTCTTAATTTAAAAAAAAATACAAAATCTAAAATTTGGCATATATTGCCCCAATGCATTAATAGAGCTATAGCTGCATTATAACTTCATTAATATTATTTGTCCAACCTTATCGGGTGGATCAACATCTAAATCTTAAACTTTATCATTACAATAGAGTGGCTGCAACCATGTGGAGTAAAGTGAGTGGAGAGGCATCATGGTAGTCATCTGCATAAGTTAGGAAGTACCTCGAGTAGCATCATTGGGGCCATGTGGGAGTGGCATCATTGGAGCAATGTACAATTGAATGTCAAATGCCCAGAATGCTATAGTCATGTTCCAATACATTGTGGGTTGGGTGGCATGATGAGAGACGAATAATGATAATGAGTGCAGTTGTGACAAGAGTACTCAAAATAATCATTACACAATAAGACGTGAATCAATCATATTAAATAATTTTACGTATTAATAAATAATAAAATTCAGTTTATAATGTTAAAGTAGAGAGAAGTTACAATTTTTTTTTGTCAAAAACTAAGTAAAATTCAGTATAAGGCTTAATCATAATAAGTTATGCTTTTTTTTAGGAATGGGGTATTGATAAGTTATGATATTGGCCCATGGTATTATAAAAAATTCTATTTATAGATTAAGAATAAATTATGAGTTTTTGGGCATTTCATATGGATAAGTTATGGTATTGGACCATGGTATTATAATAAAAACAATTTACAAATTAAGAATTTGCATGGTAAAGTGGAGATGAATCTCTCTATCTCTATATATGTGTGTGTGTGTGTGTGTGTGTTAACTTATATAATTATTCATTTTATAACAAATTCTTAGTTTAAATATAGCTTAATTAAACTAAAAAATAATAAAGTCAAATATTTCATCACAAAAATAAAATAACTAATAAAATATTATATTGTATTGTTAAATGTCGTCACAAAATAGTAAGAAATATGATTAACTAATATGGTTTATATTAACATATATATAATAATAATAATAATAATAATAAGTCATTTTAAATTGAAAATATGGACAAAAAAAAAACTATAATTTATGAAAATGAAAAAGAAAAGAAAAAAGTCAAATAAAAATGAAATAAAACTAAAACAAAACATGAGTAACTAATAGAAATAGTAAAACCTCAACCAATCAACTTACAAATAAATACATTTAAATAATAATAAAAAATAACAAAAATTGAATTCTCATTGTTAAAGTATGGATAAGCTATAGAAAGTTTTGGTCACAGACAAACTAATACACCACCAAACTTAATGCTGTATCATGGGTGTAAAGAAAATAAAGTTTTAATTTAATTAGTTTTTATGATATGTTTTATTTCGTTAATACAAGATATATCAAGAAGTAAATATTTTGAAGCTTACCATAAATGGATGCTTATCAACATTTACTAGTCACTTAATATAATAATGTAATAAATGTTCTATAAATTGAGATACATGTTAGTGAATTTCATTTTTTTCGCACTATTCTCTATTTGTTTTATAAATCTATGTATCTATGTGATGCCATTTATTATTTGATAATTTACAATAGTAATTTCATAATTGTATTAAGTAAATGTGAAAAGGTAAATATAGATTTAGAAATATAAAATAATTAATATCTCCAATTCCATCCCTCTAGAAATCTCTTATTATTAAAATTTGATAGATTAATTTTCTTTTAATCCAAAACTTTATCTTATAAATATAAATAAAATATATTGACATATTTTAGTGATTTCTTCTACATCAACCAATAATATTTTAAATATTAACTAAATTACATCTCTCAATCTATTTTTATTTTTTTCACATTTATTCACTACAATTATAAAATTAATAAACCTATACAATTCATAGAATACGTAAATTTAGAAAATTTACAACGACTAATTAAAAGAAAAAATAATACCAATCAACATTATAATTACCCCCCAGATGTGGGTGAATAGACGCGCTTTTTTGGCAAGACACATGGCCTCTCCACTGCCTCGTAGTTAGCCTCTCCACGAGGCTGCACCTGCCTTTGGCGTGAGACCCATAAATTTGCTTCATTGGTTCTTGGCCTGTTCATTCCTCGACATTAAATTTCGCGTACTGCGCATTCAATCCTGCCTCGTTTGAATAGCAGAGTGCTCTGGCCTTTTATGGGCGATGGCGTTGACTCCTGCTCGCATTTGTCCCGCGCCTCCCACCGTTTTTCCCTCACGCTTGCTCTGCAAGCTCCTGCTCTCTGCTTTGCTAGTCCTTGTTGTGCTTCCACTCCTCACGCCATTGTTTAGTCACCCTCTGCTCATTTGTTTCACATTGTTGCTCATCAGTCCACTGCCCGTTCATCTCCCTCTGCTCATCTGCCTCCTGTGCATCCCCAAAATTCTACTGACACCATGCCTCGCTACCACCGAATGCATAATCGTCAGGGAGGAGGCAGAGGTTCACCCTCTCGCCCTCCAATTCCAGCCATGGCAGAGCACACATTGGCTTTCTCGGTGGCCATGGATGCGCTGGAGGTTTTTGACCTTCACCTCCTCTCAGCCCATCTCTCAATTTGAATTTTAGAGGCTTTGAAAAGAAATTCCAGCTCTGGGTCTAGGAAGAGGTTGCGAAAGTCTACTCTCTCTCGTTCTTCCTCCCCACTGCCTATAAAAATGGCTGCTCTTCCCGTCAAATGCATGGAGGAAACCACTGACAGTGGGGGAAATAGCTCAACTGAAGGTGCCAGGCAACCAGACAAGACAAAAGACATAGGTGCTCGCTCCACCTCCACGCCAGAGCTGGGTCCTCAATTATCCAAGAAGGAGGACAAACTCTCTGACTATGGGTGCTACATAGTGGAAGAACCTCCTCGTCTGCAACTCCAGGATGCAAAAGACCAGAATTTTTAGAGCCATGGCTCCTCTTTCTCCAGTATTTTTATGCCTTACTATAGTCTTATGTTTACTTTTCTTCTGCACAACAAACTTAGTTTCTTGGATCTTCTGTTAAAAGTTGGTTTCCCCATTAGGAGAAACTCTCTCTATGTTTTGTGGAATGCTTCATGGGCTAGTTTGCCCCAAAAAATAGCCCATTTTTTGAAATTTTGAATTATCTCTTTCTAACCGAGATTAGCTAACTCAACCATCCCCATGAAAAAACTAGAATATACTTTTTTTATCATATAATAAAAATTAGTTTTATGTCGAGGGAAAAAAAAAATACAAAAACCATCACCATATCAATGTAATTATATTGATTTAATTAATTATCCCGTAACATCAATTGATAGAAAAAATATGGCCAATCACGTTAAATCTAACGGACCATGGCACTAAGATTAAGGTATTCAGTGTTGTTCATGCATGTGAAGAGTTCACGTGACATATTGAATGTCCACATGGAGATAACAAATGACACCGAGGTTTGTCTTGTTTGTCTTTGGATGTGCCCAATCCTCATGGAGGATCATAAACTTATGGTAGTGTGTAGTAAGCTATTCACTTCTTAATAGTATCTCAAAAATATTCTTTATATGGAATTATTTTATAAGTGGGTGCAAGTGTTTGACCTTTATACACGTATTTATTCTTCGTATTTATTTTTGACTAATTTTGAGTTTATGCAATTAATTGCTTATATTGAACCTTTACAATAATAGAGGTGCTATAAGTTTAGTAATGTCTTAGTATATGAGTAATGGGTGCAAGTTAAAAAATGTGCTCATGTATACAAAACAAAGTATGACTTTCTATTTTTTTTCCTTAACTAATAACACGACGTATAATAGCTTTTGAGCTTGCATATAGCTATACCATAATAGTGGTTGCATGAAAGCTTTAGAACACGTAATGAGATATAGAATGAGGTTTTTCTTCACTCCCATATGGTTCTAGTAGATCATGGAAGGAGTGCTCTTTAAAATTAATGGCATGTGGTATCATAATTTCTTTGCTATAATTATTATGAATGGGTAATCTTCAATTTTATTGGTCATTGTGAAGTGATTGAGCAGTTTAATTGTTTTGATATAAATTCAGGGTTTTCCTAATTCTCTAATTTGTTTTTTCACTTAGGTGTGTTCTTTTTACTTTAAAATAAATTTGTAATTCGTCTTTTTTATTTTATGAATGGGTAATCTGAAATTTTATTGGTCATTGTGAAGTGAGTGAGCAGTTTAATTGTTCTGATATAAATTCAGGATTTTCCTAATTCTCTAATTTGTTTTTTCACTAAGGTGTGTTCTTTTTACCTTAAAACAAATTTGTAATTGGTCTTTTTTATTTTATAATGGTGATTTTGATATATTTAAGATTTCATCATTTATTATTATTAATATCATTATTATATTTTGTTATATTTCTTTAAATTCAAATAATAAGTCTATCATCAATATTCAAGTGTTTATAGTTTTTCAAAATTTATCTCATTTCTGAAAAATTAATGACCATGCTATCTTGATATGGTTTTAAGAAGTGATAATGCTCTTTCTTCAAATACTTTGGATCTTCTTGTTATTGAGCCACTTATGGCTGACAAATACCCCCCCTTTCAACATATCAAAAAGTAATCAAAAGGATGCCAAAATGGAAATTCTCTCTATCTAACAATTCGTTCAACATGTACATGAATATTTACAAGTTAACATTGGTAAAATAAGCTAATAAATGGAAGAGATCTTCATTTGCAAGGGAAAAATTCTATTTATAAGGAGGCAATACATGTTTCAAGTTTGAAAGGAAAAATTATCATAACAAATATTACAATTCTACTCCCCAACAAAATAATATATTGTGCCTTTCTCTCGAACATTGTAACCATCCAATGACTTTGATGCTTCCGTAGAGTTTGCATCATCATTTTGATATGACCGATAGTGATTCCCCCTAAAACCATCTTCATAAATGGAAGAATTACATAGTAGAAACCATATATCTTATCCTCACAATAGCCATTGAGAGTAAAACATAAAAACATGCAAATTCCATGAAATAAAATTGTATCCATGCAACATGACTATGTATAGAAGTTAAACCTAACCTGGCAAGAACATGACTGTGTCGGTTTTGTGATTATGGTGTTTGTCCCCTGTGTCTCGATTCCCTTTGTGATGCTTTAGTCCATTACTGCAGTCCTCAATAAAATAGTGGCATATTCCCGTTTGTGTGAATTTCGTTCCACATTAATACTTCCCTCCTCCTCGCCCCCTCTCCAATGCTCTAATTCAAATTTCAAACATATTGATACATGAAAGTGTTGATGGCATGATATTTCAAACAAATTCAATAAAAAAATAAGAATTATTGTAAAATAATTAGAGATAACCCCTAAAACATTGTTCAAATGATCATTCTAGCCAAATTCAAAACAATTACAAACATAAAATAAGAGAATTTGACATACCAAGGAAATGTTTTTTTTTTTCTCCAATGAGACCTTCTTGTGTTGAATAATTCCGACTTTAGTTGAATTTAGTACAACAAGATATGAATTTCTACAAGAAAAGAGCATATAGATACCTTCAAACCATGAATTGATTATATCTTTCAATCTTACAACTTCTTGTTGGTTTTAATAGTGGGTTCTAGGGCAAGTCCTAGATTTTGTATCATTTTGAAATAAATAAATAAAGAAAAAACTCAATCCATGGAAAAATCCATATAGAAGGAAGAAATTTTGATTTCCTTGATGGACGATATTGTCTTCTCAATTTGTAATAAATATCGAAGTTAGTGAAAAGTTATAAATTCATTCCATTACATCAAATACAAGAACATAGAAATCCCAACCATGATTGTTAGAGATTTTTCTATAGAAGGGAAAAAACAACCAAGAATTGAGAGGGTTTTTCTATAGAAAATAAGAAAAGGAAGAGAATTGAAGGAACTGGACAAAGTTAATTATAATTTGTCAAGTAACAAAGAGAGCCAAACATTTGCAAAGGGAAATAATTGTAGCCACAAAGGAGAGCAATGTGGAGAAGGTGTTGAGAGATGAATCTCTAGCATCCTCCCTTGTAAATTATCCAATGTCTATCTTTGAATTTTACACTGCTTCACTCTTTTGTAAAAATTGGAATGAATGTGTTAACTAGGAAACACAAAATCTCTCTGTCAAATCCCATTCATTGCTTCCTCTATTGTTGTGCAAATTTTCACATACCAAGTTCTTGAATTTCCGTCCTTGCCTTGATCTACTACGTGGCGAAGATATTTTGATAATCTCCTTGATTTTCCTTCATCTCCAAAAAATGATTTTCAAAAACATGGAGTTGGTGCAGTAGAAGCTCACGAAAAATAGATTTTCTAATTTATTCAATAGCTCTCCTATATTCATCATGACTATGTTATGATACATTTCTAATTTACACAATGAAGATGTATACAAATCAACCCAACAACCTAGATGGCAAAGGGGATAGGCAGAGCAATGACATGGCATGTTGTTTAGTTAAACGAGTGGTATTGGTTGATTAGTATTGGAAGTTGAGAGGTATTGTTTAAAATATATAGCTAATATATTCCTTCGACATTATTATTATTATTATTATTACTAAATTAAAATATATTTTTTTGTTGTTGTTGTTAAATAATGTTTAAATATGTTTAAAAATATAATATTAAATTCTTTTTGGTTGATTAATTAATATTTAAGTTAATTTGAATAATCCGTTTGAATCTGTGAAAATTCCATGCAATTAAACACTCAATCACTCAAATTAACCTACTAAATTACCAAAATATCCTTATGTTAAAACTATCTTAATTATTAATCACCACCTCATTCTTTTCTTAACATAGGTGTCCCCACCTACACTATTACCATCACCCATCACAAATTAAGTCACTTTCATTTTAGCAAAATCCATGTAAAATAACCCTTTAACATTTTAAGCAAAAATTCCAATATTCCAAAAAAAAATATCCTTGACATTTCCACCTTATCCTATGTGAGAAAAATTTCCTAAACTCCAAACCTTTTGGAATGCCACATTCTTTTTCCTTCAACTAAGATATGTGAAAAAAATTATTATCGCCCAAGTACACAAAATAATGGAAGGTGGGATAGGGATGCACCTCATGACACACGCCTAACTAGATCAAACCCTCTCTAATTTATAAAACAAATATACAAGAACAGAAAAAAGGGAAAGAAGAAAAACGATGATCCCATTTGAAAAAGTCAGTTTTTACATAAGGTAAGTCTTAACTTTGAATAAACAAGAAGCAAGCAGGTGGCAGAACATTGGAAATATGATACAAGAAGATATTGTGATGTCCAAACACCATATATGATTCGTAGGTAACTTTGGTGCAAGATGTTGTAGAGCACTCGAGATATTGATTACTTGTCGGTCACTTATTCAATTCCCAAATGAAAAACACACCCTCTACTACTCAATTTTAAAGGGATTCAATGATAAATTAGCATGCAGGCACTCTACGGCACTCCACCAAAGGCATTTCTTCTCTACATCGCTTTGTCTTTTGATCCAGTTTTAAGGTTTTTTTTGTTAGGATGAAATTCACATTTCTTTATGTTATTATATTTGTCGTAGCAGGTATATTGCATTAGGTTGTTCATTGATTTGATATTAATTTAATTCTTATTTAAATTTTTTTATATTTTTAATATAGTTTAACTTAAATTTTTTTTGTTATTTATTTATTTTTATTATTAAAAATATATATTTTCTTTTCTATTGGTTTACACTTTTCACTTTTTAAGAGAAAGACATTAAGATTATTTGTCAATACCGTGTGCAGTACAAGTACATGCGTCTGCAAAGGAGGCGGAGGCATTAAGATTATTTACCAACGAGTTAAAAACTAACATTTTATTAAGGGAAAAAAATCTAATTCTGCTTTTGACTCTCTCTTACAACCAAGAATAAGAATTGAAATAGACTCGGGGAACGGATAAATATCGTATCATTGAACGTCATAAAGGAAAAAGTAAATTATTCGAAAATGTTTATAAGCAAATACAAAAATTAAAACTAGCCTCAACATTATACAAATTTAATGTAATATGAAAGTTTATATTTAATTATATTATATTAATATTGACAACTTTGTAGGAGTTTAGTAGATGCTGTCATAATTTTGAATATGTTAAAAATAATAAAGAGTTGTCATATGTATGTTTTTCCAAACAAAGTTAATGTTTTATATGTTTTTTTTAGTTTTATATATTTTTTATAATTTTCTAGTAAAATAACTTTTTTTTTTTTCATTATTTTTTAAATATATAAACTAATTTAATATTGTAAAAAAAAAAAAAAAAACAAATTTATAAATTTTATATTTTTTTATTGAGCAAATATAATTTAAATCTTTAATCTTATAATTTATACAAAACTTTATAATATGTCAATCCTTAATTGAGTTATTTTTTAGCTAAAAATATAAAGTAATTATTTTTATTACAAATTTCATAAAAGAAAAAATTATAATTGGCACAACTATAACTACATTAACAAATGTGGTTGATGTATGTTTATAGACAACATTCCTCCTTTTTAAAATTAATGGTGTTGATCCACACGATACCATTTGTTATTATTTGATAATTTGCATTGTAATTTCATAATTATATTAGGTAAATGTGAAAAGGTAAATATGGATTTAGAGCAAGGTAGTTAATACTTGAAATTCCATCTCTTGATGTATAGGGCACTATGAGAATATGCTAGCACCTTTCATTTGTGACCTTTAAATGGCTAGTAAGCACATATAAGTATCAAAATACTTACCTCATGATACATGTCACATTATCAAGGTTAAGAAAACTCATAAAATGAAATTAAATTATAGCTTTATTTTAAATGATTATTATTTATAATTATAAAAATAATTATTATATGAGTTACATCCACACCCATATATTTAACTTCACTTTACTATGGAGACTCTTAATTTCTAAATAAGTTTTGTCACAATATTATAGGTCAATACCATGACTTACTAATAAGACAAGTCTAAAAAACCACAACACATCTAAATATGTCATTTTTATTATTATTAATCAATTTAATTAAAAGGGTAGGGAGAGCATAACTACTTTTGAGATAAACTCAATATTTGCTTCATGGCTATTATTAAGAATATTCTAAAATATTCCATAGAGATTAAATCTCTACCATCCACCTAATCACTATTAATAATTAAATTAAAATTCTAAATATTTTATTCTAAAATAGGTAGACTTATCTGCTTAAAAATTTAAATTAAAAGGTCCACAGGTTGATTGGTGGGCTATTAAGGCAGTCCTTGATGTGAAGTCATATGTTCAAGGTTCAATTCCCCTCTATCCAAGTGATGTATTTGGACATGATAATGAAGATGTAGTCCTACCCAACTTAAAAAAAATATTTAAATTAAAAGAAAAATTAATTTGCTAATAATCAATTCAAAAAAAAAAATCTATCAACATAAATATTAAATATTCTTAATTTTTTTATTAATAAAAAATAATTAAAAATATAAACATTTCAATTACATTTTTTTTTAATAATTTTGTTATTTTTTTAATTAAATTAATTTTTAATTAAAAATAATATTTTTAATAATTTAAAATTACAATTAATAATAATTTTATAATTATATGAGTGATAGTAACCAGAAAATATCAAAATCCAACGTGTAACTCCTTATCACCTAAAATGTTATTATATTTCCCGCTACAAGTATATTGCATTATTGATTTGATGTTAATTTCATTTTGATTATTTTTTTTTTATGTTTTTCTATAATTTAACTTTAGTCATTTTTATTATTTATTTATATTATACAAATCTATTTTTCTTATCTCTGATTGGTTAATATTTTTCAATTTGTATTGCCAAATGCTTCGTGATTCGAAAAAACTGTGACCTGGTTGATTGTTGCGTGCTTTTGGGTTGTCACTTGTCTAAACCGTAATAAAAAACAACATAATTATTATTCATACTACCCTAGGGCATCACGTATTCCATTGTGCATTGACTTTTACATTTGTTTTTGGTGGACTAAAAATTAACGTTGCAATTTGTAATGTAAACATTTGAATTTTAAATTTTAATTTTTTGTTGTTTTGATTGGTGCAGGGTGCTGGTTTTATTGGGCCATCATTACTGACTGGTTTTATTGGGCCATCATTACTACATATATCTGATATCTGTATCATGACTGACATGTGCAAATTTTATTTCTAAATATACTTCTTGTACAAATTTAACTTTGCTGTCTCTTTAATTGTGATTAGGTAAAATAATTTAAACATAAATAATGTTCACAACAAAACTTATCCATTATAAATATAACTAAATAGCATCATACTTTATAATGTGGAAAATTTATTTTTTTGCTAATCATTTAAAATAAGAAATTATTTTAATTGTAATAATATCTTTTTTTAAACTATTACTTATCAATAACATTAAAAGAAATAACTAATAATGATTATGTATTATTAACTATATTTCAAAACAATATAATAAATCAAATGATTTCTTTCCTTATTAAAAACCATTTTTATAATGCCTAGTTCTTAATTTCAGAGATGATTCACTGTTATAATCACAATATTTTATAAAACTGAAAAAAAGCACACACATTTATAGATATAAATATATATTCAAAATTCCATCATTTATTTATTTCGGTGTGTAGGCATATTTTTAGTTTCTTTAATCAAATGATGCAAATTTCATATAAGTTTTCTAAGAATTAAAGATTTTTTCCAATAGTCTACAACTTCTCACACATTGCTCACACAAGCTCGAATAGGAGAGATTTTCTCATTTTGTGAAGATTTGTCCCATTTGACGTTGTGTTATGCTATGTTGCTAATTTATGTTATGTATACGTAAACGAATTGATCTAATAGATTATGATAGAGAGATAGGTAAATAGATGATGAGGTAGCCTATTTATGAAACTAGTGGTATTGGTTAACGATTATTAGAGGTTTCGAGGTATTATGCAGCTATTTTTAATCTATGTTTTCTACATAACTGGTGCGGTCATTTTTTTTTTTTTTAAATTTCGTTCATGTATTTCTATTGATAGAAAAAAAAGATTACATAAGGTGTTACAGTGAGAGCTTTTCATTTCATCAACAGACATAGAGGATTATGATTTCACTAGTAATATGAGATCCATAGAGAAGACTACCATTGACAAAGTTTACAAAAACTAACTACTTGACATCATATTGAAAGGACTATGGTTTGTAGACATACAAAAAATAAGATAATTATGGACTCTAGACATACAAAAAAATGTACAAAGATAGTAAGATAAACTAAGATCACTCGATAAGGTAGATTCCTTAAAAATTCAATACCAAAACTGCTTGCTTGGTGAAAATTTTAGTCGATAATGATGATTGGAGAATGTGGGGAAGAGTTTGCATGGATGGTGTTCATATGAAGATCAAATTTTGCATGAATAGTGTTGAGAGGTGAAGCATTAATGATTGTTGCCTCTTCCTGATAGTCATTTGAATCAGTATATAAATATGAAACCACAAAACGTTCCACACGACTTAGCCTTACCAGTATATATATATATATATATATTTCCCACAATATTTTCTTAATCTCCTCCTGGCCAGCAAAGAGTGTGTAGTTACCAACTTGATTATCATGGATTACCATGTTGAGCAGCATCTCCATTTGATGATGTTGGGTGATGGAGTGAAGAAAATAAAGTCTTGTTATCTAAAAATTTCTTGGATCTGACACCCATTTTAAACTGCTTCCACCTATCTCTGAATCAAAGAAATATTTGCGATCTCCAAATTCCTTAGCTTCCATATTTGGAATTTTATTTTTGACCTCAAGAGGGGCAACCTCAAAATAATTCTCTATTAATTCCCACTAGAAAAGATGCCTTTGTCTTGAGGAAGACGCCCCAGGAGCACCACCTCGTCGAATGGGTAATATTTAGCGTGGATCCATGTAGTAACTGTAGACAAACCAATTGACTACAAACACATAGAAAAAAACAACAACTTGACAAGTGACCCATCAAGAGTGCCAACCCACTGGGATTTAGAAAGAAAACTCAACTATAGAACAAGAGGAATATGTAGGAATCAGAAGTGTAACACCATACTCCCACACTTACCAACAAAAACTTTACTGACCTCCCTTAGGTGTTATAGGACCCCCAGGAGATAACCAAACACTCCAGGTGCCCATCCCCTAAGTTAACATAGATTTTCACTGACATGGGCTCCCAGCCGTTCCCATGACAAGGCAAGGAAACAACTAAGACCCTTTAATAACTCTCATGAGCATGTATCCCAACGACTGTATAATTTTTCACTCAGTTATGTGTTGGCGACCCCGAGATCTGAGCCATTTATTCAGGGCTAGGACTCAAGAATCTGCCCAAAACTTAATGAAAATCTAAGAAATGATCGATAACAAGGAGACAAAGCCTCTAATACAAAACTTGAACAAGGACCTAACCCTGACCCATCCTAAGCATGACAGGGATTTTGTCAAACACTTCATGAACATGTGATGTACAAGTCATAAATACATAATTGAACATAGGGATATCATACTTATCTGAGAATCGTCAAGAAGGTCTCATGCCCTCTCACAATAGAATCATTATCCTCTATTAGGTAATAAATTCATTAATCATTTATTTACTAATCAAAACATGATGAGATCCATAACTAAAGTATGTCAGAAAACCATGCTTATAATGAGCATATAACCAGAATATTAACAATTATAGAAAAACCATAAAATCCACATAATAACAAGTTTAAATACTCATGAAATACAAGACGAACATATATTGTATTGACATATGAAAAATCCAACCAAGTGAGGGACTTCCATGTAGCACCCGACCATAGCTTGGGTTGAACCAAATATTTCTTTCAGCGAATCACCCCTGTGCCATATTCCAATCATGAATGTGGGACTCACAATAAAACAACCAAGACTTACTCAAGATTTACCGTGTATCCCACCATTACCAGTCAAGGGATTCCTAGGCCTAAAATCCTCATATATAAAACCAGGCTTTACTGTGTATCCCACCATTACCGGTCAAGGGATTCCTAGGCCTGAAACCCTCATCTACACAATTATGATTTACCATGTATCCTTCCATTACTAGTCAAGGGATTGCTAGGCCCAAAAAAAGAAACATACACTACTAGGATTTGTTGCAATCCTGCCATTTCCAATTAAGGGATCACTAGGCATAAACAAGCATGGATGCCTATATATTTATTCACCAGTATCTTGAGAAATTTTCACATCCCCACCCTCAGGATTTACCTTGTATCCCTCCACTATTGGTCAAGGGATTCCTAGGCCCTTGGGAATTTTCCTGAGACCACCTCACCCAGTTTTAAAACCATCCGAGAATCCAGCTCAACCAAATGAAATAACCCCATCACACTAGGCTATCCAGAAATGGCAAGGAAAGGATAAAAACCACTGTAACACTTGGAAAAAACCATGATAATGATAACAAGAGAACCAAATACACACATGCAAATACCATGCATGCAAAAAATAGCAAGGAAATAATACATGCAACTTGATATCTGCAAGTAATCCCATTTTAGCCGCTTGATACAACTATTCCTTGCTTGATATTTGTTTCCATTTTCTTTCTTACCCCTCCCTTTCCTTTCTTTTTCCAATTCTAGAGTGCTCCAAGAATGCTCTAAGTGTGCAAGAGTATGAGAGAGAGATAATAGAGAGAGAGCTCTAAAATTGAACTGAAAAAAGATTGTGAATTGATCCTTAAAAGCCTTTTTATCAATGAGGCCTCTATTTTCTTCATTTTCCATTATTTTCCTTCAATTTACTCCTCACATGCAACATGCGACCTTTCACCTTCGTTTTTTGTTAATTTCCTTTATTTTCATAAATAAAGTTCAGATTAATGCCTCTTTGTCTTTTCAAAGCCTTTTCCATTGCCTTTGTTAATTTCCTTAGCCATAATAAACCAAATTAACACACACTAGGATGTTTTTCTCAACATTCAACTTGGAATGTGTCCTGCGGCCTTGGTCTTATGTGTCCTTTATTAACTTTATTACATGAACTTTTAATCCGGGTCTATTAGAGGAAGAGGCCTAATTGATAAAAGTCACAAGCCTAATCTGATGACTATATAAGCTTCCCTAACCCCTAAGTATTTCTAAATAAAATAGGAAAAATCTCAGTAGGAGACAAAAATTAGGAATTAGTTCCTAGATTAGCTCCAGTTTGTTGGGAGGGAGTTAATGCATCCTAAATTTGAGTTGAGAGGATTTATGAGGCTGTTAGATTCTCTTGCTATATAACAGGTATCCATACGTTTGTTTTGGAGAGTGTGTGTGAATTATGTAATCTCCTGTTTGAATAATAAAGATTGCCAATGCCCTGTTGTGTGGACGTAGCCCAGGAGGTTTGGGTGAACCACGTTAAAAACTCTGTGTCTTCTTATGTGCATGATTAATTTGCTATTGTTGTGTTATTCAATCTGCTGCGCACTGTCCAACAATTGGTATCAGAGCAATGTTGGAGTGCTGGTGCGTGTTAAGGACCTACGTGCTGAAGGTGGAGCGCAAAGGCTGTGGGAGTTGCTGACTCGGATAAAATTGCTGTGGAATACCGTGGAATAACAGATTCGTTGCCGCTGCCTGCCTGCGTTGGAAATTTTCTGCATAAAATTGTTGTTCATTCAAATCGATTGCTGAGCTTGCGTGGAGACCGTATGGGCGCCGGTCAAAGTGAATCAGTGCGCAATGCTGGTGAATGATTGTTGTGATAGTGTTGCGCTGTTATATTTTAATGCTCCACTCGGACGTGAGCTTTGGAGGTGATCGGTGTTTTGACCTGTGGAGAGCGCATGCTTATTACCTGTATTACCATGTGTAGAGAGCGTCGTTGACCATCTGGTAAATCAACGTTTCGTTTAAACAATTTTGAAATGGGTACGATTTCATAAAATCGATATTTTGAATGGTACGCTGCCATATGATTTAAGTTTTATCGATTTGGAGTTTATGAAATCGACTTTGGAGTATTTTGAAAAAAGTCAAATCGTATGCCATTTCTTTTATAATCGACTTTGAATTTTTTGTAAATCGATTTACATGGAGTTTTGTAATTCAAAATCGATTTGTATGATAATTTTGAAGAGGTTTTAACAAATCGATTATTAGAGTTGTGTTAAAGTCGATTGGTATGGTGGTGTTTTGAAAAACAAAATCGATTTGTTTTATAATATCGATTTGAGTGGTGAAGAGCATTTAGAATTTGAAAAAGGTTTATTTTTATGCCATTATATTATAAGGTGAAGGGTGGCCCATTATAAAGTACTTTGTAATTTGAATATTAAATTACCATTTGCATATGGTAAAAGAGTAAAGTTTTTTATGAAGTCCTTTAATAAGGAGGCATTTCATTAAAAGGGCAATTTTTTTTTTTTAAAGGCATTTTTTAATTAAAAGGGGCATTCTTTATTTTGAAAATTGGTTCTGGAGATTACTGTGTTTTTTGCTGAAACAAGATGGCGAAAACTCAAAATGCCCGGTTTGAAATTGAGAAGTTCAATGGCAAAAACAACTTCGAGATCTGGAAGGTAAAGATGCATGATCTCCTGGTACAACAAGGCGTGGCGAAAGCGCTGTTGGGGAGGAGCAAAAGGCCTTCTTCCATGATGGAGGATGAATGGGATGAGTTGGATGACAGAGCTCTGAGCGCAATTCGGTTATGTCTGGCAGATGACGTTCTGTTCAACATTGTGTCAAAGAAGACCGCCGCAGGCTTGTGGATAAAGCTTGAAAAGCTCTACATGACGAAATCCTTGACAAATCGGATTCTCCTGAAGCGGCAGCTATACAGTTTGTGGATGAAGGAAGGTACCTCGGTTACTGACCATCTGAATGTTTTCAATACTCTATTGGTACAATTACAAAGTCTAGATGTAAAATTTGATTCAGAGGATAAGGCAATAACTATATTGTGTACATTGCCTGAATCGTGGGATCACTTTGTTACTTCCATAAGCTTCAGTAATGCAGTTGTCCTTGAGTTTGACGATGTGGTTGGAGCCATGTTGTCTGAGGAGACGAGGAAGAAGTCGAATGCTGACACCTCTACATCAGAGGCAATGATGGCTAGAGGTCGTTCAAGAGAAAGACGCTCTGGTAAGCGCAGCGATTCATGTTCAAAGTCGAAAGGGAAGAAGAGCAAAGTGAAGTGCTGGTTTTGTGGCAAATCGGGGCACTTGAAGAAAGACTGCTGGAAGAGACAGCAAACAGAGAAGAAAGGAGACTCTTCGATAGAAAAGAAGGAGGCAAATGCGACAGATACAGGTTCGGCATCTGGTTCAGGTATGAGCGACGAAGTGTTGTCTGTTAATATGTCAAATCATGATCAACATTGGTTTTTAGATTCCGGTGCATCAAACCACATGTGTATTCATAGAGAATGGTTTAAGACGTATAGATCAGTTAATGATGGAGTCGTGTACATGGGTAATGATGTCACATCTAATATTGTCGGGATAGGAAGTATACAACTGCAAATGTTTGATGGCACAACTAGAATATTAACAGATGTGAGACATGTTCCAGACTTAAGGAAAAATATAATTTCTTTAGGAGCATTGGATACGAATGGATATAAAACTGTAATTCAAGGTGGAGTTATGAAAATCTATAAAGGTATCTTACTAGTAATGAAAGCTAAGAAAGTAGGAAATCTATTTCAATTAGAAGGAAGAACAGGGTCAGATCATGTGTCTACAGTGTCTGAACATGACAGTAGTTCCATTCGCCTATGGCATCAAAGGTTGGGTCATATGAGCGAAAGAGGGTTAAAGATTTTGGCTGATCGCAAGTTACTTCCTAATCTAAAGTCTGGAAAGTTAGATTTCTGTAAGCATTGTCTGTTTGGCAAACAAAGTAAACAAAAATTTAAAACAGGCAAACATACTAGTAAAGGGATACTTGATTATATTCATTCAGATGTTTGGGGTCCAGCTCCTACAGCGTCATATGGTGGCTCGTCATATTTTGTGTCGTTCATCGATGACTTTTCTAGGAAGGTGTGGGTCTACATGTTGAAAAGAAAGTCTGATGTTTTTTCAGTTTTCAAGCAGTTTAGAGCATTGGTAGAAAACAACACTGGTAGAACAATAAAATGTTTAAGAACTAACAATGGTGGTGAGTCTACTTCCAAGGAGTTTGACAGCTATTGCAAGGATGCAGGGATCGAGAGACATAAGACCACGGTTTATACTCCTCAGCAAAATGGAGTTGCTGAACGCATGAACAGGACTCTTCTAGAGAGAGCAAGGAGTATGTTGAGTAACGCCGGGTTGCAAAAGGAGTTGTGGACGGAAGCGGTGGCAACAGCTTGTTATGTGATAAACCGATCTCCATCGACGGCGATAGACTGCAAGATTCCGCAAGAGGTATGGAAAGGACATCCTTGTGACTATTCTAAACTCAGAGTGTTTGGTTGTGATGCATATGCTCTAGTGCCTAAACATCAGCGAACTAAGTTAGATCCAAAGTCTAAAAGGTATATCTTTATTGGGTATGGTGTTGGAACAAAGGGATATAGATTGTGGGATCCTACTACCCGCAAAATCATCATCAACAGAGATGTAAAGTTTGATGAATCCTCTCTTGTACAGTTAGATGTAGATAATAAATTGAAACAGGATGATGTATTTGATTTTCAGCACATTCAGTTTGACAGCACTTCTAATGATAGTCATGATGACCATAGTTCAGATACTAGTCATGAACAGGTTTCAGAACATGAACAGGGTTCAGGTTTAGATCATGAACAGGTTTAGATCATGAACAGGTCTCAGATACTGATCGGCAAGAAGTTCCTACAGATGGTAGTCAACCAGAAACAGCTTTAAGGAGGTCTACAAGGATAAAACGTGTTCCGAAAAGGTATGATGATTATGTTACTTCAGTTGCTTTGACCGCTAATGACAATGAACCTCTGTGCTATCAGGAAGCAATAGAAGGTTCGAATAGTGACAAGTGGAAAGCAGCCATGAAGGACGAAATGATGGCCTTGAGTAAGAACGGCACGTGGGATCTGGTTGAGCTTCCGAAAGACAGGAAAACTGTGGGGTGTAAATGGGTTTTCAAGCTGAAACGGGGTGTGAATGATACGGAGGACAGGTACAAAGCGCGGCTGGTTGCAAAAGGGTTTTCTCAGAAAGCAGGCATAGACTTTCATGAGATTTTTTCACCAGTTGTTAAAATAGTTTCAATTCGAATTGTATTAGCATTAGTTGCTTTGCTTGATTTAGAATTACAGCAACTAGATGTTAAGACTGCATTTCTACATGGAGACTTAGATGAGGAAATTTATATGGAACAACCGGAAGGGTTTGTTCGGCATCGCAATAAGAAATTTGTCTGCAGGCTCAAGAAGTCATTGTATGGTCTGAAGCAGTCGCCTCGACAGTGGTACAAGAAATTTGATTCTTTCATGTTGAGTCAGAAATATGTTAGAAGTGAATATGATCATTGTGTGTATTTCAAGCAATTGAAAAATGGCATGTTCATTATCTTAGTGTTGTATGTTGACGATATGATTTTAGCAAGCAAAAGCATTGATGCAATCAACAGGTTGAAGACTCAGATGGCAAGGACATTCGATATGAAAGATCTAGGAGCAGCAAGACAGATTTTGGGCATGGAGATTTTCAGAGACAGGAGCAATGGTAAGCTGTGGCTATCACAACAGAAGTATATTGAGAAGATACTTTTGAGATTTGGTATGAATAATGTGAAGCCTGTGTCAGTCCCTTTAGCTTCCCATTTTAAGCTTTCTTCGAGTTTATGTCCTAATACAGATGAATAAAAGGATTATATGTCTCGAATTTCATATGCCAATGTAGTAGGGTGTTTGATGTATGCGATGGTTTGTACTCGACCAGATATTTCACATGCAGTTGGGGTTGTCAGCAGGTACATGGAAAATCCGGGTAAAGAACACTGGTCAGCAGTGAAATGGGTGCTTCGGTACTTGAGAGGCACAAGTAGTTATTGTATTACTTACAATAAGAGTAGTGAATTTGTTTGCGGGTATGTTGATTCTGATTTTGCAGGTGATTTGGATAAGAGAAGGTCAACTTTAGGGTACGTCTTTACTCTTGCAGGTGGAGCTATTAGCTGGATGTCAAAGCTAAAAACATTGTTGCTTTATCCACTACTGAAGCATAATACATTGCTGCTTCGCATGCTTGCAAAGAGGCGGTTTGGTTGAAAGGTTTGTTTGGTGAATTTGGTAGGTTGCAGGACAACATCAAGTTATTTTGTGACAGTCAAAGTGCAATACATTTGGCTAAGAATCCGGCCTATCATAGTAAATCAAAGCATATTCCAATTAAGTACCATTTTGTAAGACATGTTATTACTGAAAGGGGAGTCTCTCTTGAAAAGGTGCATACAAAGGAGAATTGTGCAGACATGTTCACGAAACCAGTTTTGTTGGAGAAGCTGCGTTGGTGTTTGGCTTCTCTTGGCTTGCAGAAGAGATAAAATAATAATAACAGGGCATCAGGATAATTGTTGTCAAGGTGGAGATTGTTGAGATTTTTTGTTCTAAATAAAATAGGAAAAATCTCAGTAGGTGACAAAAATTAGGAATTAGTTCCTAGATTAGCTCCAGTTTGTTGGGAGGGAGTTAATGCATCCTAAATTTGAGTTGAGAGGATTTATGAGGTTGTTAGATTCTCCTGCTATATAACAGGTATCCATACGTTTGTTTTGGAGAGTGTGTGTGGGTGTGTGAATTATGTAATCTCCTGTTTGAATTAATAAGATTGCCAATGCCCTGTTGTGTGGACGTAGCCCAGGAGGTTTGGGTGAACCACGGTAAAATCATGCATGTGCTTCTTCTTGTGCATAGTTATTTCTTTGCGTATTGTTTTAATCTATTTTGTGCATCTTAGCTTAACCACTTCCTAAGCCTCTTAAATTATTTTTTGAATATATAGCGACTAGAAATGATACAAATTGAAAAAACAAAGATTGAAAATACCATAATAATTTTCAGAACCAAATGGAAAAGGTGTTAGAGTTTCAAACCCCACAGATAAGCACTGGGAATTTAAATGAAATTACAACAGGGTCAGAGGTTTGGATGGAAACCAAGGGTAATACTAAAACCAATTCAGAGGATAGAAAAATCCCCAAGCTGTGTAAAAACAAGACAAATAACATTGAGAAAGAAAACAATCCTAATTTGTCTGGAGGTTGTGACTACAAATGAAAAGAGAACATTGTGAAACCTAGAAATGAGTATGACCACAGTGGAGTCCTAGTGTAACCAATTGATGGTATATGAGTGGTAACTAACCTTCAAATTCTCTTACGACCATATCCTTTAGCCACCATTTTTATAGAGACACATGAACCTCCAATCGATTAACGATCACCTTTCCACCACCCTGCGAGCAACTTAAAGCCTATATAGTACATTGCAGATGTGATGAGACATGTACAATGAATGAGTTGAGCACCATACAAAATTTACAATAGGGGAAAAGTGTACAGGTTGAAATTGAGATCAACCATTCGAAGGAAATTTCGCATGATGAGCTCATAAATAAGCATAACCCGCTTGTCATAGAGTTATCTTCCTACAACCAACCCGCCATGGAAGGAGCACGCCATATCAAAGAAGATAGAAATACTTACCTTACTGATGATCCCAAAGCATATGAAACCACCAAACCCCATATGAAAACACTTAATTTTAGGGGATCTGTGTAGGTGATCTAAAGTACACGGTGATCCAAAGTACATGGAGGGTCGCCCCACTTTCCCATACAAAAAATGCACATGTAAATTATAACGATGATTAGAAAATTGGAGTTATGAGAGAGTTTTGATTCCATATTTAAAGTTTTTGTTGTTAATACACCTTCCAGTAATCAGTTACCGTATTATCACCCCCATCAGGGAAGTATACCTTGGCAACTAATCTATCATGATCTACACAATGTTTTACCTCTTGGAGACCATCCCTTCATTCCATATCCATCCATGATTCATAAATAAAGATGTATCTCTGTAAACTACCACTTCCAAAGTAATATGCCACCTTATTCCCTTCCCACCACATGTGGATGGGGATTACCTAGTCAAAGTTTGTTAATAGATCACTAATATTTCTAACCATCGCCTTTAGAGGCCAGTTGTGGATGATTTTATCTAACAGGTGACCAAGTAAAAGTTTATTGATACAAGGAATTACTATTTGAGAATATATGTGCACTTGAAGTAATTTTAAGCCTTCTCTAATATATATTTGGAACCCTCTTTCAAGTGCCATAAATTCCACAATATTATTTAGGTTTATCCAACAAGAATAAGCGAAAACGTGTATGGGACTAGAGTTATCATCCCTGAATATTCCTCCAAAACCTGCTTTACCTAGATTTACCTTTGAAGCTCCATCAAATATTAGGATGATGAATGATTTTGGGGGTATCATAAATGAGATTGCACTAGAAAGTGTAATCCTTACAATCTGAGAAGAATCGGTCACTCCCCAATTGGATTGGATGTTCAGTTCTTTTAAAATGAGCATCTCAGTCTCATCAGGGTGACAATTCTCAGTGGTCGGAGCGGATGCCAACAAAATTTCTATAATTTTCTTGAGAATAATTTCTTGTAGGATTGGCATATTCCTCTATTTTTCTTCAAATATTATAAGGTTCCTTTCTTTCCACATAATCCAAAGTGAAAAACCTAAATATAGGTACCAATAATTTGAGACCATCAAGTGTTTGATATTTTGTGCAAACTAATATTATTACCAAGTTCCAATTATTGTGTTATTCAAGATAAAACACCTAAATAATTGTTGAAAAAAATCCCATAGTTTCAAGGAAAAAGGAGACAAAAGTAAAAGGTGCTCCATAGACCCCTCTTCTTGAGAACAAAGAAAAAAAATCAATGTACCCTCAAACCATTTTCTTCGGAACCGATCCCATGCTAACAATAACCTAAAAGCTATCAACCATAAGAAGGTTGTGATTTTGGTCCCACAATCCATTCGTAGATGGTTCCACTGTTTTGACTCCTCTTGCGAGTGAAAGGAAGCTATCATAAAATAAGATTATTTTAACTTGAAGGTTCCCAATGATTGTTTCCCCCACATGAGTATATCTTGCTTGAATGATACTCAAATTAGTATAGTTTGTAGTGTTTTTTGGTATTCCTCCCACTGATGACAATCCCTAAATTGTTCCTCAATTTTTCTGAATCTCTTTGTGTTTTCCATTGTCTCCAACACTGATATTTCCCTATTTCCATCAAAACATTTGCTACCTTGTGAGCTCCTTGAAGTTGTGAGAGATTATTTATAGATTGGAGCTTCTCATTCACTTGCATCAATGGATATTGTTGCCAGGATTCCTACCAGAAAGTTGTCATCGTCCATTTTCTAATCTCCCAGAATTCATGTTGTTTCACAATATCCTTTGTCTGAAACGTCTAGTTCCATACCATTGAACCTTTGATCTCTCCTTAAAAACACAACCTTTCATCTTGAGTGCTCAAATACAAATATTTACGAAACCATATTTGTTTCTAGACTTGAGGACCATCCTAAGCCTAGAGCCACTAGAGCTTTATAGCATACACTTTATTTATTAGTATAGGATCACGCCGACCTAATAAAATATTTAGGTTTGGGTTAGCCAAATTATTCCACCCAACCAATTCCCACTTGCGCATTTTGATTAATCCATTCGATAGGAATTTAATCCAGCTTTATTTCAGTTGGTTAGACACTATAACTAGAATTGACATTACTAATAGCTGATAATTTGGTAATGCTTGCAATACAACATTTGTCATAATCTGATGGCTTTGGAAATTTAGCGCCCCTGAATACCCAATTTTTTACTTTACGACGATTCTTTTCTAGGAGTTCTTCCCATGTAGAGAGCCTATTGTAATGAAATACAAGTGTAATTCCCAAATAAGTGGAAGGATGGTGGCCTCTGCTGAAACCCAACATTCTACTTAATTTGAGTTGAATAATATTCATGAAATTTAATAAAAAATGCATGTTTTATCATTATTCACTACCATACTTGATGCTTCCATGAAGATTTTAAAAATTCTACTTATTATTTTCAACTCTTTAGAGGTTAGTAATCCAAATAATTTTACATCATCAAAAAATTTTTGATTAAATGTTGGAAGATCAATTCCATACAAGCGAAGCCCATAGATAAATATTGATTCACTAGATTTATGAAACATTTGACCTAGTCCTTCCATAGCTAAAATGAAGAGAAATGGTGAAAATGGATCCCATTGCCTCAATCCCCTTGTTGGATGAAAATTTTGCGAGGGAGACCCAATAATCTGTATAGAAAAGAAGAATGATGATATAAGAGACAAAACCCCCGCTATCCAGTGTTCTGAAAAATCTGAAATCCCTTAAAATCTAGACTATATATGTCCTAGTTATTTGATCATAAGATTTAGATAGATCAAGTTTTGTGATAATACTTGGGATTTTAGATATCTTGAACTAGTGTATAATCTCTTGCACCTGAATAACACCAATTGAAATTTGTCACACTTTTACAAAACTTGATTAAGTCTCGGATACCAGGAGAGGAAGAAAAGGTTTCAATCTATAAATAAAAACATATGAAATAATTTTGTATGGCACATTACAAATAACAATAGGTTTAAGCCTTCAGGCTTCTCTGAGTGACCTACTTTAAATAGAGAAATGTTGTATTTAGGGTTGAGTACAGTGATCCATTTCTCCTTGATTCTTCCATTATTTCTTGAATTTCCTTACCTAAGAATCGTCAACACTCCTGAAAAAGTTTGTTTTAAATCCATCGAGACCATGGAATTTATTCTTAGGCATGTTCATTACCACCATTTCAATGTCATCCAAGTAGATTGGTCTCATAAACACTATATTTTGTTCATTGTTAATAATTCTCAGGATATGTTGGAGAGCTACATTTATATCCAATTGCTCGTCCGTGCAATTATCAGTTAATAAATTGTTGAAATGATTTACTAATTCTCTTTCTATTTCCTGGTGTTGAAGATTCCTTTGCCTGTCCAGACCTATTAGAAAAAAAAAAATGTTTTAATGTCGCCTTTGAATCATAACATTGTGGAAGAACATAGAATTTATACCTCTATTCTTGAGTCATTGTATCCTAGAATTTTGTATCCATATCTCTTCTTATTGTATTCTGTTTTCTAATTTTTGAAGAGTTTCCACTTTTGAAGTTGCCAACTCCTCTGATCTACCTTCAAGAATAATTTTGTATTGAATACTCGTCATTTTCATGTCCAACTCTTTTTTATCTTCAAAAATATTACCAAAGACATGGTTATTCTAGTTTTTTATCTTTTGTTTCAAAGATTTTAGTTTGAATTGAAACGTGTGTATTTTGTTTATGCCTCGGTTGTTCAATTCCAACCACCAATTTTTGAGAAACTCCATAAATGATGTGTCTTAAAAAATAAAATAAAAAAATGAAAGGGCCAATTTGGTGGAGCTTCCTTCAAATTGATTTCCAGTCAGATGGGCCAATAATATGATCCCATACATGACAATATTAAAGGTTATACATATATGTTTTTTTGTAAAATCACTTCAGCTAGCAGAAATCTATCTATCCGACATGCTATCTAACTAGGACATCCTAAACAATTACTCCAGGTGTAAAGTCAATTATTGGTTTGAATGCCTACAAGGCACATATTTTCAATATACTCGTTAAAATATTTTGTAACTTGGTCCAATCTACAAGCCCATCATTTTTTCTCTTGTGGTGATCTAATAAGATTAAAATATCCTCCCACAACCCACAAAGAATCCCTTATTAGTTGTTTTATTTCCTATAATTGTTACAAGAAAACTTGCTTATCTTTAATACCAGCAGGTCCATAGAATTTCGTTAGATAGACAATGTATTTTGTCCCTACATACCTAAATCTAGCTAGAAGGGTTTGGTATGTAGCCCACCATTCTCTAAAAACTACTTCACTTGGTTCCATCATATAGCTAAACCAAATGTGATACCTCTCGCATCTAATGACATCATTTCACATCCTTTCTTGTAAAAGCTTGCAATTTTGATAATTTTGTCCCCTGTTAATATAATTTCTTGTAAAATAATATTTTTTTTTCATTTCTAATATGATTTCTAAGATGACGTTGTTTCCCCCTAATATTTAGGCCTCAAATATTCCATGAAATTATCTTCATGATAAAATGTTGGGTAGAGATAATGTAATATCCATCATAGTAGTTGCTTGATCCTGACTTACTTGTGTTGTTTGATTTTTTTTCCTAGCTTCTTTCTTCAATTTTTTATATTTTTTCTCTGATTCTTTATTTAAGATTAATTTATCCTTCTCCTTAGAGCTTTGGAAGCCAAGAGCTATTTTTTCATTTAATAAGTCTCGCCACTTTTTTTTTCCATTGAAGATAAGAATTGATATATAGCTCTCTATTCTTGATAATCAAGTCTCCCAGATTTTCTTGAGCCTGTTCATTCACCAGGGTAACTAGAAAATTTTCTTCCTCTATGAGATTAGATGACTTTTGATTCAGTAAGGGGGCCACCTCCTTAAAACTTGGCAGTGTATAAGAATAAAAAAATTGCTTGTATATCATCCTCATCCTCTATTTTCCGTTTAAGTGCAATTTTATCTTGAGATTGTTCCACAAACAAGAAGTCCATTTTAACATCCTCCACTTTTTGTTGATATTCCTCCATATCCTCTAGTGTTGAGAAAGGGTTTTTCTCCTCCATTATCTTGGAGTTGGACGATTTTCAGTTCCTATTATTACGTCTCTTGGGTGGTACTTCAGTGAACCCAAAGTTGGTTGGTTGGCCTCCTAAATGTTGTTTTGTTCCTCTCAGTGGGAATTATCTTATTATATGTCATATAAATTAAAGGGAAAATAAACCTTAATAGTTATTTATTAATTATAGACATCAAGACACTTACCTCATAATACATCTTATATTGTCAAAATTAAAAAAAAACCATAAAAATTAATTAAATTATAACCTTTTTTTTTTAATTATTATAATATATATATATATATATATATATATATATATATATATATATATATATATATATATATATATATATAGTGTAATTTTGAGTGTTTTTCTTGGGTTTCAATCCTTCAGTAGATTTTTTGAACACTTTTACTTTTGGTACAACTATGGTTTTCCAACTAGGTGACATAATTCTTTTGGACACTATATTTGGTTGCAAGCGATTGGATGAATGAGTGTTTCTATAGGGAGGGGTGTTTCTATAGGGAGGGGTGTGAACCCATCCTAAAAAGATGTCGTAACTGAAACCCGACAATTTACTACAGGTGGGTGAGGAGCTCCTTCTGGGAATATCAACAACTGAGATAGTTTGATCCTTGGAACCTAATGGAAATCCTATCTTAAGGGTTGTGTTTACATAAAGTAAGAGTAAACCCTAACTATGTGGTGCAACCCACCATAAACGTAAATGGTATCCTCAGCATATGAAGGATCATGTCATTATATGCAAGTTTATTAGTATATGGAATACATAGAGGGATTTGGTGAAGCCGATTCAAAACGAATGGCAACCCAAAGGCCAAATTGGTCTAAAATTAGGAGCCAAAGGCTTCTTTATGGTGATTTTATCGAATATAGAGGACAATAATATATTATTTGAAAATGACCCTTATTTCTGCGACAATGTTGTCCTATTCATGATATTCTAAGAAGAATGTTACAATCTAAAAAAGGAACAATTTCTGGCATCCCTATTTGGATGTAGCTCTTCTCAGTATTAGAGGATTTTTGGGATCATGATATTCTCGAGGGTACTGGTAACTGCAATGGAAATTTTGGGACAAAAAATTAGGTCATAAGGTTAGGTTTCTATACCTCCTACACAAGAATCTACATGTATATGAATATTTCTTAGCTCCTCCCATAATCCATGGAAATCTATTGTCATGATGAAGTTTGGACTCAGTCCCTAGATTATGAGACTGTCCCTTTCATGTGGCAATAGTTCCATGAATATGTCCACTTATTTTGATATTTCCCACTAAGGAAAGTGGAAATGTAGGAGGAAATCTCAAGAGGTAACACTAATGGGTTCCAGAAAGTGTTAAATAAAAGACAAAACCTTAAAAAAATGGTTGACCCAACCAAAAGAAAAAGAAATCCCGATGAAAAATAATTTCTCAATGTTTGTGAATCAAGAGGATAACATAGAATTAGTGGAAGAATGAATGGTCATGGAGCCAAATGGGGATGCTACCTAGGGGAAACACACTTCCAGGAGAAAGTATCCAAAAACCTCAATGAAGAATCTAGAAATGAAGGAGTCTTCCATGAATGAGGAGTTTGAGATGTAAGTAGAAGATAACCCATAAACAATAATTTATAAAGAACAATCTATAGCGAGTTCTATCAAATGGGTGCACCAGAAAGTTAAGGCCATTCTAATAGAATATACAAACTAATATTATGAGCTTTGTGTCCAATGTTAGAACCAAGGAATAGAAGGAGAATGGGAGAACAGATCAACAACCATGGGAGCAATAATTCATACACATAAATATAAAGTCAAGGAGCAAATACTCATAGAAAATAGGAGAAAAGGCAGGAAAACCACTGAAGAACCAATCTAGAGTGTGGGTGAGTATTTGGTAAATTCAGGGCAAGCAGTGGCGCTTTTGGGAGATGTCATCCTCCTCTTAACATTATACCCAATGAATATTATCTCTTGGAATATATGTGGCCTCAATAGCCAAGAAAAATAAAGGTACCTGAGAGATAGAATGAGAAAATATAAACTTGCAATTTTTATGTTAGACGAGACAAAATCTCTTAAGTGAGAAGGTCAAAGATATTATAGAATGATTTTGGAAGGGACATGAAACTATGGCCCTAGATGCAAAAGGGAGTTTTGGGGGAATTTTTTAGCTCTGGAATCCGCTATATGTATCTTTTCAGGACTGGGTTACTTTTCTCCACATCCTTTCTAGAATATTTCACTATGTTAGCTCCAAAGAGTTGGTGTGTCTAACGACGATATATGGGCCACATTTCCCTAGAGAAAAGGTGGCCCTTTTGTCTAACCTTGAAGCACTCAAAGCTCTTCACAAGGATGAATTTGGATTCCTAGTGGGGATTTTATCCTTATCAAAAAATTTGGAGGAAAGGAAGGGCGACACTAGGAGACTCGACCCTAAGGCATAGCACTTTGGAGATCTTATTCATGATCTAAAGGTGATATATCTCAACACTCCTAATGGCATATTTGATGGGAATCCAAATTATATATAAACTAAGGCCCATATGACCATCCTTCAACACATTAAACCTTTGTTTTTGCAGTGGATGACATCTTTTTTACTTTAATATGTTAATTAAGAAGGTTTAGAGATAATTGGATATCATATGCCTAATATTTTTATTTTTGTAGAATATTGTAAGAATATTGGGCATATTATGAAGACTTGGAGGATGAGATAATGTAGGTACTTGCTCCCTGCTACAGGATGGACCAATATTGGATAATAAATGAACATGATATGATGAAATTATTGAACAGGTTCTAGAGCTCCAATGATTGAGAAAATTTAGGAATGTGCTCCTTTTTATTTAATGCTAATTCCTAGTGTTGGGAAATAGATCCAGTTTTTGAGGGATTTTTGAGGGGAAAGTTGCCTCCTTTCAAGGAGAATGATTTATCATCACTTTTTATAAGTACCAATTCGAATTTCACTCTAGAAGCATGTATTTCTTAATCTTCTTATGGAAAAAACTTGTTATTCAACAACTCTACTTTCATTTTTAGCAGGGATGTACTTGAATTGATTCAAATAATGAAGTTTGGTGCCATTTTTAACTTTTAAAGCTTGGTTTCCTTCATATGAATTTGAGTATCCTTGGGTTTGGCCATCCTAGCAGCCTCAAATACCTCTTGTGCAATTTATTTATTTCCTTTGAATTCCTTTTTGAGTTGCATCTCTTATTTATGCATTTACTATTCATGCTTCTTTTGTTGTAGGTCATATTGGTTAAATTATTGAAGTGAGATTTTTTTCAGATTATTTATAGATTAAAAATCATGATTCATGCTTAGAAAAACTTTTAAAAGTAATATTCTTCATTGAGCTACTTGGATTGGTTTACTAGTTCACAAATCTAGAATTTCTCGAAGTCTCTTGTAGCAAAATAGTCGTATTTTTCTGATTTTTTTAGCACGTGCTAAAGAGTCTATTTTGTTTTATTAAACTTGAATTAAGTCCTAAAAACATTCAATTTAATGAAAATAATTACCCCATAATATTTTCACTTGATTAGTTTAGGCATTTTGTAGGTTAACTAACTCACTAATTCTTGGATTTATAGTTTTTGGAGTAGTAATTTTATGTTAATTTTTAGCACATGTTAAAAATGGTATTTTTGAGTGATTTAACGTGGATTTGAGTGCTAGTACATCATACTTAATAAATTTTTTCACCCCATCTCATTTTCATTCTATTTCTTGGTCACTAATGAGATAACTCGGAGGACAAACTAGTTGGAAGACTAGGTATTTAGTCTTTTCAAGTATAAAAATCATAATATTTTTGTGTTTTGTAGGTGATACTGTTGATTTACAGGGTTAAAATTTTCATTTACACTCTTTATTGTACCACCATTACCATCTTACTCAAAAACTCATCCAAAACACTGCTCACTAAGAATACATTTATGGTTTGTTAAAGGCCACAATGTGCATTATGATTTGTGTGACATGGGCTCCTGAAGGGTACTAAGCTTGGAAAGGGAAACATACAACCTTATCCTACCTTCCACTACCATTTCCCACCTTTATATGACCTTTTACACGCTCAAAATGCTCATGTATCCAATCTTGTAGCAAAACAAGGAAATCCTCTAGCATCCTTTACCAATCATTTAGCAATCATATAGCATCGTGTAAACTTGGACATATTTTCTCCAAAATCATGATTTTTTCCTATTATCCTTGAATAATTCCCCCTAGGCTGTGGAATCGTGATTTATAAAGTATAAATTCTACTTTGGACTTGCATTTCTACCACTGCAACACATGTCAACAATTTGGGTTACTGGACAAATTTATGAATTGGATAGCACAATAATGATTTTCTTGATTGCCACATCTAATGAAATATGTAAATGGATATAAAATATTTAGAATGCAATGATTGATTATATTCTCTTTCATTCATTCAAGTTATATTAGTTTTTTTTTTTTTTTAAATATTCCTAAGTTATGGCTCCTATTTCAAGCATTATTATTTCCATCCCATAGACTAGGTTTCCTTTCACTACAACATTTACATTTTTCATGTAGCTTAATGTTTACATTTTTTCAAGTAGTATAGCCTTTAAATTTCTCAAATTATGATTAACATTTTCATTTTAAAGAAGGACATATTGTGTTGCATATATAACGCGAACACCTCTTAAGTTTGTGTGAACCCCTGATTGATAATTAAAGTTGGTAGCCTTAGGAGTTGCAACATTCTTGTTGTAATACTAGGGCACATCAATATTTGCATGAAATAACCACATGGGTGGAAAGAATTTCTAATTTGGTTTTTGATATTAGGATATCTACTAGGCCGAGATATATTTGTTTAAATGAATATACTTCCCTGTATAGGGTTGAACTACTGCTCAATTCGATTAGAGATGGAATTGAAAGTTTCCATGGGGAATCGCCCCATTGGATTTGAGATCTTTTGGCTTCATGATCCTAACTTTTTGACAAAATACAAGACCTAATTTGAGGAAATTAATGTCTAATGGTGGATTCGTATTCCTACATTCTAATTAAAATTTAAGGAACTCAAAGAAAAAATCAAGGATTGGAACAAAAAGGAATTTTGGCATATATTCACTGATAAAAATGTTTTGGAGGCATGTTTATAGGAGATTAAAAAAAATACATTCAGTAAGGTCAATCTTAATCATTTACCCAAAAAATGGGTCAATTTATCAATCCAATGGAGCAGAAATGTAAACAAGAAGAAAATGTATAGAGGAAAAAAGCTCAGATACAGAGGCTGAAAGAGGGTGAGAGAAATAGAAATTTTCTCCATAAAATAATGATTAAACATTGCCACCATAATAAGATATTTTTCCTCTTCTCAAGGGAAGGATAGAGGCTTCTACAATATGACGAGCTTGAACAATAATCAATATCATATTATCATGACTTTCTCACAAAACCTGTGACAAAAAAAGGAAATGTAATCAGATGTATTACGACTCATATTCCTCACCTCATCCACTAGGATCGAAATGAGGGCTTAATGAGGGAATTTTCATTTAAAAAATTTCAAGATGTAGTAATGGAAATGCTAATTAATAAGGTTGCGGGCCCAAACGACTTTAGTACACAATTATGTAAATCCTCATGGCCTTCATTGGATCAAAAGTTCATTCTTGCTCGAGGAGTCTCAACACATTCAAAATGTATGGTTAGGCATAAATTCTACATGTATCACTTTAATTCCTTATACTGAAAAATAGTATTATTGTAGTGGATTATGGCTTATCGTCCTTTGTAATATGGTCAATAAAATCATAACATCTATAATTGTGATCTGACTCAAGCTCCTGCTTAAAAACATTATATCTCCTGAGCAGATAGGATTTGTATAAGGTTTTGAAATCCTAGATGGGATTGTGACAACTCATGAGGTTAATCACTCACTTAAGAAATCTAAAAAAACTAACACTCTCATAAAATTATATCTCTCTAAAGCTTATGATAGGTTGATATGGGACTATATTCTCCAGGTTCTTCATGATTTTGGATTTCACCGTCAATGGAGATCTTGGGCTAGGTCTCGTATTTAACCCAAATTATTCTCTATTCTTCTCAATGGATCTTATACCTTGACTTTCAATCCCTCCCGTGGCTTGATACAGGGTCACACTATATCCTATTTTCTCTTCATATTGGTTGCTGAAGGTATGGGCCAACATCTTAAAGCAGTTATTGGATAAGGAATCATTAAGGGCATACAACTGTTTGGGAGTTATTTTCCAATTAATCATCAACAATTTTTTTAAGGGATAATGTTTTTATGTTAGCCTTCCCTTTGAGAAAAAAGGGCCTTAAAAACCATATCTCATATTTTATGGTCTCTTATGGTACGGTGATAAATGGTGAAAAATCCAACATATATTTCTTTAATACCAATGTGTTGGTTCAACACTACCTTGCTCATTTTTTGAATTTCCATCGCAGTAGCCTTCCTACCAAATATCTGGGAATTCCTCTTGTGAAAAAATCAATAAGAGATTCTTGTTAGCAAGAAATTCATCGTAAAATATCAAACAAGCTGGATATTTGGGATTTTTTATCCTCAAATTTGACAAGTCAATGAGTTTTACTTAAATTAGTTCTCCAAGCCCTGTTGATATATCAAATCTGAGCATTAGCAGAACCTAAGGTCATATTCAGTTCCATCACTACTAGATTTAAAGACTTTCTATGGGGATGTGTAAAACAAGATAAGAAGTGGGAGATAGTGGTGTGGGAGAATTTTGCATCCCAAAGCTGGATAGGGGGATGGGATTGAGAGATCCAGAAACCAAATATAAATATCTAAGTGAAAAATTATGGTAGTGATGGATCCAAGGAGGGGAGGAGCTATGGAGATAGAACCGAGACAAAAAATATAGTAACTTCTTCACTCAAGAAGAAAAAATGTGTGCTACAGTCTTTCATTTAGGTTCCTTAATCTAGAATTTGGCACTAACAAATAGGAGCCTAGTTTAATATCGCGCCTTTTTGGAAATTATGAAAGTAAAAATAACCTAGTTATGGAAATATGCATGGAAGCAAATTCCTCACCTTAGGGATCAGACTGATCTTCAATATTTGAAAGAATTTACCATGGACCACCAAGGTGTAAATGTAGCATACTTCTGGAGACCAAATTATAACTCCACCCTTTCGAGAGAGTGGAAATATAAGGAATACTATCTAGATCATCAAGCCTTGATTTCCTGACCCATCCCAACCCAATAACTATAGGAGACTAGGATAAAATTTGTTTGGGGAATCAAATGAAAAACATGTTTACACTCAAAGAATCTTACTCTCTATTAGATGGACATTAGCATATACATAAGGATCATTTATGGAGGAAAATTCGGACAAGTAAATTATGGCCCAAAGTTTCTCACTTTTTGTAGCTAATAGGGAGGGGAAAACTACTTACGTGGGAACATATTCAGGAAAGGTGATTTCAGGGAGCTTCTTTTTTCCATATTTGTGGGAACTAGGAAGAAACCATGAAAAATTTATTGAACACGTGTACTTTTGCTAATAATATTTGGTCTCAAGTTCATTCTCTCTTTAGTTACCTTGATTGCACTCTTAATAGCCTGGTGAAATAATTAGGGTAGTGGTGTTTTAATTTATTCAAAAACTCAGTGGAAAATAAACCTAGATTTTGGTTGGTGGATTTTTCCTATGGACACTATAAAAAGAATGCAAGAGGAGGATATTAAAGAACAATAAATAGAATATAAACATTTCTTAGTGTATTATCAAGCAAAATATTAGAGAAACAATCCTTTTGGAATCATGATACCCTAAAGACAAAAAGGAAAACAATTAGGAGGATGAGTTATTGAAGAACATTAGACATCTCTCAAATCATGACTTCTCCCTCTGCTCCCAAAGTACCTTCTCCTCAAAGGTCCTCACCCTTTTGTTTCACTCCTCCACAAGTGGGCTTCACAAAACTAAATTTTGACAATGGTTCTAACGGAAATCTTGGCCCAACATGACTTGGAAATTTTTTTATAGACTGGAATAAGAATATTCTAATGGTATATGCATCTAACTATGGCACAACTAGAAATAATGTTTCAAAATTTCTAACTCTTGTAGTTAGATCGTGATGCAGGTTACTCTAAACTTAAACTAGATAGGGACTGCTAGTTGGCCATTTTGACTGCTTAGAAAGATAATCGATGGAACCCCATATCCAAATTTTCTAAGAGTTGGCAACTTGAATATCTCATCTCTTTAATTCATACATTGATCCTTTCCATACATTATGTTATAACCTTCCACTCAAGACGAACATGTAATAAAGAAGTTTATTTTCTTGCCCCACCACGCCATTGTCAAGAAAGTCCTTTTATGAGAAGGGTGGCATGGTTAGCCCCCTACTTGCACAAGCATGTGAGTGTTCTTAATGCATTTTAACATGGAAATTGGGATCCTACTCTGTTGCATTGGTTTACAATCTAGGCCTTTGTGTATTAAAAATAAGAAGTTTTCATGCCCCCACTGTAAGTGGGATATTTATGGGGCTCCACTGGTGTCAAGGGACTAGTGCATGCTAGACGTGTAATCTCTATGTATTTCATAGTTTTGTCTCCTCATAAAACAACTTCGTCTATGCTCCTTACTAAATTTGTGGTGAACTCTATCTATTTGAGTGAAGAAATATTTTTGTGGTGACAGTTGGCTTGTGACCTGCAACATTCATGGATATATGGGTTACAAAGGTGTGTTGGTGGCTTGGAAGGGGAAATTCGCAGGGCAGAAAAAAATCCTCAAGCTCTTGAGGTGTTGATGCTTCATTCCACTCTTCAGTACTCCAACTCCATCATGTGAATGAGGTTTCAAAGAAGTATACTACTTTATTCCTTAGTTTGTATTTTTCTTTCCTTTTGTATAATTAATTGGCTTATTTACTGTAGCTTGTGTTGGGCTATAGTTACATGGTTGGAGGCTATGCGCCTGTAAATTGACTCAATTCCATAAAAGTGTTGAATTTTTTGCTTCTTTTATCTTCAAATCTTACAGCCTATGCTAACATCTGTGGTTTTTTCTTTGACATCATCCCTCCTAGTTTTACACGATCTCTATATGTAATGATTTCTTCCTACTCCTCATAAAACCTCTCTTGATCCTAGAAACGTTTGTCATTTTGGAAACATGCCTTGATAGCGTATGAGAATCCACCAAGAAGGTGGAGGCCACAACCTCCAAGGTCATAGTCGAGCCAGTAGCATGCACACAAAGCCACTGAAATTTTTCACTAGAATATTGTTTCGCACGAAACCCATAACAAAATTCGTCATCTTCAGTCTCGTGCTATGGAGGATCGACAAGTTTTTTCTAAATTATAGATATTAGATGAGGTTTCACAATGGGTTCATGATTGTGGACATAAAGGGGAAGAAGGAAGTAGTGGCTTAACTCAATTTCTTTACAGTCACAAATGAAGTCCCTTTTGGGTAGGTTCTTAAAAGAAAATAAAGAAGAAATATATGAGATATTTGTTGTATTGAATGATATTAAATGTGCTTAGTAGTATTAATGAGTTTTCCTGGAAAGAATGGAGGGCATGATTGCTCATTAGAGAGCCACTTCTAGTGTGATGCTGATATCCTAGCACGTATAGGGTCTAGTGCCAATGATCCTGCACCATTTACTTCTTCTAATTCCTAAATGTTTGTAATGTTGGATAACAATATTTTGTTATGTAGGGTGATAAACCATTTGTATTTTGGATAATTTTCTTATATTAATATGGTTTCCCACATGGTAGAAACCATGGTAGATTGAAACCGCATATAATGAACTTTGTTTGAACTATGGACAACTAGATGATTTATCTTACTATTATGTTTGTGTGTAATACAAATTTTAATTTATATATATATATATATATATATATATATATATATATATATATATATATATATATATATATATATAATTTATCTGAACTATAAAATGAATTAATATATGAGTTAAACAAATATATATTTAAAAAACATGTACCAATATTTTTAATCGCGAAGATTCAACCCCACTTCAGGGTGAAAATTATTGACATTACAATACGATATGACAATATCATGACTCATCAATACTACATGTCCAAAAATCATATATATTGAAGAATAAAAGATGGATAACTACCTTTAAAATAAATCTCAACCTTTTTATTCATATTAAAAATATTTTGTGATTATTTCTTATGTTTTAAATCAATTATTATCACTTAATAATTATTAATAATTAAATTTATAATTTAAAAATACCTCGTCGTAAAGATAAAATTCCTTTCAAAACTAAACCCAATAAACTAATATATAAGCTTTGGCACTATTAATTAAAGTGGAGAAAATCAATATCAAACCAATAAATTTAAGTGCAGTAAAACAATACAAATAAACACCCTTACATACATAAACATAATCAACTAATTATGCTTTGGAACTATTAATTAAAGTGGTGAAAATCAGTATCAAATGAATAAATCAAAGTGTCATAAAACTATACAAATACAAGATATGTGAATGGGTGTTTATTCATTAATGTGCCAACACATTATAGACAGTGAGAGAGAGAAGTAGAAGTGGCAGAGGAGTGAAAGGAACTAGTTGTCCTATTTTGTTAGGCGATGAAAAGAGGACGTAAAATGAAACTGAGGACTATTATTGCCAGCAAAAGCATCTCAGTGACAATGGAATTTGGAGATGAAGGCTAAGGAAACCAACTAGAGTGCGTACTCGAGGGGCCTCTTGGTCAAATAATCTGAATCAATATCAAACCATTCATTTCGGTGTGGTGGCTAAATTTGACGACTATTTACTCCCTTTTGCATTAAGTAGAATTTCCCTACAAATAAGATTATGAAGGCAATCCATGCAAGAGTAGAGCAATTGCTATGAACAATGAGTATTGTGCCAGGAAGATATTTCTAGCCTTCTGCAGGGAAAGCTCATCAGAGAGTCCAACAACCCTTTTTCGAACATTTTGATGTTGCTTAATAATTTTGCAGTCCAGCAGTATTTGCAGAAATCTCATCAGAGAGCTCAACATCCATTTTTCGAACATTTTGATGTTGTTTAATACTTTCTCTTCTTCATCATCAACTGTATGAGCTATACACACCTTTTCCTTCTGGGGTAGATTTCTTGAATCTGGTTCTTCGTTTTTTGAGTCAGAGAAGTCTTTAGAAAAACTGCAATGACAGTCTTCTGAATTTGAATCTGTGTAATCACATTCTCTGATGTATGCATATAAACAGAGTATTCATTACTGACAATATTAAAACTATTAAATTAATGAATTATATATATATATATATATATATATATATATATATATATATATATATATATATATATATATATATATATATATATATATATATATATATATATATATATATCCATTTGAAATGGATTGGATTATAGATTCTATATTATGGCTAGAGCATCGGATAAGAGGTTCTATATTATTTACAATATAATTAAATCATCATAATGGTACTTTTTAGAATAACTTTAAACAATGTTATTTTATTATAAATAATAGATAAATTATGATTATTAATGATATCTTAAATATATGATTGACTTAATAATTAATATAGATTTATTTTAATTTTGAATTTATTCTCTTAGATTCAAGTGTTAACATAATAATTAACGCAAGGCAGTTGTCATATTCCAGCATTGCATGAGGTTTTAATGCTAATGGTTCAATGACCACCATCCTCTGTACTCACCAAAGGCCACATTTATTGTAGCCAAATGACAAAGGTTCAGGCGAGGACATCACATTTACTTATAGTGAGAGATATGGATTCCACTATTACTATGCAGCTCAACATTCATTCTCCCAACTTCTTTGCTCCGTGACTGGATGATCATTAGCGGCCTGGCAAGGAAATGAGACTCACATGGTTTCTGGTCAAAGGAAAAGCTTTCTTAGGTATGTTCATCATGGTGAGGGAAAGGGGTTGAGCCAAAAGAGGTGGCAGAGGTTGTGGGCACCAACCTCTCCCTTCCTGACATGTTCAGGATGGAGAACAATTTGAAGACTACATGTTGATGTATATTTGTTTCCGCATCGTAGCCATGGAGGCTCAAGAGTGAAGGAACACAGGTAATGGCCATTGGTTTGTTCATAACTTTCTCAGAAGACAACTCTGAGTGCAGGAAGAAGCCAAGGAGAGAGTCAAAGGCCGAATATATGAAATTAACACCTACCTCATTCACACGTGCACTACCTCGAGGAATTTTTCCACAATGATGGGAATACCATTTCCACCTCCTTTGCCTCCTTCGTTGTCCTTTGATTCACATGATATGACATAAACAACAACCCATTCTCATGAGGGACATAGACCCTCGAGTTTGATTCACCCAGAATTTTAGGCCAAGAGACAAAGGGTGGTCGACTGTGATAGCTCTCCATAACATGCAATACAAATGTTGATTTTGGTTAGCCAAACTGGTAATGAGGTCCAAATAAGGGAGAAACCTCATGGAGGGATTAAGGTTGACTCCTACACAGGGAAAGTATTTATCGAATGGGAGTGTCCCCTTTGGCTTCGTGAAGGACATGTCGACCCCTTCCTCTACTGGAAGAAATAGGAACAAGCTAGGAGGGAAAATGCAAGGCAAGAAACCAAAGGAGAAAGCTCAACTCAACCAAACCAAGAATGACCAGGATAAGGACTACTTAACTAGGCATGCTAAATTCACGAGATAGACATAATCAATGTCTAATTTTCCATGCTACTATGTTTCTCTTGTTTCCTTAGTTTCAGTCATGTTTACTCTATTTCGGTGTTATACTATTACAATTTTGGTTCAGAATGCTTTGGGAGACCATATCGTTTCCCTCTCATGGGTACATAGTCTCTCTAATTTTGTCCTTAAGACAAACATTTTTTTTTTTTGAAAATAGCTCCTCATCCTCCATAAAGATTACTCTAGATATTCATGAATTTATTTTATGTAAATTTTTTAAAATATAAAGAATATTTGTTTTTAGTGTGAAAATTAGAAAGGTTTGCAAGTAGAGATTCTTTTTGTTTGTCAAGTGCTCTGAGTTCATCAGAGATTACATCAGGCTTAACCCATGGCTTGAGAAACCATGACCCAAGAGCATCTAAGCTGTCAAAGTCACTCTAGGATCACACCTGGCTTGGGCCACACCAATTCTGAACATGACTGGGTTAAATACACCCTATCACCTTCTATTCTATGCCTCGTGGGCTACAACTAGAGATTTGATTCCTCTAGGCTCTTAGTAAATTTGAAGTTCATGTCTATGAATTTAGGTTTTAAACAACACGTTAATAAGATATATATATATATATATATATATATATATATATATATATATATATATATAATTTGTTTTATATAATATATACATAGTTGACATTGAAATATTTTAGTTAGTATTTATATTATCCACGTTAAAATAATTAATACATAATATACTCATATTTGGAAATAGAATATATCCTAGTGAGTTCTCTCTGTTATATATATATATATATATATATATATATATATATATATATATATATATATATATATATATATATGGAATTATAAATCTCCCTCATACCTTGAATTATAATCTATTAATAGTACAATAATTTTTTCACAATGGAATTAAGGAATTATAAATCTCCTTCATACCTTGAACTAGAATTTATTAATGGAATGAGAATTCTTTCTCTTTCTCTCTTTATATAGTTGATATTAAAATATTTTTCTCGACATACATATAGAAATATTTGATTTATAATCCACATTAAACTTTTATTTTGTTATTAATACTTTTTAAATGTTCTATATCAACTCCAAAAAAAATAATTATTTTAAGTTATTTGATTTTTCTCTATATAAATTTGTTATAAAACTATGTTCTTTAATTTGGACATTGAAATATTTTATTTATTGTGATATTAAAACATATTTTTATTATTAATAGATTTTTGTTTTAAATAGATGTCAATTTAATGTAGAATGAATTAGATATCACGAGTATTATTATTTTTACATGTTATTTTTCAACTCTATATTAACTAATGGAAATATTGCATATTTCCTTCATAGTAAAAATAATTTTGTTTATTTTACTTTCAATAAAAACATTAATTATCTAAGTTGATTTTCTTTTAATATACATATTGTTTTATTATTTTTAAATAACAACCTCAATAATATTATTTTATTATTCTACAAAATCTTAGTTATACAAGGGTGAAGCCAATTCAAAACAAATGGCAACCCAAAGGCCAAATTAGTCTAAAATTAGGACCCAAAGGCTTCTTTATGGTGGTTTTATCGAATATAGAGGACAAGAATATATTATTTGAAAATGACCCTTATTTCTTCGACAATGTTGTCCTATTCATGATATTCTAGGAAGAATGTTACAATCTAAAGAAGGAACAATTTCTGGTAGCCCTATTTTGGATGTAGCTCTTCTCACTATTAGAGGATTTTTGGGATCATGATATTCTTGAGGGTATTGGTAACCGCAATGGAAATTTTGAGAAAAGAAAATAGGTCATAAGGTTAGGTTTCTATACCTCCTACACGAGAATCTACGTGTATATGAATATTTCTCAGCGCCTCCGATAATCAATGGAAATCTATTGTCATGATGAAGTTTGGACTCAGTCCTTAGATTATGAGAATGTCCCTTTCATGTGTCAACAGTTCCATGAGTATGTCCACTTATTTTGATATTTCCCACTAAGGAAAGTGGAAATGTAGGAGGAAATTTGCAGAGGTAACACTAATGGGTTCCAGAAAGTGTTCAATAAAAGACAAAACCTTAAAAAAATGGTTGATCCAACTAGAAGAAAAACCAATCCCGATGAAAAATAAGTTCTCAATGCTTGTGAATCAAGAGGATAACATAGAATTAGTGGAAGAATGAACGGTCATGGAGCCAAATGGGGATGCTCCCTTGGGGAAACACGCTTCCAAGAGAAATTTTCCCAAAACCTCAATGAAGAATCTAGAAATGAAGGAGTTTCCCATGAATGAAGAGGTCTAGATGTAAGTAGAAGATAACCCATAAACACTAATTTATAAAGAACAATCTATAGTGAGTTCTATCAAAAAATGGGTGCACTAGAAAGTTAAGGGCATTCTGATAGAATATACAAACTAATATTATGAGCTTTGTGTCTAATGTTAGAACCAAGGAATAGAAAGAGAATGGGAGAACAGATCAACAACCATGGGAGCAAGAATTCATACACATAAATATAAAGTCAAGGAAAAAATACTCATAAAAAATAGGAGAAAAGGCAGAAAAACCACTAAAGGACCAATCTAGAGTGTGGGTGAGTATTTGGTAAATTTAGGGCAAGTGGTGGCAGTCTAAGGAGATTTCCTCCTCCTCTTAACATTATACCCAATGAATATTATCTCTTGGAATATATGTGGCCTCAATAGCCAAGAAAAATAAAGGTACCTTAGAGATAGAATGAGAAAAGATAAACTTGCAATTTTTATGTTAGAGGAGACAAAATCTCTTAAGTGTGAAGGTCGAAGGTATTATAGAATGATGTTGGAAGGGACATGAAAATATGGCCCTAGATGCAAAAGGGAGTTTTGGGGGACTTTTTTTTCTCTGGAATCTACTATATGTATCTTTTCAGGACTCAGTTGCTTTTCTCCACATCCTTTCTATAATATTTCACTATGTTAGGTCCAAAGAGTTGGTGTGTCTAACGACGATATATCAGCCACATCTCCCTAGAGAAAAGGTGGCCCTTTTGTCTAACCTTGAAGCACTCGGAGCTCTTCACAAGGATGAATTTTGGATTACTAGAGGGGATTTTAACCTTATCAAAAAAATTCGAGGAAAGGAAGGGCGACACTAGGAGACTCGACCCTAAGGCATAACACTTTGGAGATCTTATTCATGATCTAAAGGTGATATATCTCAATGCTCCTAATGGCATATTTGATGGGACTCCAAATTATATATAAATTAAGGCCCATATGACCATCCTTCAACACATTAAACCTTTTTTTTGGCATTGGATGACATATTTTTTACTTTAATATGTTAATTAGGAAGGTTTAGAGATAATTGGATATCATTTTCCTAATATTTTTATTTTTTTAGAATATTGTAAGAATATTGGGCATATTATGAAGAGTTGGAGGATGAGATAATGTAGGTACTTTCTCCCTGCTACAGGATGGACCAACATTGGATAATAAATGAACAGGATATGATGAAATTATTGAACAGATTCTAGAGCTCCAATAATTGAGAAAATCTAGGAATGTGCTCCTTTTTATTTAATGATAATTCCTAGTGTTGGGAAATAGGTCCACTTTTTGAGGGATTTTTTAGGGGAAAGTGGCCTCCTTTCAAGGAGAATGATTTATCATCACTTTTTATAAGTAACAATTCGAATTTCACTCTAGAAGCATGTATTTCTTAATCCTCTTGTGGAGAAAACTTGTTATTCAGCAGCTCTACTTTCATTTTTAGCAGGTATGTACTTGAATTGATTCAAATAATGAAGTTTGGTGTAAATTTTAGCTTCTAAAGCTTGGTTTCCTTCATATGAATTTGAGTATCCTTGGGCTTGGCCTTCCTAGAAGCCTCAAATCCCTCTTGTGCAATTTATTTATTTCCGTTAAATTCTTTTTTGAGTTGCATCTCTTATTTATGCATTTACTATTCATGCTTCTTTTGTTGTAGGTCATATTGGTTAAATTATTGAAGTGAGATGTTTTTCAGATTATTTATAGATTAAAAAACATGATTCATCCTTAGAAAAACTTTTAAAAGTCATATTCATCATTGAGCTACTTGGATTGGTTTACTAGTTCACAAATCTAGAATTTCTCGAAGTCTCTTGTAGCAAAATAGTCGTATTTTTCTGATTTTTTTAGCACGTGTTAAAGAGTCTATTTTGATTTTATTACACTTGAATTAAGTCCTAAAAACATTCAATTTGATTAAAATAATTATCCCATAACATTTTCACTTGATTAGTTTAGGCATAGTTTTTGGAGTAGTAATTTTATGTTATTTTTTAGCACATCTTAAAAATGGTATTTTTGACTGGTTTAACGTGGATTTGAGTCCTAGTACATCCTAATTAATAAAAAAATTTACCCCATCTCATTTTCATTCTATTTTTTGGTCACTAGTGAGATAACTCAGAGGACAAACTAGCTGGAAGACTAGGTATTTAGTCTTTCCAAGTATAAAAATCATGATATTTTTGTGTTTTGTAGGTGCTACTATTGATTTACAGGGTTAAAATTTTCATTTACACTCCTTACTGTACCACCATGTCCTTATTCCTTACTCAACAACTCATCCAAAACACCGTTCACCGAGAATACATTTCTGGTTTGTTAAAGGCCACAATGTGCATTGTGATTTGTGTGACAAGGGCTCCTCAAGGGTACTAAGCTTGTAAAGGGAAACATACAGGCTTATCCTACCTTCCTCTACCATTTCCAACCTTTATATGACCTTTTACACCCTCAAAATTCTCATGGATCCAATCCTATAGCAAATCAGGGCAATCCTGTAGCATCCTGTAGCAATCATTTAGCAATCCTATAGCACTGTGTAAACTTGGCCATATTTGCTCCAAAAGCATGATTTTTTCCTATTATCCTTGAATAATGTCCCATAGGCTATGAAATCATTATTTAGAAAGTCTAAAGTTCACTTACGACTTGCATTTTTACCCCTGCAACACATGTCAACAATTTGGGTTAGTGGACAAATTTATGAATTGGATAACACAATAATGATTTTCTTGATTGCCACATATAATGAACTATGTCAATGGATATAAAATATTTAGAATGCAATGATTGATTATATTCTCTTTCATTCATTCAAGCTATATTGGTTTTTTTTCTTTATTATGAAGTTATGGCTCCTATTTCAAGCATTATTATGTCCATCCCATAGACTAGGTTTCCTTTCACTACAAATTTTACATTTTGCAAGTAGCTTAATGTTTACATTTCTAGAATTGTGATTAGCATTTTCCTTTTAAAGAAGGACATGTTTCATGTTGCGTATATAGTTCCAAAAGCTCTTAAGTTTGTATGAACCCCTGATTGATAATTAAAGTTGGTAGCCTTGGGAGTTGCAACATTCTTGTTGTAATAAAGGGGCACATCAATATCTGCATGAAATAACCACATGGGTGGAAAGAATAAAGGAGTAATTTTTCTGTATTGGTTTTTGATATTAAGATATCTACTAGGCCGAGATATATTTGTTGAAGTGAATATACTTCCCTGTATAGGGTTGGACTACTGTTCAATTCGATTAGAGATGGAATTGAAAGTTTCCATGGGGAATCGCCCCATCGGATTTGAGATATTTTTTCTTCACAATCCTAACTTTATGACAAAATACAAGACCTAGTCTGAGGAAATTAATGTCTAATGGTGGATTTGTATTCCCACATTCTAATTAAAACTTAAGGAACTCAAAGAAAAAATCAAGGATTAGAACAAAATGAAATTTTGGCATATATTCACTGATAAAAATATTTTGGAGGCATGTTTATAGGAGATTTAAAAAAAATACATTCAATAAGGTCACTCGTAATCATTTACCCAAAAAAAAGGGTCAACTTATCAATACAATGGAGCATAAATGTAAACAAGAAGAAAATATATAGAGGAAAAAATCTCAGATACAAAGGTTGAAAGAGGGTGAGAGAAATACAAATTTTCTCCATAAAATAATGATTAAACATTACCACCATAATAAGATATTTTTCCTCTCCTCAAGGGAAGGATAGAGGCTTCTATAATATGAAGAGCTTGAACAATAATCAGTATCATATTATCACGACTTTCTCACAAAACGTGTGCGGGAAAAAGGAAATGCAATGAGATGTATTACGACTCATATTCCTCACCTCATCCACTAGGATCGAAATGAGGGCTTAATGAGGGAAAATTCAGTTTAAAATGTTCAAGATGTAGTAATGGAAATTCCAATTAATAAGGTTGCGGGCCTGAACGACTTCAATACATAATTCTGCAAATCCTCATGGCCTTCATTGGATCAAAAGTTCATTCTTGGTGGAGGAGTCTCAACACATTCAAAATGTATGGTTAGGCATAAATTCTACTTGTATCACTTTAATTCCTTATACCAAAAAATAGTATGATCATAGTGGATTATGGCCTATTGCCCTTTGTAATATGGTCAATAAAATCATAACATCTATAATTGTGATCTGACTCAAGACCATGCTTAAAAAAATTATCTCTCCTGAGGAGATAGGATTTGTATAAGGTTTTGAAATCCTAAATGGGATTGTGACAACTCACGAGGTCAATAGATCACTTAATAAATGTAAAAAAACTAACACTCTCAGAAAATTAGACCTCTCTAAAGCTTATGATAGGTTGAGATGGGACTATATTCTCCAGGTTCTCCATGCTTTTGGATTTTTCCATCAATGGATATCTTGGGCTAGGTCTCGTATTTCAACCAAATTATTCTCTATTCTTCTTAATGGATCTTCTACCTTGACTTCAATCCCTCCTATGGCTTGATACAGGGTCACACTATATCCTATTTTCTCTTCATATCGGTTGCTGAAGTTATGGGCCAATATCTTAAAGCAGTTATTGGACAAGGCACCATTAAGGGCATATAACTGTTTGGGAATGATTCGCCAATTAATCATCAAATTTTTTTTTATGATATAATTTTCTTATTTTAGCCTTCCCTTTGAGAAAAAAGGGCCTTAAAAAACATTCTCTCATATTTTATGGTCTCTTATGGTATGGTGATAAATGGCGAAAATCCAACATATATTTCTTTAATACCAATGTGTTGGTTCAACACCACCTTGCTCATTTTTTGAATTTCCATAGTAGTAGCCTTCCTACCAAATATCTGGGAATTCCTCTTGTGAAAAATTCAGTAAGAGATTCTTGTTAGTAAGAAATTCATCATAAAATATCAAACAAGCTGGATAGTTGGGATTTTTTATCCTTAAATTTGACAAGTCAATGAGTTTTACTTAAATTAGTTCTCCAAGCCCTATCGATATATCAAATCTGAGCATTAGCCGAACCTAAGGTCATATTCAGTTCCATCACTACTAGATTTAAACAATTTTTATGTAGATGTGTAAAACAAGATAAGAAGTGGGAGATAGTGGTGTGGGAGAAATTGTGCATCCCAAAGCTGGATGGGGGGATGGGATTGAGAGATCCATAAACCAAGAATAAATCTCCAAGTGAACAATTATGGTAGTGATGGATCCAAGGAGGGGAGGAGCTATGGAAATAGAACTGAGACGAAAAATATAGTAACTCCTTCACTCAAGAAGACAAACTGTGTGCTGCAGTCTTTCCTTTAGGTTCCTTAATCTATAATTTGGCACTAACAAATAGGAGTCTAGTTTAATATCACACCTTTCTGGAAATTAGGAAAGTAAAAATAACCTAGTTATGGAAATATGCATGGAAACAAATTCCTCACCTTAGGGATCAGACTGATCTTCAATATTTGAAAGAATTTACCATGGATCACCAAGGTGTAAATGTACAATACTTCTGGAAACCAACTTGGAACTCCACCCTTTGGAGAGAGTGGAAATATAAGGAAGAATATCTAGATCATCAAGCCTTGATTTCCTGACCCGTCCCAATCCAATAACTATAGGAGACTAGGATAAAATTTGATTGGGGAATCAAATGAAAAATATGTTTAGACTCAAAGAATGTTACTCTCTATTAGATGGAAATTAGGATATACCTAAGCATACTTTATGGAGGAAAATTCAGACAAGTAAATTATGGCCCAAAGTTTCTCACTTTTTGTAGCTAATAGATAGGGGAAAAATACTTACGTGGGATCATATTCAGGAAAAGTGATTTCAGGGAGCTTATTTTTTCCATATTTGTGGGAAATAGGAAGAAACCATGGAACATTTATTCATTCTCTCTTTAGTTACCTTGATTGCACTCTTAATAGCCTAGTGAAATAATTAGGGTAGTGGTGTTTTAATTTATTCAACAACTCAGTGGTAAATAAACCTAGATTTTGGTTGGTGGATTTGTACTATGGACACTATGGAAATAATGCAAGAGGAGGATATTAAAGAACAATAAATAGAATATAAACATTTCTTGGTGTATTGTCATGCAAAATATCAGAGAAACAATCCTTTTGGAATCATGATACCCTAAATACTAAAAGGAAAACCATCAGGAGGATGAGTTCTTGAAGAACATCAGACATCTTTCAGATCATGACTTCTCCCTCTGCTCCCAAAGTACCTTCTCCTCAAAGGTCCTCACCATTTTGTTTCACTCCTCCACCAGTGAGCTTCATAAAACTAAAATTTGACAATGGTTCTAACAGAAATCTTGGCCCAACATGATATGGAAATTTTTTTTATAGACTGGAATAAGAATATTCTAATGGTATATGCACCTAACTATGGCACAACTAGAAATAATGTTTCAAAATTTCTAACTCTTGTAGTTAGATCTTGATGCAGGTTACTCTAAACTTCAACTATATGGGGACTGCTAGTTGGCCATTTTGACTGCTCAGAAAAATAATCAATCGCACCCCATATCCAAATTTTATAAGAGTTGGAAACTTGAATATCTCATCTCTTTTATTCAGATATTGATCCTTTCCATACATTATATTATAACCTTCCACTCGAGAAGAACATGTAATAAAGAAGTTGATTTTCTTGCCCACCACCCCACCGTCAAGAAAGTCCTTTTATGAGTGGGGTGGTATGGCTAGCCCCTACATGCACAAGCATGCGAGTGTTCTTAATGAATTTTAACATGGAAAGTGAGATCCTACTCTGGTGCATTGGTTTACAATATAGGCCTTTCCATATTAAAAATAGGAATTTTTCATGCCCCCACCGTAAGTGGGATATTTATGGGGCTCCACTAGTGTCGAGGGAGAAATGCATGCTAGACATGTAATCTCTATGTATTTCTTAGTTTTGTCTCGTCCTAGCACAACTTCGTCTATGCTCCTTATTAAATTCGTGGTGAACTCTATCTATCTGAGTGAAGAAATATTTTTGCGGTGACAGTTGGCTTGTGACCTGCAACATTCATGGATAGATGGGTTACAAAGGTGTGTTGGTGGCTTGGAATGGGAAATTCGCAGGGTAGAAAAATAATCCTCAAGATCTTGAGGTGTTGATGCTTCATTCCACTCTTCAGTACTCCAACTCCATCTTGTGAATGAACTTTCAGAGAAGTATACTACTTTATTCCTTAGTCTATATTGTTCTTCCCTCCTATATAGAATTAATTGGTTTATGTATTGTAGCTTTTGTTGGGCTATAGTTACATGGTTGGAGGCTATGCGCCTGCAAATTGACTCAATTCCCTAAAAATGTTGAATTTTTTTCTTCTTTTATCTTCAAATCTTACACTCTATGCTAACATCTATGGTTTTTTATGTGAAATCATCCCTCCTAGTTTTACACGATCTCTATACAATGCTTTCTTCCTACTCCTGAGAAACCCTCTCTTGATCCTAGGAACGTTTGTAATTTGGGAAACATGCCTTGATAGCATATGATAATCCACCAAGAAGGTGGAGCCCACAACCTCCAAGGTCGTAGTCGAGCCCAGTAACATGCACACCAAGCCACTAATATTTTTCACTAGACTATTGTTTCACACGAAACCCATAACAAAATTCGTCATCTTTAGTCTCGTGCTATGGTGGATCGATAAGTGTTTTCTGAATTAGAGATATTAGATGAGGTTTCACAATGGGTTCATGATTATGGACATAAAGGGTAAGAAGGAAGTAGTGCCTTAACTCGATTTCTTTACAGTCACAAATGAAGTCCCTTTTGGGTAGGTTCTTAAAAGAAAATAAAGAATAAATATATGAGATCTTTGTTGTATTGAACGATATTAAATGTGCTTAGCAGTATCAATGAGTTTTCCTCGAAAGAATAGAGGGAATGATTGCTCATTAGAGAGCCACTTCTAGTGTGATGCTCATATCCTAGCACGTATAGGGTCCAGTGCCAAAGATCCTGCACCATTTACTTCTTCTAATTCCTAAATGTTTGTAATGTTTGATAACAACATTTTGTTATGTAGGATGATAAAACATTTGTATTTTGGATATTTTTCTTATATTAATCTCGTTTCCCACATGGAAGAAACCATGGTAGATTGAAACTGCATATAATGAACTTTGTTTGAACTATGGTCAACTAGATGATTTATCTTACTATTATGTTTGTGTGAGGTAATACAAATTTTAATTTATATATATATATATATATATATATATATATATATATATCTAAACTATAAAATGAATTAATATATGAGTTAAACAAATATATATTTAAAAAAACATGTACCAATATTTTTAATCGCAAAGATTCAACCCCACTTCAGGGTGAAAATTATTGACATTACAATACGATATGACAATACCATGACTCATCAATACTACATGTCCAAAAAGCTATAACTCATTTCATAGTACATATATATTGAAGAGTAAAAGATGGATAACTACCTTTGAAATAAATCTCAACCTTTTTATTCATTTTTAAAAATATTTTTTGAATATTTCTTACGTATTAAATCAATCACATTCACTTAATAATTATTAATAATTAAATTTAAAATTTAAAAATACCTCATCGTAAATATAAACTTTCTTTGAAACCTAAATCTAATAAACTAATATATAAGCTTTGGCACTATTAATTAAATTGGAGAAAATCAATATCAAACGAATAAATTAAAGTGCAGTAAAACAATACAAATAAACACCCTTACATACATAAACATAATAAACTAATTATGATTTTGCACTATTAATTATAGTGGTGAAAATCAGAATCAAATGAATAAATCAAAGTGTCATAAAACTATACAAATACAAGATATGTGAGTGGGTGTTTGTTCATTAATGTGCCAACACATTATAGACAGTGAGAGAGAGAAATAACAGTGGCAGAGGAGTGAAAGGAACCTGTTGTCCTATTTTGTTAGGCGATGAAAAGAGGACGTAAAACGAAACTGAGGACTATTATCTCCAGAAAAAGCATCTCAATGACAATGGAATTTGGAGTTGAAGGCTAAGGAAACCTACTAGAGAGCATATCGGAGGGGCCTGTTGGTCGGATAATCTAAATCAATATCAAACCATTCATTTCAGTGTGGTGTCTAAATTTAACAACTATTTACTCCCTTTTGCGTTAAGTAGAATTTCCCTACAAATAAGATTACGAAGGCAATCCATGGAAGAGTAGAGCAATTGCTATGAATAATGAGTACTGTGCTAGAAAGAGATTTCTAGCCTTCTGCAGGGAAAGCTCATCAGAGAGTCCAACAACTCTTTTTCGAACATTTTGATGTTGTTTAATATTTTTGCAGTCCAGCAGTCTTTGCAAAAATCTCATCAGAGAGCCCAACAACCCTTTTTCGAACATTTTGATGTTGTTTAATGATTTTTATTCAGATGTTGTTTAATATTTTGCTTCTTCATCATCAACTGTATGAACCATACACATCTTTTCCTTATGGGGCAGCTTTCTTGAATCTGGTTCTTTTTTTTCTGAGTCAGATAAGTCTTTAGAAAAACTACAATGACAGTCTTCTGAATTTGAATCGTGCAATCACATTCTCTGATATATGCATATAAGAAGAGTATTCATTACTAAAAACATTAAAACAATTATATATCTATATATATATATATATATATATATATATATATATATATATATATATATATATATATATATATATATATATAACAATTTAGCCGAGGCTGAAGCGCTGGATTACAGATTCTATACTATGGCTAGAGCATCGGATAAGAGGTTCTATATTATTTACAATATAATTAAATAATCATAATGGTACTTTTTAGAATAACTTTAAACAATGTTATTTTATTATAAATAATAGATAAATTATGATTATGAATGATATTTTAAATATATGATTGAGTTAATAATTAATTTGATTTATTTTAATTTTGAATTTATTATCTTAGATTCAAGTGTTAACATAGTAATTAAGGCGAGGCAGTTGTCATATGCCACCATTGCATGAGGTTTTAATGCAAATGGTTCAATGACCACCATCCTCTAAACTCACCAAATGCCACATTTATTGTAGCCAAATGACAGAGGTTCAGGCGAGGACATCACATTTATTGATAGTGAGAGATATGGATTCCACTATTACTATGTAGCTCAACTTTCATTCTCTCAGCTTCTTTGCTCCATGACTGGATGATCGTTATGGGCGTGGCAAGGTAATGAGACTCACATGGTTTCTAGTCAAAGGAAAAGCTTTCTTAGGTATGTTCATCATGGTGAGGGAAAGGGGTCGAGCCAAAAAAGGTGGCAGAGTTTGTGGGCGGCAACCTCTCCCTTCCTTACATGTTCAGGTTGGATAACAATTTGATGACGACATGTCGATGCATATTTTTCGCCTTATCGTAGCCATGGAGGCTCAAGAGTGAAGGAACACATGTAATGGCCACTCGGTTTTTCATAACTTACACTTCGGGAGCAGAAAGAAGCCAAGGAGAGAGTCAAAGGCCGAATATATGAAATTAACACGTACCTCATTCACAAGTGCACTGCCTTGAGGAATTTGTCCACAATGATGGGAATACCATTTCCACCTCCTCCCCCTCCTCCTTTGTCCTTTGATTCACATGATATGACACAAACAACAACCCATTATCATAAGGGACATAGACCCTCCAGTTTGATTCACCCAGAATTTTAGGCCAAGAAACAAAGGGTGGTCGACTGTGATAGCTCTCCATAACATGCAATACAAATGTTGATTTTGGTAAGCCAAACTGGTAATGAGGGCCAAATAAGGGAGAAACCTCATGGAGGGATGAAGGTTGACTCATACACAGGGAAAGTATTTATCGAGTGGGAGTGTCCCCCTTGGCTTCGTGAAGGACATGTCGACCCCTTCCTCTACTCGAAGCAATAGGAACAATCTAGGAAGGAAAATGCAAGGCAAGACACCAAAGGAGAAAGCTCAACTCAACCAAACCAAGAATGACCAGGATAAGGACTACTCAACTAGGCATGATAAATTCACGAGATAGACATAATCAATGTCTAATTTTCCATGCTACTATGTATCTCTTGTCTCCTTAATTTCAGTCATGTTTACTCTATTTCAGTGTTATCCTATTACAATTTTTGTTCAAAATGCTTTGGGAGACCATCTCGTTTCCCTCTCATGGGTAGATAGTCTCTCCAATTTTCTCCTTAAGACAAACATTTTTTTTTTTGCAAATAGCTCGTCATCCTCCATACAGATTACTTCAAATATTCATGAATTTATTTTATGTAAATTTTTGAAAATATAAAGAATCTTTTTTTTAGTGTTAAAATTAGAAAGGTTTGCAACTAGAGATTTTTGTTTGTTTGTCAAGTGCTCTGAGTTCATCAGAGATTACATCAGGCTTAACCTGTGGCTTGAGAAACCATGACCCAAGGGAATCTAAGTCGTCAAAGTCACTCGAGGATCACACTTGGCTTGGGTCACACCAATTCTTTACATGACTGGATTAAATACACCCCATCACCTTCTATTCTACACCTCGTGGGCTACAACTAGAGATTTGATTCCTCTAGGCTCTTAGTAAATTTGAAATTAAAATGACTCTATGGTGGTTTCAAGCAACACACTAATAAAAAGTTTTAAATATAATATATATATATACTTTATTTGTTTTATATAATATATACATAGTTGACATTGAAATATTTTAGTTAGTATTCATATTATCCATGTTAAAATGTTAATACATGTACCCTCATATTTGGAAATAGAGAATATATATCCATAGTGAGTTCTCTCTCTCTCTCTCTCTCTCTCTCTCTCTCTCTCTCTCTATATATATATATATATATATATATATATATGGAATTATAAATCTCCCCCATATCTTGAATTATAATCTATTAATATTATAATAATTTTTTCACTCTAAAAATAAGGAATTATAAATCTCTCTCATACCTTGAACTAGAATTTATTAATGGAATAAGAATTCTTTCTTTTTCTCTCTTTATATAGTTTAAAATAATTTTCTCAACATACATATAGAAATATTTGATTTATAATCCACATTAACCTTTTATTTTGTTATTAATACTTTTTGAATGTTCTATATCAACTCAAAAAAATAAAAAAAATTAATTTAAATTAATTTATTTTTCTCTATATAAATTTGTTATAAAACTATGTTCTTTAATTTGGACATTGAAATATTTTATTTATGGTGATATTAAAACATATTTCTATTATTAATAGATTTTTGTTTTAAATAGATGTCAATTTAATGTTGAATGAATTAGATATAGGAATATTATTATTTTTACATGTTATTTTTCAAATCTATATTAACTAATGGAGATATTGCATATTTCTTTCATAGTAAAAATTAATTAATTAATTTATTTTACTTTCAATAAAAACATTAATTATCTAAGTCGATTTTTTTTTCTTTTTTTTAACATAATCGGTTGCTAATTTGTATTCCAAAAAGCTAGAGGGAAAACTCCATAGTTACAATATGGGTTGCTTGCAGAGCAGAGAAGGAGGTAGCTACAGCAAAATGCTACATTGCCTTTGTTCCTAGTTTTCATGAAAAATCTGAAATATAGATATTGCATAAATTCGGAGAAACTGAAACAGAAGAAGAGATAATTTAAAATACATGCTTAATCAATATTGATATGGCTGATATGACGAGCTATGGAGTCTTTAGGATTGTCTTCATTTCCCATGTTCCTCAAGTTGTTGGAGCTGGAGCTTGGAGTAGTGCGCTTATCCAACATATATTTGAGAATTTGCATTGACTCCTCAGCATGTGTGCATTGATTGGAGAGAGCGTTAAACTAGTTTTGGAGCAAGGTGACCCTATGGAGAAAGACATTGACATCAGCTTCACGCTTTTCATCGGAAGTTTTAACTGTTGTTTTCACCTTTGCTTCAAGGATATTTTTCTAGGCTCTGATCTGCTCGAGCTTGGCTTGTAGATCTGCACAGTAGAGGTAGTATTCACTACGTGCCATGTTGAAAAGAAGGAAGAGTGGTAGGGCAACTCTGTTGCTAATAAAATCGAAAAATTGCTGAAGAGGGCCAAGAATGTGCAATGTAATGGCTAAAGACTGTATGGGCAGATTCGCCCAAACTGTGCGAGGATGCCGGTGCTGAGGATTGTGGTGGAGAGACGTCAAAGCAGGGGGAGAAGGAGGAGGATTTGGGGGAGAAGGAGCCGGGGTCACTGTGAGCAACAGGGGACAGGGGAAATAACGCGAAATGAAGGCATAGGAAAAACATTGTTGAGTGCGTGTAGAGCGTAAGAGAGAGGGGAGATAATGAGTTAAGGGGAAGGGGGGATGTCGATATAAAGGACAGGGAGGGCATGAGAGATCATTGCGGGGGGGAGAAGCATGGAAAGGGAGTCAAGGGAGAGGAGTGGAGGCCAGTACGAAGAATACTGAGAGGTGCTGTGAGATCAGAGAGAAATCTCATGTTTGGAGATGGCAGGATCATGAGAGGTGCTGTGTGGTCAAAGAGAAATCTTGAATCTGAAGATGGCAGGATCATGGCAAAGGTTCAAGATATGAAACATCATTGCATTGGAGATGCCCCGAGGTTCGCATGCACACCCTGTTGGCAAGGAGATCTGCATCCTTGTTGAGGTTGTGAAGAATGTGGTAGAAGGATGTGCCCTTCATTTCCACCAGGAGGGAATGGCATCTGCTGATGATTTGGCGAAGAGTAATGTTTGTTGATGGATGATTGCAAAACATTAAATTGATGATTATTGCCGAGTCTCCAAAGACCATGGAATTTGTGATGTTAAGCTTTTTTAATTGTAACAGACCTTGAAGAAGGGCAAGGGCCTCCGATCTGTTGTTTGAGAGGGATCCTAGACCCCATTCAAAGTATGCAAGAGTGCTACCACTTTCGTTTCGAATGATGCCTCTGCCCCTGCTATGCCCAGGTTGGATTTAGATGCCCCATCAAAAAATAAGGAGGGCTTGGTACATCTCATTATCCAGTCATCAAATTCCTCTTTTTTAAGCTGGATCTTCCATCCTTGGTCTGCTTTGTGTGGCTGCTTCAAAGAAGTGTTTATGATGTTGATGATGTTGTTCTTGTCCAGGAAACAACCCAGGAAAACCCTTTCCTCCACACAAAGATCCTTGCTATCAATTTTTCTATGAATCTTTGAATTTATTGTTTCTATAGTAAGACTCCATGATTTGCTACAGAGTTTTCTAAAGGAGGGTTCTTTATCCTTGAAGATATTCCTATTCTGAGTGAGCCAAATGTTCCACAGAGTCACATAGGGGAGGGTGTCCCATATTCTCTGCGAAGTTTTGTTCTTATTTTTTCTCCAGGGATAGTTTCTCTTCTAGGAGCGAAGGGCTTTAGCTATGCAACTATGGAAATCCCAGCTAGGTTGAAAAAAGGGCATTAGCTCATTCCAGCAGCGGGATGCGAAGGGGCACTCAATGAACAAATTTTGGGCAGTCTCTTCAGCATTTTGACAGTTTGGACATCTTGAAGGGCCAAGTACACCACTTTCCTTAAGGTTCCCAAAGGTTAAAATTTTTTCTTTCAGAAGAGTCCAGATGAAAAAGTTGACCTTGGGAAGTGATTCTGATTTCCAATCAGCCTTCTAGTTGGGCCATATTGGCGCAGGATAATGATCGTCACAGAGATGTTGACAAGCTGCTTTGATGGTGTATGCTGATCCGGAGGATTCCCATCAAAATTCATCAACGCTGTATTTTTTAATAGCAGCCAAGCCATGGAGATGAGTTTGAAGAATGCCAAGGTCATCTTCTAGATGGGTTGGAACTTTTGGGAAGTGCCAACTAGTCCAATTTTGAGTTTAGGCATCCCATTTACAGAGCTGGCTTAAAAGTTGAAGGCCTATGTTGCTGAAGAAGGAGAGGATGCTCTGAGTTCTAGGTTTTTCCATGATGGGGGTATGTCCCATAATGTGATCTTTCTAGATATTGATGGTGTTGCCTCCCATGGGAACTTTGGAAAGATTTTGGGCAAGAAAGGGGATGGCTTTTTTACAAAGAGCCCAAATTTTGGAGCACGGCCTGTTTGGAATCTCTTGGTCAAATAGATGCTACTGGGTAGTATTGAGATACTTGACTTCCATGACCTTTTTCCACCATGCTTGATTCCCATTAATAAGCCTCCAGACAATCTTCCCTCCAAAGGTTATGTTTAGAATTTTTGGAGAAGTAACTCCAATTCCTTCGTGTTCCTTATCCTGAATTACATGCCTCCATTTGACAAGGTTATATTTCCTTTTATCATTCTTCCCACCTTGCCATAGAAAGTGCCTGATAATAGCTTCTATTTTGTGGAGAATGATGGCAGGGGATTGAAGAAGGGTGTAATGATACAGTGGCAGGGATGAGAGCCCAGATTTGAGAAGTATGAGGCGGCCTGCGGGATTGAGCCATGAAGAGCCCCATTGTTGGACCTTTCTTTTCATTTTTTCAATAGTAACATTCCAAACTTTTGCCTTTATAGGTCCAGCGCTTACTGGCATACCCAAATAAGTGAAGTTCCCCCAGTTCAGTCTACATGGGACAACAAAGATGTTAGCAATGCTTTGGATGGTTTTCCTAGATGCATTCCATCCATAAATGCAACTTTTAAGATGGTTGATCTCAACTCTAGAGTAATCCATGAATTTTTCCAAAACAATTTTAATCGTTGAGAAATGATGTTGGAGGCTCCTCCCATTAGAAGAGTATCATCTGCAAATTGAGAGCGGTTCATATTTTTGAGGCCCGCATGCCTCATCTGGTCCAAGGCTTTGCTGAAGGATTCTTCCATGAGAATAAAGAGATAGGGGCAGAGGGGGCATCCCTGCCTTAAACCTCGAGAATATTGAAAGAAGGGGGCTGGTCTGCCATTTATGAGTGGCAATATCCAAGGTCCAGAAATGCAAGAATTAATTAGAGCTAGAAAATTGGAATCAAACCCCATTTTTTGAAGGAAATCAAGGAGGAAGGAATGTCTGACCCTATCAAAGGTGTTGGCCATATCCAACTTTAGAATGAAGCCTTTTTCTTTGCAGGAGATGCTGGAATGAATGGCTTCATGGACAAGGAGAATGTAGTCAGTTATTTTCCTTTAGGATATGAAGCCGCCTTGGTTTTCTGAAATGAGACTATAGAGATGTGGCTTGAGGTGCATGGCAAGGATTTTAGTAATGAGCTTATAGGAGGAGTTGCAAAGAGAGATAGGCCTGAATCTGGAGAAGGAGGTAGGCTGGTTTTCTTTGGGAATGAGTGCAAGGTAAGTAGAATTGGTGTAGCCCCCAATTTTTTTTTCTTTTCCGCTGAGCCCGTTGTATCATTTTCACAAGGTATTTTTTTATTAGCTCCCAATACACTCTATAGAAGTTGATGGAGAAGCCATCTGGTCCCAGAGCTTTGTCCGGATGCAAAGCCCAGATAATGCTTTTGACCTCCTCTTCTTCAATTTCTTTGTTAAGGGAACTATTTATTTATTCTGTGATATTGGTTGGGAGGTGCTGGAGAAGGTCGGAGTAGTCTTCATGGGATTTTCTCTCTATAAGTAGCTCTTGTAAGTGTGAGGTAGCATCTCTTTTAATATTTTCTTGATTAGTTTGAAGATGACCAGCTGTGTCAACGATAGAGGCTATGTTGTTTTTCACTTTTCTTATAGTGGCCTGCTTGTAAAAAAATGCAGTGTTTTTATCTCCTGCTTGGAGCCACAAAATTCTTGATTTGATGCGCCATTTTTCCTCCTCTGCCCTGTTGGAGCATAGAGATGCCAGTAGAGATCTTTCTCTTGGAAGATACATTATTGACTGGTGCTGTGGGCTTCAATTTTCCTGTGGGCTTCATCCAGATTTCATTTGATTTATGTCTTGATACGATTCGGTTCTCTGTAATGGGTTTTAGCCCATTCCTTTAAGACCATCTTGGTTTTTTTGAGTTTGGACTCCCATATGAGGGATGGAGAGCCTTCAACATGTTGGAGCCAAGTGTTGCGGACTAATTGATTTGCTTCATGAATATCATTCCAGAGAGGGTTGTATTTGAAGGGAATGGGCCCAAGCGAGCGATGGTCTCCAAAAGTGAGGGTGATGGGATAATGTTCTGAGGCTGGAAGGGAAAGAACGTTGGCCATGGCAGTAGATAAGTTTGAAAGCAAGGAGACATCAACCAAGATTCTGTCAATTATTTCCATAATGTTACCTCTCCCTATTCTTCTATTGCTCCATGTGCATCTACAGTTCTTTGGTGATATATCCACCAGATCGTGGTCTTGCATTATTATTTCAAGCTGATTTCTGGAAGGATCTTGATTGAAGTTGCCTCCTTGCTTCTCATTAACATGTAGAATTAAGTTGAAGTCCCCTCCCATTATTATATTGCTGCTGCCTCCTTTGTCTATGTCTTCTTTGAAGGTGTTCCAGCATTGCTCTTTGTCTCCATAATGATTCGGCCCATAGACATTGTAAACTATGATTGTCTTTTGCTCTCTGTTGTTTTCTAAATTCATTTTGATCCAGTTCTGGTTTACTGTGTTGCCTTTTTGTTCCCAGATATTTTGATTCCAAAGGGTGGTTAGTCCACCGGGTGCACCCCTTGATTTAGAGAGGGTGCCTTCATAATTCTTCGTTTTACTAATAATTTTCTTCATTTTTGTTCCTCCTTGTTTTGTTTCCTGCAGGAGAATGATTTCTGGTTTATCTTGGTTTATTAGATCTCTTAGGGCTGCAAATTTGGAGGGTTGCCCTAGACCCCTACTATTCCATGAGAGAATTTTCATCATTGCAAGAAGGTTTTCCAGAGAGTTGCTTTCCCTCCTTGATCCTTTTGCCCTATATCCTTGATGTTTTGTCCCAGTATGTAAGTTTCTATGGGGTTCTGAGTTCCCATTGCTATATCCTTCTACACATGTTCATCATGGTGTTACTTTGTTTATTTCCTTCCTGGGCCTTGCTTTTTTTGTGTTTCCACGGTTGCTCCATGTTCCTTTGGTGAGTTCCTAGTGATACGAATGGTGGAGGGGTCTTGAGAGGAGGAATGGGGGTTAGGAAGGGAGGGGGAGATGAGGGGAGAGTCTGGCTGAGAGAGAGGAGTAAGAAAGGGGGGATCATCATCAAGAGTGGAGATGGATGAGAAGGGGTTGGATGATTCTAGGGTGGATTTGAAATCGAAGGTTGATGGGAAGAATCCATATTGGGGGTGGAGCTAGTCAAAGGGATGGGCTTAGGGGGAGGAGCATCAGGGGAGATAATATTAGGGTTTGGGTTATTTTTCTTCCTTTTAACAATTTCTCATTGTGGATCAGCGTCTGGGCTATAAACATCAATAAATTTTGAGCAACGATTAGCAAAGTGACCATACTCGTGACATACCTTTCATTTGAACAGGATCTGTTCATAATAAAGCTGCTGAATATGCATCCATTCATCCACTCTGAGCTTGATGGCCTCGGGGAGACCTTTTCCTAAATCTACCTTGACACAGATCCTGGCGTATGCTTACATATTTTCCTTTGGTTCAATTCAATCTATGAATTTTCCCACTACATTCCCAATGGCTCTAACTGAATCATCCCCCCAACAATGCAGAGGGAGGTGGGGGAGTCACACCCAGACTGGAACGACGCTTGGGACATCCAACTTTGGGTTAAAGTCTGGCATCCATTTATTTAGATATAGACCTCTAGAACCATGAAATAGGGTCCATTTCTGAAGATCAGGTTTTTGTCCTCCTTTGTTTCAAAGTGAAAGGTGAAATACCCCTTCCCACATAATCGAATGGAGATTTTTCCATTGATTTTGTCAGACCAATTCCGTTCGACCCATCTTTGTACTATCTTCGGTGAGGGCCAAAGCCCAGTAAATTAACCAGTGAGACCCTTTTCAGCAAGAGAAAGTGCTGCCGTGCGAGGGATTGAAGGTGGAAGGGAAACCTCCTGCAACCCATCAAGATTTTTCATGAATTTGGAGATTGCTGGCCTAGGGCGAGAAGGAGGCAAGGATTTGACAAGAGCGGAAAATGCTTGGGCCTAGATCAGGTTGGCTGCAACCTCCGGGGAGGATTCCGGAGGGGCCATACCGAAGTTGTGGCTGCGATCAGTAGAATACCAAGGAGGAGCGCTATAGCGCAGGCTTAGAGCGCAGCAACGCGTCTGCGGCTGAAAAAAAGCTTCAATTTTATTTGAATATTTTTGATATTAAGTTGAATTTCTTTTGATATACATATTATTTTATTATTTTTAAATAAAAACCTCATTAATATTATTTTATTATTCTACAAAATCTCCATTATACTAAATTATATAGTCTTTAGACATAATAAATACTCAATTTACGTGCAAACTTTCAATTTATTAAATATCTTAAATAATAAGTAAAAAATAAATATTTTAAAAATAAAAGATAATTACTTGAGAGTGTACTGCCAGGGCCTGTTTCCAGTATAATCTCAATCAATATTGAACCATTTTAAAAGGAATTTTGTTAAGGTGAATTTTAGTAAACATATATGGGGTAAAGAGTTGGGTAGAAAGAAAAAGTATTATGTTCAAAAATTCAACCCCACTTGTGATCTCCAACAAAAAGAGTACATCGGAGCTAGCATTTAGTGGAGAGAAAATATTCCTATTGTTAAATTAAGAACTAACTCACATCAACTTAGGTGTGAAACGGGAGGGTGGAAGAGACCTAGAGAAGCTTGGGAATTACGAGTGTGTACTTTTTGCTGGGAAAATAATTTCATTTAGAAATGTGATGCTTTAAAATACATTAGGGACAATTATGGTAGTATGTTAGCATCAATTCATTGTCATTGTATTTTCAGTGAGGGGACTCTTAGAAGGTTGAGTCAACTCATCATCAGTTTGAGTAAACAAAGGAATGAATTGCAAAAATAAAAAAATTAGGAAAATCAGTAGTCCTAGAAACTATTTTAGTCTCTTAGACATAAAAAAACTAAATTAAATTAAAGGGTTATATATATTCAATTTTAAAATCCATACAACTTCAATTTAATTCTTAAAAATTTAAAATTGACTAACGATTTGAATATATGTGTGTGTAATCGAATGGTGTTGAAACTGGCTAAGTTTGGAGCATTGGATTACAGGGTCTATATTATCTTCATTATAATGTCACTAAATCATTATAATAACATTATTATTATTATTTTAAATAATGTTATTTTATTTTAAATGATAGTTAAATTATGATCATTGAGTATATTTTAGATTAATAACAATGTAATTGAGCTAATAATGAGCATAGGTTTTATATTAAGGTCAAATCTATTTTTTTTTAGATTAAATTTTATTAAGATGTAAATTTTTTTAAGTGTAAAATCTAGGAAAATTTTGCAACTTGAAATATTTGATTCCTTTAGCTTTTTAGTAGATTTGGAGTTAAAATGAATCAATGTTGGTTTTTAGCAACACACTAATAAAATGTTTTAACCTTAATTTTTTTTATTTAATAAATACATACTTGACATGAAATATTTTACTTATATTTCATATTCTCCACATTGAAATGTTAATACATACTCCTTCATATTTGAAAGTACATATCTCTCTCTAGATATGTTATTAATATTTTTTAAAATATTACATGTCAAGTCCATATTAAACATATTTGATGTTAAAATCTTTTACTTAGAATGTATATTAAAATATTTGAGTTATAAATCCATATTAAATTTTTGTTTTGTTATAAATAATTTTTAATATCAACTCCATATTAAGGATGGATTATAAGGAAAAATTTAATTTTAATTAATTTATGTTTCTCTATATAAAGGTGATACAAAATTATGTTATTTAATATAGACATTGAAATATTTTATGTGCGACTCATATTAGAATATATATTTTTTAAATATTACATTTCTGAATTACATATCATCTAATATTAATAATATTGTTTTTATAATATTATTTTTACATGTCATCTATAAAATCCATATTAAGTTTTAAAGGAATTACATATCTCATTTATAATAAAATAAAATAACTATTTTTTACATCCAATTGCTTCATCTCTCTAAGTTTTTTTATATTATTTTAAAATGCAATGTTACATCACAACATCTCCCTCATATGAAATTTTAGAATGTCTCTTAATATAAACTGTAGAGTGCCTTTCAGTATAATAATTACTAAATTTATGTCACATGTACCCCATAATAATTAAAAAAAAAAAAAAAAACATACAACAACTTGACATGGTATATAAATGGCTTCCCTCACACTTACTTACAAGTAAAGGTTTTCGGTGATAATTGGTGTGTGTTATTTCTATAATCATTTATTCATAACCCTAGCATGCATCTCAAGCGTATTCTAATGTTAATGTCACGCTTGTCAATTGAATCATATTATTTCTATAATCAATGGTTTGTGCTTATGGCCATGTGATCATAGAATTATCTCAACTGATGTCCATATTAATGACACTGGACACTTGGACCTTGTATCTACCCTTCGATATTATATAGTTAATCCTATGGTGGAGATTTACTCCAAGCATTTCAGGTAACTAAATCACCTCCTCTTATTGTTCAGTTAGTCATTTTCCATAGCCTAGAGAGTTTCGAGCTTCTACAATCGGGTTTCCTTCTATGATTGAAATTCTCAGCACCCAAGTAGGTGCTTCTATAGAAATTAATATCCAACTTCATTTAATTTATGTATGGAATTCTCACTTAGTTTTTGGCCTTAACCCCTCTAATTTTTATATCTTTCAAGGCAGAAACAAGGTTCCTAATTCGGTTCGTTGGTGGAGGTAAGCGATGGAGGACATACAACCAGATAACAAAGAAAGCACCCTTCTGGTCATGAGTTTTTTTATTTTTTATTCTAGCGGTTCCAGATTATCTAATATGCGTTCTATTTTTTTCAAGTGTTTCAGTGGAGGGTATCCCAGTCCCGACACGTATATCCCTTTCCCTTTTCGTCTACTTCCCCCAAACTCATCATTTTCCTATTGCATAAGGTTTCACTCAAGGGTTTGAGTTTTGGGTATGTTGTAGGTAAGACCGTGATAGTATATCTCTTATAAAGACTCTTCTCATGTGGCTTCTGGAAGTGACTTATGCACTTTCCTCCACCTTTCCAGGTTCCATCCCTTTCTTTGCTTCGGTACATGGTTTCCTAGAAGTTGATGTGTTATACTCACTGCAAGCCCATGAATCTTAGTGATTCCTTTCCAGGTAGAGTTTTAGCTTTGATATGAAAAGGGATTACATGATTCAATTACAATATTTGGCTACCTTTGAGCCAAGGGTTATATATCATAATTAGTGTTGTATCTATTACAAGTTGAGCATATACTGGAAAACCCTGGTTGACAATTGTTTGTATTTCAGGTATTAAAGTATGTGTGTGTGTGTGTGTGTGTGTGTATATATATATATATATATGCAATGTTCTTCTAGTTTTAGATTATTGTTATACCCTTGTGCTAATTATTATGGGAATTTTATTTTATGGGTTGTGCATGTAATTTATTTTATCGCAAGAGATGGTTGTTCATATTACTAGTTCTTATGAAATCTACACATGCACAAATATTATCTGTTAGAGGGTTATAGTCTTTTTATTTTTCATAATGAGGGTTTATTGGAATTAATCATAATTATATCCTATGAATGTTGTATATTGAGTTTCATTTTGGGTTTTTCTACAGTCCTAACCACCACAACTTTGGTTTGATATGATTTCTGTGAATATTTCCTGTAACCCCAAGATTCCCCAACACGACTTTCCTACATTTTTGTATTTATGTACATATTATTTATGTTTTTCTTGCTATGATATTTTACAGTGCCCGGTGGGATAATGGGACCTGGCACAAGACCTACTTCCTGCCCATGCAGTACGAAGCTGAAATGTATAGAGACTATGCAATATTCCTGGAATGAACCTTTATCCTCTTTCTAGTAGATATTGCTACGAACGAATTTTCCTTTGTTTCAAAATAAAATCGACATTCACTTAACTAGGTTATATCTTATTTCCTTTTTTTGTATTTGTTGGGTTTATTAGAATACTTCTTGTTCAATCTCTTCAAATAGATTCAATTCAAGACAAGTTTTTTTCCTCCCTAAAAAATTAAATAGAGAAACAGCAACAAATATTCCAAGAATTTTTATCTTTCACACACATAGACCACAAGCCTACTTTAACTGAACATAGGAAACATATAATAATATAAATTAACGATATCCATCTATACAGAAACATTCATTTAGTGATACTTAATAAAAAATCTGGAAGTTCAGACACGTATTTGAAGTAATCGATTCATTAAAGAATTATCCTGGAAAGGACTCTACCACCCAACCAATGAGACTTGGAAATTATGTCCAAGTCTTCCCCCGAGCCTCCTTAATTTCAGAGTAGATGATAATAGTAGTCAGACTCTTATAACTCAAGAATTTTAGTCTAGCCAAGATCTTCCATTCCTTCAGAGATTCCACTAGATTTTATCCAGCTCAAGAATACCCCCAGCAACATCCTACTTGCCTTGACATAATTTTGCCCCAAGGTTTACTTCTCTTTCTTTTCTCTTACCTCCCTCTCTTCTCTCCATCCTTTGCCTCACTAACCAAGTTGTCTTTTCCCTAAGGGAGGAGGTATAGGTAACTACCTCAACTACCTGAAGATTAAAAATTTTCTTTTCTTGTAATCCTTTTCCCGTAATTCCTTAATTGAATTTTCATCCAAAATATTAAAAGAAATAAAAATTCAAATAATTTTGGGTCATATAAAGTTCTTTACTTAGACTTTCACCAATCCAAAATTTACCAAGTCATGCGTTGTAAAAGTAAATGCAACATTTAAATAGCTAGCGGTGTTACATCCTTCCCCCCCCGCCCCCCTTATGAAAAAAATCGTCCTCGGTATTCATTCCTACCCTTGGAACATGTCAGAGTATGATTCCTTCATTGCACTTTATTTTTCCCAGGTGGCCTCTTCCTGGCTAAGGTGCCTCCACTGCACTTTAACCTGGTTAACAACTCGCCTCCATAATTTTTTTCTCTTTTATTGAGAATATGCAAAGGTTCTACCAGAAATTATTTTTCCATCTCGACCCGTACCACACCATAAGTTGTCTTTAATTATTTAATTTTGATAAGTTATTGTTATATAATAATAATGAGAATTATTTTTCAGACCTTTACCTGTACTTCCTTCAATTTTATGATATGTCTAGGATCATATATGTATTATTTTAATAAACATACATGAAACACATTGTGGATCAATATGTGACTAGGTATCACAAGCTGATATGTAACAGGTCCTGTTCTTTCCAGAATTTGGAATGGGCCATGATATCGAGGTGCAAATTTTGCACAACCACTTCATTGTAACTTGCTCCTATTTGGTTTTACCATGACATAGACATGCTCCTCTTTATGAATATTTATTGGTTCTATTCTTGCCCACATATGCTTTTTGCCTATTTTTTTGAACTTTTTTCATGGTCTCATCCATTTCTTCTAACATATCAGGACCTCACAATAACTTGTCTTTTGAGTTTTTTGAGTTAAGCAGTTTTTAACAGCTCCTTCATATAAAAATTCAAAGTGACTCATCTTTAAGGACTCATGGTAGTTTTTATTGTATGCGAACTCAAATAAGTGAATATATTCTTCCCACTTAGTTAGTTTTTTCATTACATACATTCTCAACATGTCTTCCAATACTTGATCCACTCGCTCAGTATGCCCATCGGTTTGTGGGTGATAAGTGGTACTAAATTGAACTTGAGTGCCTAATCCTATGAAAATAGTTTTCTATAATGCTGATACGAATTTCACGTCTCTATCGAAAATCATTACTTTTGGCATACCATGTAACCTAAAAATTTCTCGCATAAATATAGTTGCAATCTGCACCATTTTGTATGTAGATTGAACATGAATAAAATGAGCTACCTTACTCAATTTATTGACTACCACCATGATTGAATCATTTTGTTTCTTGGTTTTAGGTAACCCTCTTATGAAATATAAGGTAATAACTTCCCACTTCCATTCTGGGATGGGTAGAGGGTGGAGCAAACTAGTGGGTTGTTGACGTTCAGCGTGAACTTGTTATAATCCTAAAAAAATGGCCAAATATTCAGTGATAAATTTTCTAATTCTAGGCCAAAATCTATTCTTTTTTATAGGAGAAAATAAATGTTGATATCCTGGATGAGATGCGTAGGGACTTTTATGAAATTCATTCAATATAATTGTATCATAGTTATTTTATTAGGGACATATATTCTCCCTCTAAAATTCAACAAATTATCTTTGTTTATGCCATATTCTGTCTGGATTTTGAGAGTTGTTCATTTATTTAGTTTGCTGCCATAAAAGCATATATTTTGGGTCCTTAACTGCAACTTCTTTAATCTGTGTTGAAAGCTAAATTCCACTTGACTATAGGAAAATTCATATATGTAGTGTAATTTTCTACTTAGTGCGTCAACCACGCGATTCTCATTTCCCTTTAAATGTCTAATATCGAAGTTGAATTCACTTAATAAGTTTGTTCAACTTGCTTCTCGAGCGTTGAGGTTGGGTTGGTTAAAGAAGTTAGTTAAATTGTTGTGGTCAGTCATCAAAATATAATTTTTGCCTAATAAATAATGTCTCCACACCTTTAGAGTGTGTACCACTACAGTCAATTCCAGATCATAAGAGGAATATTTATGCTCATGTTCTTTCAATTTTTGAGATTCGTAGAAAATTACTTTCACTTCTTGCATCAATACTCCCCCTACTCCTTCCTTACATGTGTTAGTGCAAACAACTCATTCCTTTTCTGGGTCTGAAAATTTTAATACTGGGGAGGTGGTTAATAAATATTTCAATTGTTCAAAAGTTTGTTGGAACTATGAAGTCCATTTGAACACTTTTCCATTTTTCTGCACGAAAGTTATAGGATAGGCATTTCTGGAGAATAGTTTAACAAATCAATGATAATACCCCGCCAATGCCATAAAAGATCACATATGAGAAACATTATTGGGGATAGGCCATTCCATAATTGTCTTGATTTTTTCAGGGTCTACAACAATTCTATCTATAGATATTATTTTTCCCAAATACCATATCTGATCCTTATACAAGTCAGACTTGTTGTATTTGGCATACAATTGATGTTCCCTAAGCATTTGCAAGACTATTTTTAAATGCTTCTTCTATTTTTCTAGGTTCTTGAATATATCAGAATTTCGTCAATAAATATTAAAACAAACTTTTCAAGATAAGGTTGAAAAGTACCATTAATAAGACTCATGATATACTCAAAGAACCTAGAAGAACAGAAGATGGTTTCATGAAGTTTTGATGGTTTCCTGATCATAAATGAATCTTTGAGAATAATGTGGTGCCCTTCACTTGATCAAAGAAATCATCAATCCTTGGCAGTGGGTACTTATTCTTAATAGTTAGTTTAATAAGCTGCCTACAATCAATACGTAATTGCATTGTACCATCTTTCTTCCTAACAAAAAACACATGGGCTCCCAAAGGTGAATACACCCTTTATCATGTAGTTCTTGTATTTGCATCTTTAACACGATTAATTCAGGGATACTCATTTGATAAGGGGTCTTTGAAAAAGGTGCAGTGCCCGAAATCAATTCTATGGTAAAGTCTAAATCTCTCTTGGGAGGTAGTATGAGAATTTCTTCTGGAAACACATCAGCAAAATATTGAATTATCGATAAATTTTTCAGGGAAGTAGTTTTATCCTTGGAGTTAGTATATCCCACTTGCATCGCGTAAAATTTTCATTCTTTTCCTAATACATTTACCTAATTGGGAGGTAGTAATTGGTCGCAGCTTCATGGGCATCCTAATTCCCTAAATATCTTGTCTGACACCCTCCTCTGTGAGATAAGTAATGGTTTTATCTTTACAGTTCACTAAGTACCAATTCCCTTATAACCAATCCATACCCTTAAAGATATCATATGACATTAGGGGAATTTTGAGGTTTAAAATGGGTCTCTTAACAAAATAATAAAATAATAGTGGAAATAATAAAATAATATTAGATTACATCATCAAATTTTAGAGGGAAAAAGGAAAAAATCTACTTTTTCAACTTGCATTTTCAACTTATCTCCCTTTGGGTTTACTCAAATTTCGAGCGGGAGAACTCGTTGGATGCATAATTTGATTCTTCATCCAAGGAGTACCCATCTTTCATACTTTTGATGGACCCTGCTACATGAAAAATGAGAAGTACATGAAAAACATTATTGCAATAACGTTTTTATGTATTTCTCATTTTTTGTGTAGTAATCACGTTTTTCATGTATTTCTCATTTTTTGTGTAGTAGGGTCCATCGAAAGTATGCAACGTGGGTACTCCTTAGATGAGGAATTAATTTTTTCATCTAACGAGTAATACTTCTTGAAATTTGAGTAAAACCTTGGGAGATAATTTGAAAATACAAGTTGTAAAATAAGTTTTATTATTTTATTATTTTTTAATATTTTTGCTTTTTTACCCCAAAAATGGTGAATCATCCCCCGTGGTTGATATCATCATCTTGAATCCTATTGGTTATTATAAATTTTATTTTGGCTATACAATTATTTAGGAGGCCCATTGTAGACCTCAAAAGTTCTCTAATGCCCCATGGGTAATACATTTAAATTCATGTAGATTTTTTGCCTTCCTATTTCAATAGGAATATTATCTACTTTTGTGGTTGCTCTTCTTTTGGCCCTGATAGCGAGTTGCACCAATTGGGGGAATGGTTTTGTAGATGGAACATACTTGTTATTTTGGGACTTACATAACTTAAGCTTGCCTTGTATCTACTAAAATAGATAAAACATGATTAAACAACTTACCTTCAAGTTCAATCATAGTAGGATGATATTATGCTTGATGATCCTCTACAACAATGTTGATCTTAGGTATATTTCTTGCTACCTCACCCATTGTTGAAGCCTCTTGAATATTTGCATCCTGCTCGGTCGTAGTGCAGTGTGGCAAATTTTTGTAGTAATAGATATCCCACAGGACCAACACTACAAGGGAGGTCTCTGTGCCTAACCCATCTCCAGTTTACTAGATGCTTCAGCCTATTTAGGCCCATCCCGTGATTTAAAATTTTGTTGATTCCTTCTGAAGGAACTATTATGCTGACCTTTGTGAAAGTTCATAGTGTTTACATTCCTTGGGTTTTTTGCATTAGAAGGATTTTGATTGCCCTTTTTACTCATCCAACTCTTACCACCTCCTCCCTTCTGTTTCATAGGTTTATAACAGATGTAAGCTTTCTTAATAGCCTCATCTATAGTTTTTGGGTTATCAAATTCCCAACACTCCTTCATAAACACAGGTAAACTGCTAATTAAACATTGTACCTTGGCCTGTCATTCTCTTATATAAGGCACACCTCTCAATAAGGAGGTGAATTTAGTCACAAATTCATCCATTGAGAGTTTTCCCAACCAAAGGTCATAGAATTATTTCACCTTATCATCATAGGAACACTCTGTCAAATATTTTTCCTTAAATTATTTTTGGAACTCTCCCCGAGACACTACCTGCTCATCAATTGCATGAACAATTTTGATCTCTTCCCAGCACAATGTGGATATTCCTTGAAGTTGATGATTTGCTAGCTTAGCTTTCATATTATCATTGTATTCATAACTATGAAAATATTTGTTCATGTTTATTAGCCAGGCCTTCGTAACTTCCTCCACTTCCCCTTCAAAGGTTAGGGGTTTAGTTTTCTTAAATTTTCCTTTTAATTCCATCTTTTTCTTCTTATTCTTCTTACGATTAGAGATACTATCAAATTCTTCACCATGTTCACCCTTTTCCCCTTCACGCCTCTAAGTGTGACTTTCCACATGCAAGTTATCATCTCTCTGCCCTTGCCCTTCATCCATTTCTTTTTTTCCAAAGCTCGGTGAAAATTTTATATGATTCTGTCTGTCAGAAAGGATTTTCAAAGTTCACTCATGATCTCTCATCAATCTTTCATTGTAGGCTCGTAGATGAGCCGTCTCATTTTTTAATTGTTGAATTGTCTCTACCAAAATTGCAGTGGAATTTTTTTGTTCCCGTCCGTGTTGGATCCATACTTTAGGATTGGATCCTGAAACCGATATATTACCCGATTCCACAGATGGCCTTGATGGTTTTTTACTTCCCACTCCTCTCCACATGGTGCTTCTTTTGTGAGCATACATTTACACGTGTTATTCAATTTCCTAATAGGCCACAGTTTAGAAACTTGCTTCTCATATTACTTCTCACATGTACCATAACACACATACAAAAAAATAAAAACTAACACATAACTTCTTCACATGGTATATACATAGCTTCCCTCAACCTAAAGTTACCCACTTACTTACAAATAAAGTTTTCTAGTTTATATATATCTATTGTTCTCTTCTGGTTTTAGACTATCATTATACCCTTGTGCTAATGTTTATGGGAACCATCTTTGATGGGTTCTGCATGTAGTTTATTTTCACACCAGAGATGGTTGTTCATATTATTAGTTCTTATGAAATATACACAAGATCAAATACTATCTCTTAGAGGGTTACACTCTTTTTATTTTGCGTAATTAGGGTTTATTGTAATCAATCACAATTATATCCTACTCATGTTGTATATTTAGTTTCATTCTGGGTTCCGCTATAGTTCTAACCACCACAACTCTGGTTTGATATGATTTCTGTGATTTTTTTTGGTAACCCCAATATTCCCCGACACGAATTTCCTACACTTTTATATTTATGTTTTTATTGCTATGATATTTTATAGTTCTCGGTGGGATAAAGGGACCTGACTTGGGACGTACTTCCTACCTATGCGGTATAGATCGGAAATGTCTATAGACACTGGATTATTACTTGAATGAACCTTTATCTATTAGGCTGGGAATTAACCAGTTCCTCTTTCCAGTAGATATTTCTACCCATGAATTTTCCTTTGCTTCACAATAAAATCAACATTCAATTAAAAATTTTCTCCATTATTTCTTTTCTTGTATTTGTTGTGTTTACTAGGATACTTCTTGTTTGGTCTCTTCATATAGATTCGATTCAATACATTTTATTTTCCTCCCTGAACAATTCAATAAAGAAACAACAATAAATATTCCAAGCAATTTATTCTTTCATGCACATAGTCCGCAAGCCTACTTTAAATGGCCATAGGAAACAAATAATAATAGAAATGAACAATGCCCACCTATACAAAATAATTCATTCAATAGTAATAAATAGCAACTCTGGAAGTTTAGACACTTATCTGCAGTAATATATTCAATTAAAAATTATCCTGGAAAGGACTTTGCCACCCAACCAACAAGACTTGAAAATTACGTCCAAGTCTTCTCCTTAGCCTCCTTAATTTTAGAGTACTTGATAGCAGTAGTCAGACTCTTGGACCTCAATACTCTCAGTCCAACCAAGATCTTTTAGCCATTGTGGGCTTCCACTAGCTTTTATCAAACTTCGGAATACTCGCAACAATGTCCTCCTGGCCTTGACAGAATTCTTCCCCAAGGTTTTCTTATCTTTCTTTTCTCTTACCTCCCTCTCTTCCCTCTTCCCTTTGCCTCACTAACCAAGGTGTTTTTTCCCTAAGGGAGGTGGTAGAGGTAGTTGCCTCAACTACCCAGTGATTAAAGATTTTATTTTCTTGGAATCATTTCCCGCAATTCCTTAACTTACTCATCATCCAAAATTTTAAAATAAATAAAATTTAAAATAACTTTGGGTCATCTAAATTTCTTTACTCAGACTTTCACTAGTCCAAGATTTACCGAGTCATGCGCTGTAAAATTAAATGCAATATCTACATAGCTAGGAGTGTTGCAATTTATTTGTAAACTTTCAATTTATTCAATATTTTATATAATAAATAATACATATATATTAAAAAAAAAACACTATAATATATAAACTTCTAGACAGTTATGATAATTATGATTTTCTCTTCTTTCCTTAGAGATAAAAGATATTAGTGGGAAAGACAAGGGGGTTCTTTTTATTTTTTTTTAAAGAAACGAGAGTGTAAACCTTGAAGCGAGCGAGAGAGAGAGAGAGAGAGAGAGAGAGAGAGAGAGAGAGAATACTTCAATAATATGTTGGAAAGTTATGGAAGGAAATTTCTTAAGGAGTATTTCTTGAGATGGACTTCATCCAGTGGAAAACTCCAACACAGACTAGAGTCTGTGAGTTCTAGGATGGGTTGAACCTTGATGCCTGTGAACTCACCCTAATAGGTCTTGTCAAATTACTGTTCTCGAAGGTTAAGAGATCGAGGGGAGAACTAGACGTGATTTTCGTCCCTATGTAAGGGTGGTTTGATATTTTCTTGGTTGAGTTTTGGATGATAACTAGGTGAAACATATAATTTTCCATACTCTCCTTCCAAATAGATACCAATGACTAAAAAGATTGTGTAGTATTATTTTAATTTTGTAGGTAACAAATATAAATGACATTGTGCATATGGAAAAAAGAATAAGCTCTGTGTCATTATGTAACTAGGAAAGAACAATAATTTATGTGTTATCATATATGGGGAAATTAAAATTAATTTATTTACAGTTACTGTGTAACTGGGAAAGAACAATATGTTCTGTGGAATTGTATATGTGGGAAATAACATCAAAAGTTGTGTGCTACAGTGTATCTGAAAAAGAGAAATAAGTAATGTTGTCGTGCATGTGAAATGTCATGGAATTAGTAATGTGCTATAAGGATGAGTTAATGATTTCTAACTATATTGCAACCCTCTTAAAAAATTAGAGGATAGAACGTCTTCTAATATGTAGTGGGAAAAATTCTCTCGGTGCTAAAGTTAGAGTATGTATAAAATAAGTAATTATGGAACTGAAAAAAGTCAGTGGGACAGTCTACATTCAAATAAAGAATAGAATAGGGTTACCCTTTTCACTGTTTTGTTGGTGGCATAAATTATTGACTTAAATTGTTGATTATAACTGCTAGAACTAAACACAAGTTCTTGACTATGGTTAGGTTCCACCTAGAAACCCATGGTTTTAGTATGGAATTGTCCATAGGTGAGCATACCATAGTCAGGTTGGGATACCTCATGGGAAGAGATCAAGTCCCTAGGGGTAGGAATCCTGATCTCTATTAGGTACCGCAAATATATGAATGAACATGAGAATTAGCAGACATGACCACTAAGAGAAATATCAGGGTTATATACTTACAGTATTAATTGATAACTCAATATGTAGCAGTGTAACCGTATTGTAAAAGAAAAAGGAAATAATATATACGAGAAAACTCACTGGAGAGCTATAGTAAGTATCATTATTCCAGAGCCACATTATAGTCATACAATAACATAGTGATTTTTGAGTCATTACCAAGAATGCTAGTAAAATGTATAATGTTTAAGAACTGAAAGGAAGAAAATTACATATAACAAATTCTTGCACAAAACATATTTAAACAAGGGCATGTTATAATAGTGGCCCTATAAAAGGAGGGGCCATGGACCGAATTACTATGTACAATATTCAATGTGAACAAAAACTAGAATCGAAGGGGAGAAAACCCATGGTACTTACAATACAAGTAAAAAATAAGGCAAGCCCATGTCTCAAGTCGAGAAACTAAAGGATAAGAGTCTCACATTACATAAAAATTAACTACTACACGCTTCCATGAAGTCATAATCCGTTCAGGTACAAAGGTTTAGGAAACCCCATGCAGTGTAAAATAAAACAATAGAATGCTTCTCAGGAAATTGGTATGAGAGTATTTAAAACCTAGAACCAATGTAGAGAGGTCGAATAAATTCCTCTTGAACATATCCATCAACCCAATGAGGGTAGGTGAATATTAATGTAACTATCAAACCCTACCTGCAACCAGTGGAGGATATTTAGCTATATGGGTTGTAAAGTAAACCATGCATAAGTAATAGAGTTTGAAAATCTTAAATTTTTTACCTGAGGGAGAAGTCGAGGAATCTAGGTTCCAGCATGCGAACTTGAAAATGAGTAAAACCCTGGACCCTCATTATCTAACCATATTATACATTGACATGACTACTTGAATGAAATTCTAGTAGTGGGATTGCGACCAATTCCTTTGGTCCACCTTAGTAACCTTGGCAACCGAGCAAGCCTGATTTGAATCCAAATTTTGTCAGCACCAAACTTAGCAAGGGTTAATAAACCGATAGATGGTTTTCTGATAAGAAGCAGGAGTTAAAAACATCAAGGGAAAATTTACCTGGTCATGGACACATTGAAACCCTAGAAACTGTGTATCGAGTCTTAGAGGAGAAATTAGCAGCAACGACAACAATGTGAGTGGGAGGACCCCCAGGAGATGAGGGAAGTTAGTTATCTTAACCAAATTCTTACAATATGCGTCATTGTATCACAACGTGAAGGATCAATGACAAAGGATGTGCCAAGTGCTTCAAAAGCTACAAGACAACACATTCATTACTTAGGGTTCGAGAAGTGTCAAAAAATTAAGATAAGACTTATAAAATGCACATATATAGTTACCTTGGAGTTATCTTGAGTTTAAGTGCAGAAATTAATTACCATAAATAACATATGTGAGTCTCAAATGTTAACCTTTATATTTCCTAGCACTCAATCAAGATTGATTCACATGGTGACAACTATATTTAGAAGTGTGCTCCCAAACCCCTCGAAAGGCTTGTAATATTCTTATGTATTTTTTAAGTTATTTACTGATAATAACTGTAAGGTATACATGGTAATTCATATGTATATGTTAATTTTTTTTTGTTGGGATGTTAGTGCATTTTAAAATTGGTATCAAAGCTATAGTTGCAACACTGTGGAATGTTTTGGAAATTGTAGAATAACAAAAGTATACATGTTTCATAGAGGAAATAACATGAGGAGAGGAGCGAGCATCACTCCGTCTAGAAAAACTTCTATGGCACCTAGAACTCTATCTCACACAAAATCCATTCCAGAAATGTGGGTTCAGTTGGGTCGACAAACTCACAATAAAAATGAGTTTTTGTTAAAGATAGTCCAATAGCTATGAGCATAGATAAAAAATTTAAGGGTTGATAACGAAAGGTTGAGGTTAGAATAGGAAAGAATTATGAAAATCCTCTCCAAAAAACAAAATCAGAGGAACCCAAATCCCAATCCATAGGATGGAAATAGAGCTGAGATGCATCGACCGAGAGAGGAGAACCCTGAAGTTGAGGGAGGTCGAATAGACAATGAAGAGGAATCTGAAAATTCCTCGGGAGGAAGGGGAACCAAGAGGGAAAAGGTATAATTGAAATGGGAATTCAAGAAAATTAAAACTCCAACATTTGACGAAGAAATGGAGGAGGATGCTTAGACATGGTTAATATCTACGAATATGATGAAAACTAGAAGGCTAGATTGGAAATCTATCAATTACAGGGTAAAACAACCTTATGATGGGAGGAAGTTAAAACAGTACAAGGCATTGATGAATAAGAAGAGACTTGGGATACTTTCCAGAAGCAATTTAAATACAAGTACTTAACATAACGGTTCTATGATGAGAAGGTGAAGGAGTTTCATATGAAAGTAGTCTATGGATGAATTCCTAACTAAGTGTATTTCCTTGATGAGGTATGTCCCGTATATTCAAGAAGAGAAAGATAAAGTAAAATGGTTTTATTAGTAGTTTACTAGCCTTTGTGAAGGAGAGGTTATGATTTTACAACACAAAAATGATGTATGAAGTTATTCAAAAATCATGAATCTTCTACTAGAAAATGAAGCACAAAGGAAAAGGACACAAAGGGTGGCCAACCAAAAAAGGGTATAAAAATTTACATAATAATAAAATTGAAAAAATTCCAAGAACCAAAACCACATACAGGAAGCAGAGCACTGGACCTTTGGGAAGGAATCAAAAAAATTCCTAGATCACAAAATGAAGCGAGGAAAATTGAGACATCCAACAAGCTAGAACCTGGCCAGTCACAGAAACCTCCCTTGCAATGTTCAGGTTGTTGAGAACCCCACTATTATAAGATTTGTCCCCATCACACCAGATTAGAACCCACTGCTAATATTCAAGAATATTATATGGTTGGGGAAGTGGCAAGAAGCATGTTGAGGATTAATACCGCTTTGGAGGATCATCATGTTGAATATCAACCTGCAATGGTCGAATTTTAAGGTATCATAGATAACCATCCTATCTCTATTTTAATAGATCCATGTTCGAGGTTAAGTTACATCAGTCCAAAAATAGTTGAATTGTGTCATTAACAAAGTGTAAAATTTAAGAATTCACGGTTAGTACAATTGGCCACTGGGAAAAAAAAGAGAGTGACAACCAAGGTAGAAGGATGCCGTATTGACATAGGAGGGCAGTAAATTAAAGTAAATATGAATGTATTTCCCTTAGGACCCTACGATGTGCTTATAGGTATGGATTAGTTAGAAGGACATTGGTCCTTAGTGAACTGTAAAGACAAAAATATCATTTTCCTCACCGATGAAGGTGTTAGAAAAGAGATTAAGGGTATCAAAAGAGCCATTAAATTATGCCCTATTATAACCACTAAATTAAGAAAATTTATACAAAATGGCTTCCAAATTTATGTTGTAAAAGTTGGTTACACTAATTCAATAATTTGTGGATGTCTTTCCGGAAGAAATTCTTAGACTGCCTCCAAAAAGAGGAATTGATTTTACTATAGAGTTGGTTCAAGGAGCTACCTCAGTGTCAATAGCCCATTACTGAATGAGTATACCCAAATTAACATATATTAATATGCAGTTGCAGGAGTTTCTAGACAAAGGATACATTTTCCTAAGCGTGTCACCTTAGGGAGCCCCAGTATTGTTCATAAGGAAGAAAGACAATACACTGTGTTTATGTATCATTTATAGAAAACTAAATAAATCAACCGTAAAAAATAAGTACTCATTGCCAAGAATTGATGATCTATTTGATCAATTCAAGGGTGCTATGATGTTTTCTAAAATTTATCTATGGTGAAGGTATCATCAAGTAAAAATAACAGAGTAGGTATCTGTGAGAGAGAATTCTGAACCTGTTATGGTAATTATGAATTTGTGGTTTTACCATTCGAGCGTACTAATGCCCCGACAACTTTTGTGAGTTTAATGAATGGTGTTTTCGACCCTTACCTGGATAAGTTTTTTTTTCTTTTTATTGATGATATCCTTATATATTCCAGGAGCTTAGAGGACCATAAGGAGCATCTTCGAATAGTGCTACAAATCTTAAGGGAAAATCAACTATATTCCAAGTTCAACAAATGTGATTTTTATAAGGATAAAATTCAGAAATTTTGGGACATGTGATCTCATATAAAGGAATAACTATAAACCCTGAGAAGATTAAAACCATTATGGAATTACCTATTCCCAAAAATGTTTCTTACATACGCTTGTTCATGGGGTTAGTTGGGTACTATCATCACTTCATTGAAGGGTTATCGAGAATTTCCTACCCAATAACCTTGTTACAAAAAAAGTAGAAAAGAATTTAAGTGGACAACAGATTGCCAACACAACTTAGAGCAATTGAAGCACGTCTTAACAACAACCCTGGTACTAAAAATTTCAGAACCAGAAAAGGAATTTATGGTATGCATAGATGCTTGTAAAGAAAGGGTTGGGGGATTTTTAATGTGAGAAGGCAGAGTGATAACCTACGAATCTTCTAAGCTAAAAGAGCATGAGAAAAAATATTCTTCCTATGATTTAGAGATAATAGCGACGGTACATGCTCTAAGGGTATGGCACCATTATTAGTATTAGGGGAAAGGATCCTTTTAATCATAGTAGTTTGACCAAATTCTTTAAACAACCTAATCTAAATGCACGCAAGGCTAGGTTGTAATATCCCCAATTTTTATCTTTCATTTAATGGGAATTACGAGGTTTATTAGGGAAGTGCTAAGAATAACACAATTTTGTAATGTGGGCATTAGAGACATTTTGGGTATGTGGGACTTAGGAGAAACCCAAATTTCCATCCTTAGTGGAATGTTGGGGCCACCCATGATTAAATATGCATCCTTGATGGAGAAATTGTTATGGCTAAGGAGGGGGCTCAAATTTCGTGGTCAAGGGGCCCACATGAGGAAGAAAGAAACAATTATAAATAAGAGGCCGACAACATCATTAAGCAATTTTTTATCAATTGACATTTTACTCTTTGTTGCTCAAGATGTTCAGCTGAGTCATAGGTGTTCTTTAACACCAGAGGTTTCCAAGGGAAATATCACCCTCTTCTTCGATGGGCCATAAGTTCCACCCTAGGGAGGAAATTTCTTTGCATTTTTGGGAGTTGGAAGGAATACCACACAGTAAGAATGAATTCTGAGTTAGTTGGGACACAGTTCAGGGAGCCACACGACCATTGGAGGAGAGAAGAGCCGAAGTGAGGGGTTGTTTTTTGTTGGGGCACTCTTTGATCATTTCTTTGGCACAAGAGGGATATTTTCAAGGACAACAAGCTTCACCCAACAACCATTCGAATTCCTGGAGGAGGGCCTTGTTCATTCTGTTGATGGACTGCGTGGTCCTTGGTTGAGGCAACCTGTGGGGTGGCTTGAGAGCGATATTGAGGAGTTGCGCTATATGGAGGTTGATTGAAGGAATTTTTGGGGTATTTTCCAAAATTTTTGTGGGGAATCACATGCAAAATTTGCAACATGTTACATCTTCTGCTGAAGGAGGAGGGCCAAGCATTTGGGGTCAATTTTGGAGTGTCAAAAATAGGACAACCCTTTCTAGGTTTTTCTAGGTTTATTGAGGAGAGGCAAAGATTAATTTGGAATAATTTTATGGGTAGATTTGAGAAGTAAAACATGGATCCCAACTCAGCCATCATCAAGAGGAGTTATGGGAAATTGGGTTGAAATTTCGGCATCAACATTAGCCAAACCCTTTCTGGGTTTTGGTGGGTTATTGGAGGAGAGGCCGAGGTTAGTTTCCTAAAATTTTTGAAGCACTGAAAGAGGGTCAAATAAACCATTCTTTACAACCAGTAGTTCAATTTCTAGGTGATCAGTGCAGAGCCATATAGGGAAGAACTACACAGAATTTGGGGCACTTACTTTCATCACTTGGGATTTTCTAGCTTGCCTTCCGTAACCCTAGGTGCACAATTCCAAAGTTCTATTATACCCCCATACATTTATAATAGAATGGCTCAAGAGAAGCACAATTTTTGGATTATTTCATGGTGTCTGACTTGCATGTAAATTTAATGTGTGTTCTTGCTATGTTTTCTTTGTTTATCATTTTGAATTTCCACTAGGAATATTACAATGGTATCAGAGCCATGATTTTGGCCAGTTGTGGGGAAACCAACTAGATTAGGGAATATTTGTGCATGTATACATAGTGACGGGTCTCACCATAAACACGCAATCGCTCAAGGGTGATTTAACTACTGTAAATTCTTGACCCAATTGATGAAGGTGTCAGACTAGATATATCCTCTTTATTACATAACATACATTAGAGTTGCACAGGCCGTGGGGGTGCAACCATCTACACAGGATCGTGGGGAGCCATCTAGTCACTTAGTGGAGAGAGTATAGAATACCCCAGTAGTTCCATCCACTGAGGTAGTGACCACGATCATGTTCGAATTTTTGGGTGATATCATCACGTAGTGGATGGCTGAGGTGCCAAGAGATGCATCCACCCTTGACGAGGCACCATGAGATAAAAATATATTGGAATATGGTTGCACACATCAATGTCATTAGTTTTAGGCCAACCTTCTAGCATTGAAAAATAAGATCACATCAATACTAGGGACTATTCGGCTGCAGAACGAGGTGTTGGAGGGCATGAGAGTGGTTTGAGTCAAGTCAGTGACCAATTTGGACCACATTGGGGAATGGTTGGATTCCCTAATGTTACAACTAGAGGGAACATTGGAGAGTCATAGCATCCCCCTTCAGAAATATATAGACGGGGCTAGCAACACTTTTGGGTCACCTTTTCCCATTGGAGTGAGAGAGACAAAGCCACCTAGTCATATCTCATGTGTTGACCTGTATATCGAGAGGATACGATCAAATTTTCATAGGGTGAAACATCCACATGTTGGGTTTTTTCTATGTGTGGGATTTTGTGCATTCGATCCCTCTCTTGGGGTTGGATGGCAAGAGATCTTGAGTTGATACCCAGTGGAGTGGGCTATGGAGATGGTGGTGGACCCAGGTGTAGCTCAGTGGGAGTTTTGAGGAACTGGGGATACTGGAAGCCTAGAATAGCATTGGGATCTGAGTGGGATTACCTATCATTTCCTAGGTATGTTGGTTTACTATGACCTAGATGGTACAGTTGAGCGCACACATTCACTAATGGAGTTTCGGTTAGAACCAGTGGCCAAGTAGTTTATGGATAGGCGCCTTGGGTTGTTTTGGTATGATGATTGTAAACAGGATCACAGGATTATCAACATACACTGGCATGATTTTGTCGGAGGATGTGGCATTGGTAGGCCACCAAACGGTGCCTTGTATGGAGCTGGGGATTCTTCAAATTTTTGTGGGGGACAGAGGACGCAAAGGAGCAGAGAAGTGGTGGCATCACTAGTAACACATAGGGAGATTAATGTCTTTGGTCCCTCAGGGAGGTTTTGGAGTGAATATCTATTCAATGGAGGGTATGGTGATGTGGTGGTGGAGGTGAAGATACCGATCGGGTGTGGGTCGACACGTAGGGATGTAACTCTAGGCCATCAGATCTAGGTATGTGTGGGAGAATTTATAATTGAGCAGTGGTCTATAGGTGGGTGTGTAATTGCAAGGTGGTGTGTCGTAGTGTGTTGGATGTGTTGTGTGGTAGGGGTGTCTTACATCACATTGAGTACACAGGGGGAGTGATTGGTTCCTTGACACAGCCAAGGAACGGGACAATACATGATGGTATAGCGGTATTCAGGCATATCCCATGGTGTAAGGGGATAAGTTGCGACATACAATGGTATGTTGAGGAGTGTGGCGGTACTTGGTGTTATGCATTGGCATATGGTTTGGCACGATGAGACCTTGGAGCATTTCCTCCAATGAGACTTGTGGACAAGGAGATTAGGTGTACCTTTAGGTGCATCTCACTTGAGATCGATGCAGATGTGGTTGAGCTCCTAAGGATGCCATTTTTAGTAGAGATAAGTCTTCGACTAATTTATCATCAAATCCAAGGTAGAGAGAGGGGTATCCATATGATAATTATGCATTACCCCTAGAGACTCTTGATCCTACCTTTGGGGACCTACCCACCAATGACTCTCTAGATGAGATGTTTGGAGGAGCAACGGGCTAACGGATACAAGCGTAGGGATGGCTTGGTTTATTTCCAAGCTAGCATAGGTTCCACCCCTGGGCTCACTCATGGGGATTTGATTGTGAGGGAATTACATGATACACTTCTGGTGATACATTCAGAGGTGTCACAGGAGCCCGGGGAATAATGGATGATAGGCTTCGTCTACAAGAGGGCACCTCAACTATGAGAAGTATCCAAGTGTATCGTCCGGAGTTGTGATAAAGGATTTCACTGCGTGATTTGGAAGGAGCAGGGAAATTTGGCTTGCATGGGACAAATTCCTGATACTTGGGGTCCACTCATGGGATACATATAGGGGTCAGAGATGAGGGCCATATGGGTTCTAACAGGTAGCAGCGCTATGTAGAGCCATCTCGTGCGGAGTGGGAGTTATGAGCTCCCAATATGGTTGGGGGATCCAGGGATCCGTTTGGTAGGTGGATCACTCCACTTTATGATGAGAATGGTCCTGGAAGAGGGTGATCCAAGTCACCTCAGGTTTAACACATGAGGGATGATTGAGGCCTCCACTGCATGGCGGGGCAAACTTATCCCATTGTTACTCAGGGTTGAGATTAGCAGGGGAGGGGTATATATTGGCATGATGGAGATGTGCGGGTAGGATGAGCTTGTCTCTCACATATTTGTCGTTTCTAGGCCTCACGAGACCAGGGTACAGTCTATGCATGATGGGGAGTATGTCACAATCAGAGTTGCGCATCATCAACATGGTGGCACCACTCTGAGATTTGCGAGGGTCCTGAGCATCTCAATATTCACGAATCAATAAAATATAGGGATGAGTTGGTTGTTATGGGGGGAGGTCATGCATATCTTCCATTGGGCTTTAGCAAGTCACCAATGGAGTAGGGTAATTCATTAGCATGGCAGGTATACCAATAGGATGATATAAGGAGGAGCTCATGTGAATAATATATTCTCTTTTCAAGGATTGGGTGGTATATTCGATAGTATACTCTTGGAGTGCATGGGATGGCTTACAAAGTAGGAAAATTCCTCGAGGAGTTGGGAATAGTGAAACATTATCATGATCCCTTACACATTGTTGGTATGTAGGTGATTTCTGGAACTTATATTGGGTAGGATATTGAGTGGAGCATGGGTAGGATATTGAGTGGAGCAAGGGGAGATTCAGGTTGGACAAGATGGATTGGATCCTATTAATGAGGGATTCCTTTATTTCAGGACAATGTGGAGGTGATGATGCGATTCAATGGCGCATTTGGGACCCTGGCACATTTTGCAGTAATAGTGGGAAGCCATAGAAAGGGAGCATGCTTGTTCAGGCATTTCTTGAGGAGAAGAAATTTTTGGCGGGGAGGAATGTAATATCCCAAATTTTTATCTCTGATTAATGGGATTTGGGAAGTTTATTGGGAAAATTCGAAGCCTAACACAAATTTGTAATCTCGGCATTGAAGACGTTTTGGGTATGTGGTACTTAGGAGAAACCCAAAATTCCAACCTTAGTGGAATGTGGGGGCCACCCATGATGAAATTTTTGGCTTATTTCATGGTGTCTCACTTGTGTGTAAATTTCATGTGTGTCCTTTCTATGTTTGTTTTGTTTTTCCAGTAGGAATATTACATAGGTGGAACACTTTCCTGAGTGACTTCTATTTTGACACTAGACACCTTAAAGGGAAAGAAAATTGTGTGGTTGATGCATTAAGTAGAAAATCACATTACGTATATGAAATATACTATAGTCAAGTGGAAATTTACTTTTCTAAGCAACTCAAAGAAGCTGCTCTTTGGGATCTCGAGTATGAATTTATGTGGTGGAAAGTTAAAAATACATAGAATCTTGGAAATCCACTAGAATGTGGCATGAATAAAAATAACTTGCTAAACTTCCGAGGTAGAATATATGTCCCTAATCAATTAGCAATTAAAAAATTCATTTTGGATGAGTTCCACTAAAGTTTCTCACCTTGGGTATCATAAATTACTTTCTGCAATTGGGAAGGATTACTTCTGGCCTGGTATGAGGAAAGAAATTGTTGAATATCTAGAAATACTTTTTGAGTGTCAACAAATCAAGGTGAAACATCAACGCCTTGTTGGTTTGCTCCACCTGCTCTTTATTCCTAAGTGGAAATGGGAAGTAATTACATTGGATTTCATAAAAGGACTCCATAAATCTAGAAAAAACAAAATGATTCCATCATGGTGGTAGTAGATAAGGTAAGAAAAAAATCCATTTTATCCTTGTGAAATCCACTTACTAAACTGTTGAAATCGCAGATATATTTATGAGAGAGATATTTCGGCTACATGGTATGTTGAAGGTGGTGATTTTTAATAGGGATATAAAAGTTACCTTTGCGATTTCAAAGGCCCTTTTTACTATATTGGGCACTCATATTCAGTTTACCACTACATACCATCCGCAAACAGATGGAAAAACTGAACGGGTGAATCAAGTTCTGGAGGACATGCTTAGAATGTATGGAATGTGGAAATATCTTCATTTGGATGACTTTTCCTATAATAATAGTTATCATGAATTGCTAAAAATGAGCCCTTCTGAAGTATTGTATGGAAAGAGGTGTAGAACACCTAAAAACTGGAGTAACCCATAAGATACGATAATTTTGGGACTACACATGTTAGTAGAAATGGAGCAAGAAGTAAAGAAAATTTGACAAAATCTAAATGTTTCCCAAGATAGAAAAAATGCGTATGTAGATAAGAAGAGGACTTATAAATAATTTTAGGTAGCAGAGCATGTTTATATGAGTTTTAAACCTAAGAAGAGCACCTTAAAGTGGAGTGGTTATGAAAAATTAGCACCATAGTACAGTGAAGCTTTCCAAATCGTGGAAAGAGTAGGACATGTAGCATATCAACTTTCACTACCTAGTCACATTCGAGTTCCCAATGTATTCCACGTTTCATTTTTAAAAAGATATGTGTATGATCCCAACCATATTATTTATTGGGAATATGCATAGGTAAAATAATAATTATATATTGTATATAGATATGTGTGTAATCAGTAATTTAAAAGAACCAATGACAAGGTTGTGATTTTGTGACAGGTCGAACCTGACAGAGAATTCTTAGTAGAGCCTTTAGGTATTATCAATCAGATATAGATAAATTTACAGAGGCAAGCTATCACCCAAGTTAAAGTGCAGTGGAGACACTTTAGCCTAAAAGAAGCCACTTGGGAATATGACGAGTTTACGCGGCAAGCATATCCTGACATGTTCCAAAGGGCAAAGGAAAACATCAAGGATGGATTTTCGCACAAGGGGGGAAGATGTAACACTCCAGTGTTGTAAATATTTAATTTTACTGTCAGTTACTTGTTGAACATGAGGAACTCCAGTAACTATGCTTAGAGGAAAATCGAAGTAAACTTTAAATGTTAAAGTTTATTATTTTGTTTTTATTAATAGGAATAGTGTCAAGTCTTGAATGCCTGGGAAAAAGATCCAAAAATGAATTCAGAAAAATTCCAGACAATAACTACAATTATCATTCTCTCTTCTTTCCCTAGAGACAAATAATCTCAATGGGAAAGACAAGGGGGTTCTTTTTATTTTTATAAAAATAAACGAGTGTAAATTGTAGTTTTTAACCATGTATAGAAATTACCTGCAAACATATTCTTAAAAAAAATAAAATAAACAATGGCGAGAACATAAACATAAAATACATATACACAAATATTTTCCCCTATATCCCAAAACCGGGACTACTAGATTTATTGTTGATTATATTCATTTCAATGTTACAATATATATATATATATATATACACTAAAGCATTCATAAACCTCAATCCATTAACAGTAGATCAGAGCATAACCATAGTTCCCTTGACTAGATCTACAAAATACCATGGACATAAAACCATCATGCCCAAAACCATGTGCAATACCCGTGCACAAAACCATATGTAGGTTTGCCCACCCAATATAGGGTCCAAAAAAAATTCCAAGGTCGCTTACCCAGGCCCTTCTACAAACCCCCCGACTAGTCATGGAAAGAACATAACACATGCCCAACATTCTCCCACTTGTTGTTTTATTTTCCACACAGGGGGTCATATGAGAGCTTATTCATTGGTGTAGCCCTGCAACACCCTTTGATTCTCTACACCAAGAAAACTTCTCAGTGCTCACAAACTTTGTCAATGCATCTGCTACATTCTTCAAAGTGTCCACCTTTACTAGAAATATCTTTTTGTCCTCAAACATATCCCTCACAAAGTGATAATAAACATTAATGTTCTTTTTATTTGAATGATAAGTAGGGTTATTTTCCAAGAAAATTGCACTTTGGCTATCACAACCTATCCTTATAGTTTGGTGTACCAACCTCGTACTTGAACAAGATCTCTATATGATGCTTTCTTCCTACTCCTGATAAACCCTCTATATATTCAGATAACCTTTGTCATTTGGGAAACATGCCTTGATAGTGTATGATAAACCACCAAGGAGATGGAAGTCGCGACCTGTAAGGTCGTAGTTGAACCCACTAGCATGCAGAAGAAGGCACTAATTTTTTTCACTAGACTATTGTTCCCCTCAAAACCCATAATGAAATTCATTATCTCGAGTCTCATGATATTGTGGACTGTAAGTGTTTTATGACTTAGAGATATTGAAGGACGTTTCACAACGGGTTCACGATTGTGGCTATAAAGGGGAAGAACAAAGTAGTACCTTAACTCCATTTCTCTACACTGGCATATGAAGACCCTTTTGGGTAGGGTCTTAAAAGAAAATCGAGAAGAAATATATGACATCTTTGTTGTATTGGATGATGTTAAACGTGCTCAACGGTATCAATGATTTTTCCTAGAAAGGATAGAGGGCATGATTTCTCATTTATAAAAGCACTTCCAGTGTGATGTTGATATCCTAGCGCCTCCAAGATCTAGCACCAAAGATCTCACTCCAATTACTTCCTCTGATTCCTAAATGTTTGTAATGTTAGATAACAACGTTTTGTTATGTAGTATGGTAGCATCTAGGTTTGTTTGTTTTATTGAAACATCTCTCTTTTGGAAAGTTTTCTTATATTGTAGGAGGTTAAAATAATACGATTTCCAATGTGGTAGATTGAAATTGCCTATAATCACCTATGTTTGAACTATGGTCAACTATATGATTTATCTTAAATTGATGTTTGTGTGAGGTAATACAAATCTTAATTTACAAAATATATATAACTTTTGTTAACTATAAAATGAATTAATATATGATTTGAACATATATACATTTAAAAGAACATGTAACAAGATTATTAATCATGAAAATTGAGCCCCACTTCACCATGGAAATTCTTGACATTACAATATTATAGGGAAATAGGATGATTGATCAATACTACATGTCCAAAATAATATAACTCATTTCATAGTATATATATATATATATAATTTAATTGAAAAATAAAAAATAGATAGCTACCTTTAAAATAAATCTCAACCTTTTTATTTATTACTAAAATTTGTTTGTGAATATTTCTTGATATTCACTTATTAGTTAAAAAAAAAAAAACCTAACCTCAAATACACTCCCTTGGAGACATAAACATAATAAACTAATATAAACATTGCCACTATTAATTAAAACTCACCTACTAATTATTAAAGTTTAAAAAAAAACCTATCCTCATATAAACTCCCTTAGAGACATAAACACAATAAACTAATATAAGCTTTGGCACTATTAATTCAAGTGGAGAAAAGCAATCAAACGAATAAATAAAAGCGCAATAAAACAATACAAATAAACACCCTTACATACATAAACACAATAAACTAATTATGCTTTGGCACTATAAATTAAAGTGGAGAAAAGCAGTATCAAACGAATAAATCAAACTGCAGTAAAACTATACAAATACAAGATGTGAGTGGGTATTTGTTCATTAGTGGGCAAACACATTACAGACAGTGAGAGAGAAATGGCAGCGGCAGAGGAGTGAAAGGATCGGGTTGTCCTATTCTGTCAGGCGATGAAAAGAGGACGTAAAACGAAAGTGAGGGCTATTATTGCCAGCAAAAGCATCTCAGTGTTTCGCCCCCACCAGACAGTGGACTTTGGAGATGAAGGCGAAGGAAACCTAATCGAGAGCGTACTGGAGGGACCTGTTGGTCGGATAATCCGAATCATTATCAAACCATTCATTTCGGTGCGGTGGCTAAATTTGACAACTTTGTGCGCAGGAAGAAGTCAAGGAGAGACTTGAAGGTCGAATAGCTGAAATCAACACCTACCTGGTTCACACCTGCATTACCTTGAGGAAATTTTCCACAACGATAGGAATGCCATTTCCACCTCCTCCCCTCCTTGGTTGTCGTTTAATTCGCATGATATGACATAAACAACAACCCCTTCTTATCAGGGACATACAACGCTCCAGTCCGATTCACCCAGAATTTCAGGCCAAGAAACAAAGGGTGGTCGACTGCGATAGCTCTCCAGAACATGCAATACACATGTTGATTTTGGTCAGCCAAACTGGTAATGAGGGCGAAATAAGGGAGAAAGCTCATGGCAGGATGAAGGTTGACTCCTACATAGGGAAAGGGGCCCTTGGCTTCGTGAAGGACATGTCCACCTCTTTTTCTACCCAAAGCAATAGCTTCAATAGGAACAAGCTAGGTGGGAAAAGAATAGGCAAGGCAAGGCACCAAAGGAGAAAGCTTAACTCAACCAAATAAAAAATGACCACAATAAGGACTACTCAACCCTCAACCAAACCAAGAATGGCCACAATAAGGACTACTCAACTAGGCATGCTAAATTCACCAGATAGACATAATCAATGTCTCTTTTTCCATGCTACTTTGTTTCTCTTGTTTCTTTAGTTTCATTCATATTTATTCTATTTAGGTGTTATACTATTACACTTTTGGTTCAGAACGCTTTGGGATACCATCTCATGGGCAAATAGTCTCTCCAATTATCTCCTTATGACAAACATATTTTTTTTTACAAATAGCTCCTCATCTTCCATAAAGATTATTCCATATATTCATGAATTTATTTTATATAAAATTTTTAGAATATAAAGATTTCAGTTTGTTTACAAAAAAAAAAAAAACTTTCAATCTACTAAATTTTGAGAGGGATCAAGCAAATCTTTTTTATTTAGTCTCATAATGGTTTGCAACTAGAGATTTTGTTTGTTTGCTTGTCAAGTGGTCTTTGTTCACCAGGTTTATACTTGTGGCTTGAGAAATCATGACCTAAGGGCATCTAAGCCGCCAAAGTCAGTCGGGGATCGCACCTGGCTTGGGCCACACCAATTATTAACATGACTGGATTTTTTCTCAAAAAGTTTCTAACAGGTGACCTTCTTCACATCACAGAGTGACTTAACATTACACCCCATCATACATCACAAAGTGACTTAACAATAGACCCCATCATCGTCTATTCTATGACTTGTGGGCTACAACTAGAGATTTGATTCCTCTAGGCTCTTAGTAAATTTGAAGTTAAAATGGCTCTACGTTCGTTTCAAGCAATAAGCTAATAATTTTTTTTAACTACAATATATATATATATATATATATATATATATATATATATATATATATATTTGTTTTATATAATATATACATAGTTGACATTGAAATATTTTAGATAGTATTTATATTACCCATTTTAAACTGTTAATATATGTATCTTCATATTTGGAAATAGAGAATATATATCCATAGTGGGCTCTCTCTCTCTCTCTGGAATTATAAATCTCCCTCATACCTCGAATTATAATTTATTAATATAATAAGAATTCTTTCACTATAGAATTAAGGAATTATAAATCCCCCTCATATATTGAACTAGAATTTATTAATGGAATGATAATTCTTTCTCTTTCTCTCTTTATATAGTTGATATTAAAATATTTTACTCAACATACATAAAGAAATATTTGATTTATAATCCACATTAAACTTTTATTTTGTTATTAATACTTTTTAAATGTTCTATATCAAGTCCAACATTTATTTTTAATTTAAATTATTTTATTTTTTTCTATATAAATTTTTTATAGAACTATGTTCTTTAATTTGTACATTGAAATATTTTATTTATGGTTGATATTAGAACATATTTTTATTATTAATAGATTTTTATTTTAAATAGATACCAATTTAATATAAAATGAATTAGATATCATGTATCATGAGTAGTATTATTTTTACAAGCTATTTTTCAATTCTATATTAACTAATGGAGATATCACATATTTCCTTCATATTAAAAATAATTTATTTATTTATTTTACTTTCAATAAAAAAATTGATTATCTATGTTGAATTTCTTTTAATATAAATATTATTTTATTATTTCTAAATAACAACATCAATAATATTATTTAATTATTCTACAAAATCTCCGTTATACTAAATTATATAGCTTTAGACATAATAAATACTGGATTTATTTACAAACTTTCTATTTATTAAATATCTTAAATAATAAGTAAAAAAATAAATATTTTAAAAATAAAAGATAATAGAGTGTAATACTGCCATAATTTTATAAAGAATTTTGTTATGGAGAAGTTTTGCGAGTATATATGGGGAAAATATTTGTGTAGAAAGAAAAAGTATTATGTTCAAGAATTCAACTTCACTTGTGATCTCCAACAAAAATAGTACATTGGAGCTAGCATTCCGTGTAGAGCAAAGATTCTTATTGTTCAATTAAGAACTAACTCACATCAACTTAGGTGTGAAAAGGGAAGGTGGAAGAGACCTAAAGAAGCTTGGGAAAAACGATTGTGTACTTGAAGTTCTAGGGCACTGGAGTCAGAAAAGCATTTCATTTTGGAATGTGATGCTTTCAAAGACATCAGAGACAATTATTATTTTCAGTGAAGGGACTCTTAGAAGGTTGAGTCAGCTTATCATCAATTTGAGTAAGAAAAAGAATGAATTGCAAAAGGAAAAAAAACAAGGAAGCTAGTAGTCCCATAGACTATTATTCATTCATTCATTTCAGTAGCCATATTATTTAGTAACATGCACTCTCACTGTGTAAAAAAGCTAAATTAGCGAGTTATTTAACCCATATATATATATATATATATATAATCCACACCACTTCAATTTAATTCTTAAAACTGTAAAATTGATTAATGATTTGAATATGTGTGTGTAATTGAATGGTGTTGAAACTAGCTAAGTACGAAGAATTGGATTACATGGTCTATATTATCTTCATTATAATTTCATGATTGACATTATGTGATTCATTTCATTGGTTTCAATCCCACTTTTCACCCCTGTGAGCATCACCCAATGCAATGAGTGCTAAGTGGACTATTCAAAAATCATGAGAAATTAGTCAGTTACGACTACCTCTCATGGAAATGGTCATAGATGAATGCATTACTTAATGCAGTTGAATCAAAAAAATGATATCTAATATAATGCACTACGGAAAACCCTCATACTTAAAATGTCATTAAATCATTTTAATGACATTATTATTATTATTTTTAAATAATGTTATTTTATTTTAAATGATAGATAAATTATGACCATTGATAATATTTTATATTAATAAAAATATAATTGAGCTAATAAAATTAGTATAGGTTTATATTAATGTCAAATTTATTATTTTTAGAGATTAAATTCCTTAAGATGCAATTTGTTTTAGTGTAAAACTTAGGAAAGATTTGCAACTTGAAATATTTGATTCCCTTAACTTCTTACTATATCTAAAGTTAAAATGAATTAATGTAATAAAATGTTTTAACTTTGATTTTTTTCATTTAATATATACATACTTGATATCGAAATATTTTAATTATGTTTCATATTCTCCACATTAAAATGTTAATACATGCCCCTTCATATTTGGAAGTAACCAAGAAGAATTTGTGGAGAAAGAAATTTACAGAGGATTTATGAAGCCGAGAAAATGGAGAGCAGGAAGGTGAGGGTTTTTAGGTTTGGGCAGGATGATGGCAACAGGGTGGCTCCTCTGGATTGTGCACCAAGAAGGGTGGGCACCCTGATGTCCATGGATTTGGGCCACAAGCAAGTTTTTTCCTCGACTTTGGGTCTGGTGACGATCGATGGCGGAAGTGGAACTAAGGTGAAGGCAGTTCTTGTCTTTTGATCACAAATAATCATCCAAGACTTAGGATTCGGGATAGCGTTGGGGTCAATGCTGCCATTCTCAGCTCATGGGAATGGTTGGATAGCATCTGCAAAGGGCATCAGATTACAGATTCATGCCGGCGGGAACGAGGCTATGGGGAACACAGTGGTCAGGACGATGACAACAGTGGGGTTAGGAGGCCCATCTTATCTACGGCAGTTGGGGAGGAGTGGATCGGCCGCGGAGGACACAACCATTTGTTGCGATGCTGTACTGGATCTCATGGACAACTCAATGCCTCGATGCAGTGTGATGGGTAACGTTTTCTACCCAAACACGATTGGATCTATCCGGATCCAAAGGGTATGTCTCTCATGGGTATTCATCTCTCTATGCCATGCATTTACTGGTTTTTGTTATAAAGTCATGTGCATTTTTTAGAGTTTTGTAGGATAGGGGCTTCGGCTCACTATATGGGCGTTTTGGGAGATGAAACCCCTTGATACCCCTTCGAGCCATAATATGCAGGGGTGGAGCAGGGATACACCCACTCGGGTACTGTCCCTGTGGACGGTCACATCAGTCACAAAGAATATTGTATTTCGATATATCCCTATGGGTGTTTCTCTATGCAGGAGGTTAACTACCAAAAATTCCAACACAGAAGAAAAAGGAGGGGGCCAAACAACCGAGATCTAGTTCCATAATTTAATTAAAACCTTAAAAGGGAAATCCAAAAGCATATGGGTACAGGACTTAGATCTGAAGGTAAATATCCAATTTTCTACAGGGATCCTGGCTATAAAATAGAGCTTGACTTTTTCTGGGAAGGAACTCAGTTAAAATACTGCTATGTCCAAATGAACTCCTCCATAGTATTGAACTTAAAACTCAAAGGTGGAAAAGCAGGATTAAATTCATCTACTAGAACAGAAAAGAACAGAGGCCATGAATCCAGGAGGGGAGCTAATACCTCCAGAATGGAAACCCCAATCGGTCCTTCATATAGGAACATTCTTTAGGGGAAAAAAAATCAGTAGCACCATCTGAACCAACCGAGAATACCCCAAAACCATATATAGTGGAACAACTAAATTGTGAACGAGAACTGAATATCGAGGCACCAGAGATCGAAGAACACCGATTTGCCTTTGAATCACAGGCAATAATCTACAGGTTTAATTGCTATTGGCCAAAACCATTGGAGTTGTTCCACTGGATATTTACTAACTGGACTATGGACTGTGATATCCATCTATACTCCAAGGGATACTTTATTGTAAAGTTTCCCTCACAGGAAGCCAAAGATATCATCTTGAAGGCAGGATCATGTTTCTGGGGTTCTACTGGACTCTTTATCACACCTTGGTTCCCAGATTTCGATGCCAGCACAATGGAGATAACCAGAATACCAGTCTTGGTATGGCCGTATAATCTTCTACTACATTTTTGGAGTGAATATGTTTTAGAAGGCATTGGGAACAACCTTGGGAGATATATCAAAACAGATATCCAAATATTGGAGGAGATAATTTTCAATTTCACACAAATATGTGTGGAAGTGGATCTCAACAAAGGGCTTCTGGAAAGCATCCATTTTATACATAAGAAGAAAAAATGGACGCAAAACCTAGACTACAAAAACACTGCATCTAGATGCAGGATATGCAGAAAAACTGGTCATTTACAAAATACATGCCTAGATGCTAAAAGAGAAAACAGGAAGAAGAAGAAAACAAGGAAAGCAACCAAAGGATGGAAATTTCCCTCAGGAGGACCAGAGTAAGAGACAGAAGATGAAGGAGAAATACCCATACAAAATGAGAATAAACAACCGGCACCCAAGCAAGGGACCCAAGAACAAGAAGTACAAGAACCCCTAGGAACAAACATGACAGTACAGATGGCACATCTTATGGAGGACCTAATGCCAACTGAAGCTCGTTATGATGTAAGCTCAGGTGCAAACAAGAGAGCGCATGTATCTGAAAGTTCAGACTTCAACAAAGAAAATAATACAAGGAACAATGAGTTGGCCTTGGTTCCTTCCTCTCTGCACTTAGGGAATTGGAACATTGTCCAAAAGAAAAAAGGCAAGCGTGAAAAGCCCATCCCTGCTGGAAAATTGTAAATTTAGGTAGCTATGATACGCGGTGTGCATGAGCGCACGTGCCCTTTGGGCGTCCTGAATGCATTATGCATGTACTAATGTAACTTTTCATTAAATATTAATAGAAAGTCGTTGATTTTTTCTATGGAAAAAAAAAAACTATTTAGAAGTACATATATTTGGCTATATATATTATTAATAGGCTTTTAAATATTACATGTCAAGTACATATTAAACATTTTTGATGTTAAAATCTTTTACTTAAAATGTATATTAAAATATTTGAGTTATAAATCCACATTAAACTTTTGCTTTGTTATAAATAATTTTTAATATCAACTCCATATTAAGGATGGATTCTAAGAAAAAATTTAATTTAAAATACTTTATGTTTCTCTATATAAAGTTGATATAAAATTATGTTGTTTAATATACACATTGAAATATTTTTTTTGTGGCTCATATTAAAAAATATATTTTTTAAATATTACATCTCTAAATTACATATCATATAATATTAATAATATTTTTTTTATAATATTATTTTTACATGTCATCTATAAACTCCATATTAAGTTTTAAATGAATTACATGTCTCATTTATAATAAAATAACATTTTTATTTCTTACATTCAATTGCTTCATCTCTCTAAGTATTTTTTTTAATATCAATATTATTATATTATTTTAAAACGTAATGTTACATAACAACATCTCCCTCATATTAAATTGTAGAATGTCTCTTAATATCTAACACACAACCACTTGACATGGTATATAAATGGCTTCCCTCAACCTAAAGTTACACACTTACTTACAAATAAAGGTTTTCAGTGATAATTGGCATGTGCTATTTCTATAATCATTTATTCATAACCCTAGCATGCATCTCAAGCATATTATAATGTTCATGTTATGCATATAAATTGAATCTTATTGTTTATATAATCAATGATTTGTGCTTATGGCCACGCGATCATAGAATTCTCTCGACTGATGTCCTTATTAATAACACTGGGAACTTGACCCTTGTATCTGCCGTTCGATATTATAGAGTTAATCATATGGTGGAGAGTTACTCCAAGTAGTTCAGGTAACTAACTCACCTCCTCTGATGGTTCAATTAGTCATTTTTCCATAGCCTAGAGGGTTTCGAGCTTCTGCAACTGGGTTTGTTGCTATGGTTGAAATGCTCGGAACCCAAGTAGGTGCTTTTGTAGAAATTAATATCCAACTTCATTTAATTTATGTATGGCCTCCTTGCTTAGTTTGTGGTCTTAACCGCTCTAATTTTTTTATCTCTCCAGGTGGCAACATGGTTCTGATTCGGTTCACTAGTGGAGGTAAGCGACATAGTACATACAACAAGGTAACAAAGAAAGCACCCTTTTGGTCATGATTTTTTTTTAAATTCTTGCAGTTCCAGGTTATCTAATATGGGTTATATTGTGTTCTAGTGCTTCGGTGGAGGGAATCCCAGTACCGACAGGTATACCCCTTACCCTTTTTGTCTGCTTCCCCCAAGCTCATCCTTTTCCTTCTGCATAGGGTTTCATTGACGAGTTTGGGTTTTTGATATTTTGCAGGTAAGACTGTGACAATCTAGCTATTATCAAGACTCTTCTCATGTGGCTCATGCACTTTCCTCCACCTTTCTAGGTGTCATCCCTTTTCTTTGCTCTGGCACATGGTTTCCTAGAAGTTGACGTGTTATACTAGTTGTGAGCCCATGAATCTTAGCGATTATTTTCTAGCGAGGGTTTTAGATTTGATAGGAAAATGGATTACATGATTCAATTACGATATTTGGATACCTTTGAGCCAAGGGTTACATACCCTAATTATTGTTGTATCTATTACAAGTTGAGCATATACTAGAAAACCCTTGTTGAGATTTGTTTGTATTTATGGTATTGGAGTATATATGTATATATATATATATATACAATTTTCTCTTATAGTTTTAGATTATCGTTATACCCTTGTACTAATGATTGTGGGAATTTTGTTTTCTGTGTTATTCATGTAGTTTCTTTTATCGCCAGAGATGGTTTTTAATATTATTAGTTCTTATGAAATCTACACATGAGAAAATATTGTCTGTTAGATGGTTACAGTATTTTTATTTTGCGTAATGAGGGATTATTGGAATTAATCATAATTATATCCTATAGATGTTATATATTCAGTTTCGTTCTGGGTTCCGCTACAGTGCTAACCACCAAAACTTTGGTTTTATATGATTTATGTGTTCCTGTAACCCCAGGATTCCCCAACATGAGTTTCCTATTTTTTTGTATTTGTGTATATTATTTTTTTCTTGCTATGATAGTTTACAGTGCCCGGTGGGATAGTGGGACCTAAATCAAGACCTACTTCCTGCCCATGAAGTACGAAGCTGAAATGTCTACAGACTTTGCACTATTCCTAGAACAAACCTTTATCCTCTTTCCAGTAGATATTTCTACCCATGAATTTTCCTTTTTTTCAAAATAAAATCGATATTCACTTAAAGAAGTTCTCTATTATTTATTTTTTTGTCTCTGTTGTCTTTATCGGAATAATTTTTGTTCGATCTCTTCATATAGATTCGATTAAAGAAAAATTATTTTCCTCCCTAGAAAATTAAATAAAGAAACAACAAAAAATATTCCAAACAATTGCATCTTTCTGACACACAGATCACAAGCCCTACTTTAACTGGCCATAGGAAACAAATACTAATAGAAATTAACAATACCCATCTATACAAAAACATTCATTCAATAATACTTGTTAACAACTCTGGAAGTTCAGACACTTATCTACAGTAATGTATTCAGTAAATAATTATCCTGGAAAGGACTCTGCCACCCAACCAACGAGACCTGGAAATTATGTCCAAGTTTTCCCTCGAGCCTCCTTAATTCTGTAGTAGTTTATAACAGTAGTCAGACTATTGTACCTAAATACCCTTAGTCTAGCCAAGATCTTCCAGTCATTGTGAGCTTCCACTGGCTTTTATCCATCTCAAAAATACCTCCAGCAGCGTCCTACTGGCCTTGAAATTTTTTTTCCCCAAGGTTTACTTCTCTTTCTTTTATCTTACCTCCATCTCTTCCCTTTGTTCTTTGCCTCACTAACTGAGGTGTTTTGTCCCTGAGGGAGGAGGCATAGGTAACTACCTTAAGTGCCTGAAGATTAAAATTTTATTTTCTTGGAATCCTTTTCCCGTAATTCTTTAACTGACTCGTCATCCAATTTTTTTTTTCATAGTGGTTCACGTTCCTATGTGCCCGTACACATGTACTAGCTACATCCACAGTCTTAATGAATCACAGTAAATCCTCTCGAAGGGATCTATTGTTGGGCTAACACTGAGGCCTAACCCCGCGGGCGTCTAGGAGATTTGATCCTGTGACCTCTCAATCTGGGAGTACTTCCAAGCGGGGACTTAACCAATTGAGCTAACCCTTGGGGCTCACTCGTCATCCAAAATTTTAAAAGAAATAAAAAATTCAAATAATTTTGGGTCATCTAAAGTTCTTTACTTAGACTCTCACTGGTCCAAGATTTACTGAGTCATGTGCTGTAAAATTAAATACAATATTTACATAGCCAGGGGTGTTACATCCTATCCCCCTTATGAAAAGCATCATCCTCGATATTCATTCCTACCCTTTGAACATGTCAGAGTATGCTTCATTCATCACACTTTTTTTTCCACGGAGGCTTCTGTGGGGCTAAGGTGCCTCTACTGCACTTTAACCTGGGTGACACCTCACCTCTGTAACATTTTTTTTTCTCTTATTGAGAATATGCAGAGGCTCTACCAGAAATTCTCAGTCCGTATCGACCTGTAACACACCATAAGTTGTCATTATTTATTTAATTTTAATAAATTATTTTTATATATAATAATGAGAATTATTTATCAAACGTTTACCTGTACTTCCTGCTAATTTATGATATGTTTAGGATCATATATGTATTATTTTAATAAATATACATGAAACACATTTTGGATCAATATATGACTAGGTATCGCAAGTTGATATGTAACAGGTCCTATTATTTCTAGAATTTGGAATGGGCCACGGTATCAAGGGGCCAATTGCAACCACTCCATTGTAACGTGATCCTATTTGGTTTTACCATGAAATAGACATGCTCTCTTTTATGAAACTATTTATGGGTTCTATTCTTACTCGCATATGCTTTCTGCCTATCATGGGTAACTTTTAAATTTTGTCGAACGTTTTTCATGACCTAATATGTTTCTTCTCACATATTAGGACCTAGCAATAACTTGTCTTCCAAGTTGTTCCAATTAAGTGGTTTTCAATAGCTCCTTCCCTATAAAACTTCAAAGCGACTCATATTTAAGGACTCATGGTAGTTTTTACTGTATGCAAACTCAACTAAGTGAATATATTCTTCCCACTTAGTCGGTTGTTGCATTACATACATTCTCAACATGTCTTTCAATACTTGATTCACCTGCTCAGTATGACCATCGGTCTGTGGGTGATAAGTGGTAATAAATTGAACCTGAGTACCTAATCCCATAAAAATGGTTTTCTATAATGTTGATATGAATTTCACATCTCTATCAGAAATCATTATTTTTTCATACCATGTAACCTAAAAGTTTCTCACATAAATATATTTGTGATCTGCACCGTTTTGTATGTAGACTCAACATGAATGAAATGAGCTACCTTGCTCAATGTATCGACTAGCACCATGATTGAATCATTTTGTTTCATGGCTTTAGGTAGCCCTCGTATGAAATATAAGGTAATAAATTTCCACTTCCATTTTGGGATGGGTAGAGGGTGGAGAAAACCAGTGGGTTATTGATGTTCAGCATTAACTTGCTGGAATTCTAAGTATTTGGCCAAATATTCAATGACACATTTTCTCATTCTAGCAAAAAAGTAATTCTTTTTTTATAGTAGAAAATAATTTTTGATGTCTTGGATGAGCTGCATAGGGACTTCTATGAAATTATTTCAATATTAATTGTATTATAGTTATTTGATTAGGGAAATATATTCTCCCTCTAAAAGTCATCAAAATAACATTGTTTATGCCATGTTCTATCTGATTTTGAGAGTTTTCCATTTGTTTTGTTTGCTGTCATAAAAGCATATATTTTGGGTCTTTAACTGCAACTTCTTTAATATGTGCTAAAAAACTAAGTTCCAATTAACTATAGGAAATTACATATATGTAGTGTAATTTTCGACTAGTGTGTTAGCCACATGATTCTTCTCGCCCTTTAAATGTCTAATATTAAAGTCGAATTCACTTAATAAGGTTTTCCATCTTAATTGTCACACGTTGAGGTTGGGTTGGTTAAATAAGTTAGTTAAACTATTCAGGTTGGTCATCAAAATATTTTTTTCCCTAATAAATAATGTCTCCACACCTTTAGACTGTGTACCACCACAATCAACTCCAACTCATAAGTGGAATATTTATGCTCATGTTCTTTCAATTTTCAAGATTTGTAGGAAATCACTTTCACTTCTTTCATCAATACTCCCCCCACTCATTCCTTACATGCATTAGTGCAGACGACCCATTCCTTTTCCGGGTCTGCAATTTTTAATACTGGGGTAGTGGTTAATAAATGTTTCAATTGTTCAAAACTTTGTTGGCACTCTGCTATCCATTTGAACACTTTTCCGTTTTTTTGTAGGGAAGTTATAAGACAGGCGATTCTAGAGAATAGTTTAATAAATTGATGATAATACCCCACCAATCCCATAAAATATCGTATATGAGCAACATTATTGGGGATAGTCCATTCCATAATGGTCTTGATTTTCTCAGGGTCTACAACAATTCTGTCTACAAATATTATGTGTCCCACATACTATATCTAATCCTTATACAAGTCACACTTGTTGTATTTGGCATACAATTCATGTTCCCTAAGCATTTGCAAGACTATTTTTAAATGTTTCTTCTATTCTTCTAGATTCTTTGAGTACATGAGAATATCAACGATAAATATTAAAACAAAATATTCAAGATAATGGTGAAAATTACCATTCATAAGGCTCATGAAGGTCACTAGAGAATTGGTAAGCCCGCAAGGTAACAAAATAAACTCATAATGGGCATAGCGAGTCGTAAAAGTTGTCTTATGAATATATTTGCCTCTTATTCTTATTTTATGGTATCATGATCATAAATGAATCTTTGAGAATATTGTGTCGCCCTTCATCTGATCAAATAATTCATCAATCCTTGGTAGTGAGTACTTATTCATAACAGTTTATTTATTAAGCTGCCTATAATCAATATGTAATCTCATCTTACCATCTTTCTTCCTAACAAACAACACAGGGGCTCCCAAAGGTGATACACTTGGGCGAATATACCCTTTATCAAGTAACTCTTTTATTTTGATATTTAACTAGATTAATTCAGGGATACTCATTTGATAAGGGGTCTTTGACACAGGTGCATCACCCGAAATTAATTCTATGGTAAAGTCGAAATCTCGCTTGGGAGGTAGTCCGGGAATTTCTTCCAGAAACACATCATCAAAATATTGAATTATATATACATTTTCTAGGGAAATAGTTTTATCCTTGGAGTTAGTATATCCCACTTGCACCGCGTAAACTTGGCATTATTTTTCTAATACATTTACCTAATTAGGAGGTATTAATTGGTCACAGCTTCATGGGTCTCCTAATTCCCTAAATCTCTTGCCTGACATCCTTCTTTGTGAGATAACTATTGGTTTTAACTTTACTGTTCACTAAGTACCAATTCCCTTCTAACCAAGCCATACTGATAAAGATATCATACAACCCCAGGGTAATCCATTCAAATTTGTGCATATTTTTTGCCTTCCTATTTCAATAGGAAAATTATCTACTTTTGCGGTCACTCTTTTTTTGGCCCCAATAGACAGATGCACCAACTGGGGGTATAGGTTTGTAGATAGCACATATTAATTATTTTAGGGCTTACATAACATAAGCTTGCCCCTGTATCTACTAAAATAGATACAACATGATTAAAAAAATTACCTTCAATTTCAATCATAGTAGGATGATATTATGCTTGATGATCCTCCATGACAACATTGATCTTAGGTATATTTCTTGCTACCTCACCCATTGTTGAAGCCTCTTGAATATGTGCATCTTGTTCTGTCCTAGTGGAGTGTGGGAAATTTTTGTAGTAATGGGGATCCCCACAGGACCAACACTACAAGGGAGGTCCCTATGCTTGACCTATCACTGGTTTACTAGATGATTCAACATGTTTAGGCTCATCCTATGATTTAAATTTTTGTTGATTCCTTCTCAAGGAACTATTATGTTGGCCTTTGTGCAAGTTTCTGGTGTTTACATTCCTTGGGTTTTTTGCGCTGGAAGGATTTTTATTTCCCTTTTTACTCATCCAAATCTTACCACCTCTCCCCTTTTGTTTCATCTATTGATAACATATCCAAGCTTTTTGAATAGTCTCATCAATAGTTTTTGGGTTATCAAATTCCAAGTGCTCCTTCACAAACACAGGTAAACTCATAAAACATTGTACCTTGGCCTTTTATTATCTTATATAAGGCACACATCTCAATAAGGAGGTGAATTTAGTCACAAATTCATCCATCGAGATTTGTCCCAACCAAAGGTCATGGAATTATTCCGCCTTATCATCATAGAAACGATTCGTCAAATATTTTTCCTTAAATTATTTTTGGAACTCTCCCCAAGACACTACTTGCTCATCAATTGCATGAACAACTTTGATCTCTTCCCACCACAACGTGGCTTTTCCTTGAAGTTGATAAATTGCTAGTTTAGCTTTTAGATTATCATTGTATTCGTAAATATGAAAATATTTGTTCATGTTAATTAGCCAGGCCTTCGTAGCTTCCTCCATTTCCCCATCAAAGGTTGGGGGTTTAATTTTCTTAAATTCTCTTTGTAATTCCATCTTTTGCTTCTTATTCTTCTTATGATTAGATATACTATCAAATTATTCACCATGTTCACCCTTTTCCCCTTCCCGCCTCTAAGTGTGGATTTCCACATGCAATTTATCATCTCTCTGCCATTTCCCTTCATCCCTTTATTTTTTTCCAGAGCTCGGTACAAAGTTTCTATGATTTTTTCGGTCATAAAGGCTTTTAAAAATTCCCTCCTAATCTCTCATCAAGGCTAGTAGATGAGCCATCTCATTTTTCAATTGTTGAATTGTCTCTAACAAAATTGTAGTGGGAATTTTCTATTCCCCTCCCAGTTCGAACCATACTTAGGGATTGGCTCTCAGAACCGATATAGTACTCGATTCAACAGATGGCCTTAATGGTTGTGTACTTCCCACTCCTATCCACATGTTGCTTCCTATGTGAGCATACATTTATAGATGTTATTAAATTTCCCAATAGGCCACAGTTTGGCAACTTGCTTCTGATACCACCTGTCACATGTACTGTAACACACATACAAAAAAAGAAAAACTAACACAAAAATACTTAACATGTTATATAAATAGCTTCCCTCAACCTAAATTTACCCACTTACTCACAAGAAAAGGTTTTCTGTTTATATATATATCTATTTTTCTCTTCTAGTTTTAGACTATCGTTAAACCCTTATGCTAATGATTATGGGAATGTTATTTTCTGGGTTCTACATGTAGTTTCTTTAAAGGATAGAGATGGTTGTTCATATTATTAGTTATTATGAAATACACACAGGCTCAAATATTTTCCATTAGAGGGTTACAATATTTTTATTTTGTGTAATGAGGGTTTATTGTAATTAATGGCAATTATATCCTATACATGTTGTGTATTCAATTTCGTTCTAGGTTCCACTACCGTTCTAACCACCACGAATCTGGTTTGATATGATTTCTGTGAATGTTGCTGGTAACCCCAGGATTCCCTAACACGGCTTTCCTATAGTTTTTTATTTATGTATATTATTTATGTTTTTCTTGCTATGATATTTTATAGTGCTCGGTGGGATAGTGGGACCTGACTTGGGACCTACTTCCTGCCTATGTGGTACATATTTGAAATGTCTATGGACACTGGATTATTCCTGGAATGAACCTCTTTCCGTTATTCTAGGAATTAACTAGTGTAGGTTTTAACCCTGTACAGAAATTATCTACTAACGAATCTTAAAACAGAAAATAAACAATAACGAGAGCATAAAACATAAAATAGATAAACACATAGATTTTCCCTGGATCCCAAATCGGGATGACCAGCTTGATTTTTCATTATATTCCTTTTAGTGTCACAACACATATATATACATGCTGAAGCATACATAAACCCCAATCCATTAACCCTGGATTAGAACATAACTGTAGTTCCCTTGACCGGATCTAAAAAATACCAGGGGTTGAAAACCATCATGCCCCAAAACCATGTGCAGAACCCATGCACAAAACCATGGACGGGTCCGCCCACCGGAAAATAAGGACCAACAAATTTTGTTTTCTTTCCGCAGGGGGCCACAGGAGAGCTGAGTCATTGGCCCAACTTTGAAACACCCATTATTTCTCTACACCAAAAGAACTTCTGAGTGCTCATAGACTTTGTCAATGCATCTACAACATTATTCAAAGTGTCCACCTTTACCAGCAACACCCTTTTAGCCTCAACCATATCTCTCACAAAGTGATATTTAACATTAATGTGCTTTGTCTTTGAATGATAAGCAGGGTTCTTAGCCAAGAAAATTTCACTTTGGCTATCACAATATATCCTTATAGCTTGCTGCACCAACCCCATACTTGAACAAAATCTCTGCAACCAAACTTATTCCTTGCTTGCATGAGTGGTTGCTATGTATTCAGCCTCTGTAATTGAAAGACCGACTACAGACTGTCTTTTACTCATCCAAATGAGTGCACCTCCAAATAGGCTAAACACATACCCACTTGTGGATCTTCTTTGGTCTAGATCTCCAGCCCAGTATGCATCAACAAAACCACGTTGGTCCAGGTCTCCAGCCCAGTCTGTATCAAAAAAACCACAAATGTCCAACACTCTTTCTAATCCTGGTCTTCCCTGGTAGCACAAGCCATAATCACTAGTGCCACACAAATATCTGAAAACCAACTTTACTTCTGTCTAATGCTCCTTCCCTGGCTTTGACATAAACCTCCTCAATACTACCACTGCATGTGCAATGTATGGTCTAGTATAGACCATTGCATACATCAGGCTACCCACTGCACTTGCATATGGAACACGGGACATACCCTCCTCTTCTTCTTGTGTCTTGGGACACTGTTCAACAGACAACTTTGTACCTACAGAAATCAGAACATTCACCGGTTTACTATCCTGCATATTGAACCTCTGCAATATAGTCTCGAAATACTTCCTCTGGTTTAACTAGAGCTTCCTCTTTGCCAGATCTCTCTTAATTTCCATGCCCAAAATATAGTTTGCAGCACCAATATCCTTCATGTCTAATTCAGATAACAGTTGTGTTGTCAAATCTTGGATAATTTCTTTGTCATTTCCAATCAACAACATATCATCCACATACAAGACCAAATAAATAACATGATCAGAAATTAATTTAAAGTAAACACAATGATCCTCCTTGCTTATGGTGAAGCCAAGTCCCCGTATATAGGGATCAAATTTCTGATACCACATCCTTGGTGACTGTTTTAACGCATACAGAGACTTCTTTAACCTGCATACCAGCTCTTTCTTCCCCTTCACCATAAAGCCTTCAGGTTGTTTCATGTATATCTACTCTTCCAGATCCCCGTGAAGAAATATTGTCTTCACATCCATTTGTTCTACCTCAAAATCAAATGCAGCAACAATAGATAAAAGTAATCTAATAGAAGTAACTTTGGCAATAGGAGAAAAGATATCACCAAAATCAATTCCTGGCACCTGGGAATAACCTTTTTCTACCAACCGAGCTTTGTATTTCTCCACCTTGTCTTCTACATTCATCTTCTTCGTAAACACCCATTTTCTCTCGATGGGATTCCTTCCAGCCACCAACTCCACCAGATCCCATGCCTCATTTTTATGCAAGGATGCCATTTCATCAACCATGGCCTCCTTCCATAGTTTTCCATCCTCTGAATCTACTACCTCCCTGACGGTTCCGGGATCATCATCAGTTATAGTTAAAGCAAAATTTGAACAGAAAGCAGATGGAATATACCTTTCTAGTTGTCTTATTTCCCAAACTGATCTTCTCACAGTTGGAGTTTGTGGCTCTTCCTCTTCTGAGTCTTTTTACGTTGTAGAGTCTGATTCATCCTCCTTTAGCTCAAACTATATCTTCTCAGGTTCCTTTGGTAGGACTTCATGTTTAATAACATCTTTCACCTCTCTAAACACCACATCTTGGCTGTACACAACCTTCCTTGTTTCTGGGTTCCAAAGCTTGTAACCCTTTAAATCATCCTTATACCCAATAAAGATGCACCTTTCATATTTATTATCCAACTTTCTCCTTTTCTCCTTTGGAACATGTACATATGCATCACATCTAAATACCCTTAGATGTGAAAGAGAGGGTTTCTTACTAGTCCATACCTCATGTGGAGTCTTATCCTCCAACGCTGATGAAGGTGATATGTTAACCAAGTAACATGCAGTCTCCATTGCCTCTACCCAGAATTCTTGTCCTAACTCGGTACCACTGAGCATGCTTCTTGCCTTCTCCATCAGTGTTTTGTTCATTCTTCATGCAACTCCATTTTGTTGAGGTGTGTATGGAGAAGTCTTCTGTCGTGATATACCACACTTCTTATAGACTCTTCAAATTCCTTCTTGTATAACTCCCCACCATTATCTGTCCTCGGCACCTTTATCTTCTTCTCTGTCAGGTTTTCCACCAGAGCCTTAAATTCTTTAAATCTGTCAAAGACTTCAGATTTCTTCCTCAAGAAATATATCCATGTATTCCTTGAGAAGTCATCTATGAATGAAACATAGTACACAGACTTACCCAGTGATGGAACCGACATAGGTCCAAACACATCACTGTGCACAAGCTCTAATATCTTGTTCGCCCTCTTAGCACCAGAAGGAAAACTCACCCGATTCTGCTTCCCATATACACAATGTTCATAGAAATCGAAATCCAGAGAGATATTAGACATACCTTCTACCATACCATTTCCATGCAGTATCTGAAGGCCCTTTTCTCCAATATGTCCAAGCCTTTGATGCCATAGCATGGTCTTTTCTCCAAAGACCGCTAGGATTTCCGCTCCACTTTCGGGAACCACATAAATGTTGCACCCAAAAATAACAATGTTGCCTTAGAGCTTGTACAGAGTTCCAATCCGAACTCCCCGCATTAATACCAGTGCTCCCCAACCCATCTTACAGGTATCTTTCTCGAACACTGTTTTTACACCTGCATCATCCATCTTGCTTATAGAAATCAGATTTCTGGCCAATGCAGGAATGTGCAGAACACCAAGAGGTGTTCTAATTCTTCCACCTTGCAGCTTCAAATTGAATTTTCCACGTCTGACGATTCTAGCCTTCCTATCATCACCTAAGAAGACATCACCACCATCATATTTCTCATACTCACAGAACCACTCCCTATGGGGAGTGAAGTGAAATGATGCACCCCAGTCAATCAACCATGACTCATGATCTACATGTGTATTTGAAGAAGAAGCAAAATACACATCCCCACCTTCATCCGTGGTAGTTTTTTCTTCTGCAGAAGGAGAATCATCAGATCCCTTTCCTTTCTTAGGAGCTTTATATCTGCAGTCCTTTTTGTAGTGCCCTTCCTTTCCGCATTTCTAAGACACCTTTACAAAATTTCCAAGTGATTTAGATCTCCCTCTAGATTTAGATCTCCCACTCGAAACCTTATTCTTGTTTATGTTCTGGGACATTCCTTGTACAGATAAGGCATCTCCATTCTGACCCTTCATATTTCTCCGTCTCATTTCCTCCAACAGTAAGGCTGAGACAATGTCATCAAAATTCAAGGTAGTTGTATTGCTACCTATTGCAATAACTAGATTGTCCCACGAATCTGGTAGAGAACACAACAAACTGATGCACTTATCTTCATATGAGATTTTAATATCAACAGATGACAACTAACTTACCACAGTATTGAAGGCTTTCAGATGCTCTGTCACCGAGTCTCCATCCTTCATCCTCAGGTTATACAACTTTTTTCGCAGGAACAATTTATTCACCAGAGACTTAGATTGGTACAAAGTCCCTAGCTTGTCCCACAAGGTCTTCGCCGTAGCTTCCCCAGATACATTCAACAATACTGAATCTGAGACACACAACCGTATTGTGCTCTTTGCCTTCCGATCCAACTTCTTCCAGTCTTCTTCTGACATTGTCGTTGGTTTAGTACCTGGATCTACCGCGATCCACTGATCTTTATCCACTAGAAAATCCTCCATCTTGAGCTTCCACAACTCAGAACTCCGACCATTAAATTTCTCGATCTCTATCTTCCCGCCGCTTTCCATCTTCTTTCACCGCAAGAATCGGTCCCGCAGATCTCCCACTAAATAGGGTCTACCTCAGGCCCGAGCAAAAATCCCCTCAGCAGCAAAGGCATCCCATTGAAGCGAAAACTGCTTTGATACCAAATGTAGGTTTTAACCCTGTACAGAAATTATCTACTAACGAATCTTAAAACAGAAAATAAACAATAGCGAAAGCATAAAACATAAAATAGATAAACACAGAGATTTTCCCCTGGATCTCAAATCAGGATGACCAGCTTGATTTTTCATTGTATTCCTTTTAGTGTTACAAAAAATATATATACATGATGAAGCATACATAAACCCCAATCCATTAACCTTGGATTAGAACATAACTATAGTTCCCTTGATCGGATCTACAAAATACCAGGGGCCGAAAACCATCATGCCCAAAAACCATGTGCAAAACCCATGCAAAAAACCATGGGCGGGTCCAGCCACCGGAAAATAAGGACCAAAAAAAATTTCTGGGGTGCTAACCTGGACCCTGACAGGGGGGCTACCACCTGTGACCCCCCCACACGTGTCTAGTCGTGGAAAGAGTATAACACAAACCCAACAACTAGGTTCCCTTTCCCGTATATATTTCTACCCTCTATTCAGTCAAGAATTATCCTCGAAAGGAGTCTGCCACCAAACCAACGAGACTTGATAATTACGTCCAAGTATCCCCCTAAGCCTCCTTAATTTTAGATTATTTGATAGCAATAGTTAGACTCTTGGACCTAAAGACTCTTAGTATATCCAAGACCTTTTAGTCATTGCAAGCTTCCACTGGCTTTTATCCAGCTCCAAAATACCCCTAGAAACATCCTGCTGGCATTGACATAATTATGCCCCAAGGTTTTCTTCTCTTTATTTTATCTTACCTCCCTCTCTTCCCTCTTTCCTTTTCCTCACTAATCGAGGTGTTTTTTCCCTGAGGGAGGAGGTACATGTAACTTACTCAACTACCCAGAGACTAAATATTTTCTTTTCTTGTAATAGTTTCCCATAATTCCTTAACTTACTCATCATCCAAAATTTTAAAAGAAATAAAAATTAAAATAACTTTGGGTCATCTAAATTTCTTTACTTAGACTCTCACTACTCCAAGATTTACCAAGTCATGCACTATAAAAGTAAATGCAATATTTACATAGCCATGAGTATTACAATTTAGTTGTAAAATTTCAATTTATTCAATACTCTATATAATAAATAATAAATAATAAATATATATTTAAAAAAAAACTATAATATATAACTTCCATACAGTTATGACAATTATCATTCTCTCTTCTTTCCCTGGAGATACAAGATATCAATGGGAAAGACAAGGGGTATTTTTATTTTTCTAAAAAGAAACGAGAGTGTAAACCTTGAAGAGAGAGAGAGAGAGAGAGAGAGAGAGAGAGAGAGAGAGAGAGAGAGAGAGAGAGAGAGAATACTTCAATAAGACACTTGAAATGTATGGAAGGAAATTTCTTAAGGAGTATTTCTTGAGCTGGACTTGAGGCAGTAGAAAAATCCAACACAGTCTAGAGTCTATGAGTTGTAGGTTGGGTTTAGCCTTGATGCCTTTGAACTAACCCTAATAGGTCTTGTCAAATCACTATTCTGGAAGGTTAAGAGCTTGAGGGGAGAACTAGACGTGATTTCCATTCTTGTGGAAGGGTGGTTTTATCTTTTCCTAGTTGAGTTCTCGATGAGAACTAGGTGACACATATAAGTGTCTATACTCTCCTTCCAAATAGATACCAATGACTGAAAATATTGTGTAGTATTATTGTAATGTTGTAGGTAACAAATGTAAATGAAATTGTGCATCTAGAAAAGAACAATAATTTGTGTCACTGTGTAACTAGGAAATAACAATATTAAGTTATGTGTTATGGTATATGTGTAAAATAACATTAGGTTATTTACAGTTACTTTGTAACTGGGAAAGAACAATAAGTTCTGTGAAGTTTTATATGTGGGAAAGAACATAAAACATTATGTGCTACAGTGTATATGGAAAAGAGCAATAAGTATTGTTGTTGTGCATGTGAAATGTCGTGGAATTATTAATTTACTATAATGCCAAGTGAATGATTTTCTAACTATATTACAACCCTCTTAAAAAATTAAGGATAGAACCTCTTTTGAATTCTGTAGTGGGAAAAATTCTCTCGGTGCTGAACTTAGAGTATGTATAAAAGAAGTAATTATGGAACTGAAAACAAAATGTGGGATGGTCTACATTGAAATATACAGTAGAATAGGGTTACCCTTTTCAGTGTGTTGTTTGTGGCATAAATTATTGACTTAAACTATTGATTATAATTTTTGGAATAGAACACAAGTTCATGATTGTGGTTAGGTTCCACCTAGAAACCCTGGGTTTTATTGTAGAATTTTCCATAGGTGAGCATGCCATAGTCGGGGTGGGATGCCTCATGGGAAGAGATCAAGTCCCTAGAGGGAGGGGTCCTACTCTCTTTTGGGTGCTGCAAATATATGAATGAACATGAGAATTAGTAGACACGACCACAGAGAAATATTAGGGTTATATAATTACAAGATTAATTGATAACTCAATATGTAGCAATGTAACCATACTGTAAAAGAAAAGGGAAAGAAGATATACAAGAAAACTCACTAGAGAGCTAGAGTAAGTATCATTATTTCAGAGACACATTATAGTCATACAGTAACATAATGATTTTTGAGTAATTCCAAAGAATGTTAGTAAAATTTATAATTGTTAGGAACTGAAGGGAAGAAAATTACATATAACAAATTATTGCGCAAATCATATTTAAACAAGGGTATGTTATAACATCAACCCTATAAAAGGAGGTGCCACGAACCGACTGGATATGTATATTATTCAATACGAATGAAAACTAGAATCGAAGGGGAGAAAACCCGTGGTACTTACAATACAAGTAAAGATAAGTCAATCTTGTGTCTCAGGCAAGGAAACCAAATGATAAGAGTCTCACATTACATATAACTTAACTATTCAAGGCTTCCATGAAGTCGAAACCCGTTCAGGTACAAAGGTTTAGGAAACCCCATGCAGTGCAAAGGAAGAAAAAAAGAAGGCTTCTCAGGAAATGGGTATGAGAGTATTTGAAACCTAGAACAAGCATAGAGAGGTCAAAGAAATTCCCCTTGAACATGGCCACCAACCCAATTAGGGGAGGTGAATATTAAGGTAACCATCCAAACGTACCTACAACGAGAGAAAGATAAAGTTAGTTGGGTTGTAAAGTAACCCATGCATAAGTAATAGACTTGAATATATTAAATTTTATACCTAAGGGAGCAATTGAGGAATTTAAGTTCCAAAACCCGAACATGAAAATGAGTAAAACCCTGGACCCTCATTACCTAATCATATTATAAATGGAAATTACTACTTGAATGAAATTATGGTAGTGGGACCACGACCAATTCCTTTGGTCCACCTTAGGAACCCAGGCCATCTAGGAAGGAGGCTCTGAATCCGAATTTTGTTTGCAACAAACTTAACAAGGGTCAATAAACCGATAGATGGGTTTCTGATGAGAAGCGGGAGTTAAAAACATCAAGGGAAATTTTACCTAGTCATTGACATATTTAAACCCTAGAAACCGTGTATTGAGTCTCAGAGAAAAAAACAGTAAAATTGGTGATAGAGTGAGTGGGCGAACCCCCGGGATTTGAGGGAAGTTAGTTATCCTAACCAAATTCTTACAATCTGCGTCGTTGGATCACAAGGTGAAGGATCAACGACAAAGGATGTGCCAATTGTTTCAAAAGCCATGAGACAACACATTCATTAATAAGGGTTCGAGAAGCGTAAAAAAAATAAGACATGAATTATAAAATGCATATATAAAATTACCTTGGATTTATCTTGAGTTAAGTGTAGAAAGTAATAACCATTAATAAAATATGCGAGTATCAAATGTTAACCTTTATATTTCCTAGCCCTCAATCAAAATTAATTCACATGTGACAACTATACTTATAAGTGTGCTCCCAAACGCCTTGAAAGTCTTGTAAGATCCTTATGTATTTTTAAAGTTATTTACTGATAATAACTGGAAGGTATACATGGTAAGTCATATGTATATGTAAATTTGTTTTTGTGGGGCTGTTAGTGCATGTTAAAATTGGTATCAAAGCTATGGTTACAACAGTGTGGCATGCTTGGGAAATTTTAGAATAACAAAAGTATACATGTTTCATATAGGAAATAACGTGAGGAGAGGAGAAAGAATCACTCTGTCTGGAAAAAATTGTACGACATCTAGACCTCTATCTCACACAGAAGCCAATCCAAAAATATGGGTTCAGCTGTGTGGAGAAACTCAAAATAAAAATGAGTTTTGTTAGAGACAGTCCAATAAATACGAGAAGAGATGAAAAATTTAAGAGTCAGTAACCAAAGGTTGAGGTTGGAAGAGGAAAGAATTACGAAAATCCTCTCTGACAAACAAAATAAGAGGAACCCAGATCCCAGTCTAGAGGATGGAAATAGATCTTAGATGCATCGACTGAGAGAGGAGAACCCAAAAGTTGAGGGAGGATGAATAGAAAATGAAGAGGAATATGAAAATGCCTCTAGGGGAAGGGGAACCAAGCGGAAAAAGGAGAATTGAAATGGGAATTCAATAAAATTAAACCTCTAGCTTTAACGAAGAAATGGAGGAGGTTGCTTAGGCATGGTTAATTAATATGAATAAATATTTCTAAATCTACAAATATGATGACAACCTAAAGGCTAGATTGGAAATATATCAATTACAAGGTAAATCCACCTTATGATGGGAGGAAGTTAAAACAATACGAGAAATCGATGAATAAGAAGTAACATGGGATAGTTTCCGGAAGAATTTAAAAAAAAATTACTTAACATCATGGTTCTATGATGAGAAGGTGAAAAAGTTTCATGATTTAAAATTAGGAAAGTATTCTATGGACGAATTTGTAGCTAAGTTTATTTCCTTGCTGAGGTATGTCCCATATATTTGAGAAGAGAAAGCTAAAGCAAAAAAATTTATCACCAGTTTACCATCCTTCATTAAGGAGAGGTTATAATTTAAAAACCCAAAAATGATGGACAAAGTTATTCAAAAAGCACGATTCTGCTACCAGCATATGAAGTAAAAAAGCGAAGGAGGCAAAGGGTGGCAAAAAATAAATGGGTAGAAAAACTTCAAGAATAATAAAAGTGCAAAAATTTTGAGAACCAAAAAAACTTATAGGAAGCAGACCAATGGACCTTTGGGAAGGAATCAAAAAAATCCCATATCACAAAATGAAGGTAAGAAAACTGAGGCATCCAACAAGCTAGAACCTGGCCAATGACAGAAACCTCCCTTGCAATGTTGGGGTTGTGGGGAAACCCACTATTGTAAGACTTGTCCTCATCGCATGAGACCAAAACCCACATGCTAATATTCAAGAAGCTTCTACGATTGGGGAAGTGGAAAGAAGCATGTCGAGGATTAATGCAGCTTTGGAGGATCATCATGTTGAATATCAACCTACAATGGTCGAATTTTAAAGTATCATAGCTAACCATAATGTCTTTATTTTAATAGATCCAGGTCTAAGCTTAAGTTATATTAGTCAAAAGATAGTTGAATTATCTCATTTACAAAGTGTACAATTTAATAATTCGCGATTAGTACAATTGGCCACTAGGGAAAAAGAAGAGTGACAACCAAGGTTGAAGGATGTCTTATTGACATAAGAGGACAACATATTAAATTAAATATGAATGTATTTCCCTTAGGATCCTACGATGTGCTTATAGGTATGGATTGGTTAGAAGGACATTGGTCATTAGTGAACTGTAAAGATAAAAATAACAATTTCATCACCGACGAAGGTGTTAGACAAGAGATTCAGGGTATCAAAAGATCCGTTAAATTATGTCCTATTATAGATACTCATTGAAGAAAATTCATACAACATGGATTTAAAATTTATGTTTTGCAAGTTGGTTAATCTAATTCGAAAGATAAAATGGATATGTTGGAAAAGATACCAGTTATTTCAAGAATTTGTGGATGTCTTTCTGGAAGAAATTCTCGGGTTGCCTCCAAAAGGAGGAATCTATTTTACTATAGAGTTAGTTGCAAGAGATACCTAAATGTTAATAGCCCCTTACCGAATGAGTATACCTAAATTAACAGAGCTTAAGATGCAGTTGCAAGAGTTTCTAGAGAAAGGATACTTTCGCCTAAGTTTGTCACCTTGGGGAGCCCCAATATTGTTCGTGAGGAAGAAAGACGACACCCTGCGTTTATGTATCGATTATAGACAACTAAATAAATTAACCGTAAAAAATAAGTACCTATTTCCAATAATTGATGATCAATTTGATCAAGTCAAGGGTGCTACTGTGTTTTATAAAATTAATCTACGGTCAAAGCACCATCAAATCAGAATAAAAAGCAGAATATCTATAAGAGAGAATTCCAACCCCGTTATGTTCATTATGAATTTGTGGTTTTAACATTCAAACTTACTAATGACCCAACAAATTTTGTGAGTTTAATGAATGGTATTTTCCACCCTTACCTGGATAATTTTGTTTTGATTTTTATTGATGATATCCTTATATATTCTAGGAGCTTAGAGGAGCATAAAGAGCACCTTCGAATAGTGCTACAAATCTTACGGGAAAATCAGATATATTCCAAGTTCAGCAAATGTGAGTTTTATAAGGATCAAATTCAGTAATTTTGTGACATGTGATCTCATCTAAAGGCATAACTATAAACCCCAAGAAGATTAAAACCATTATGGAATTACTTGTTCCCAAAAATGTTGCATACATACACTCGTTCATGGGATTAGCTTGATACTATCGTCGCTTCATTGAAGGGTTCTTAAGAATTACCTACCCGATAAATTTGTTACAAAAAAGGAAAAAATTTAAGTGGACAACAGACTACAAACACTACTTTGAGCAATTGAAGAACCTCTTAACAACAACCCTGGTACTGAAAATTGCAGTCCTTGAAAAGGAATTTATGGTATGCAGGGATGCATGTAAAGAAGGGGTTGGGGGAGTTTTAATGCAGGAAGGCAGAGTGATAGCCTGCGAATCTTGTAAGCTAAAAGAGCACGAGGAGAAATATTCTTCCTATCATTTAGATATAATAGTGGTGGTACACGCTTTGAGGGTATGGTGCCATTATTAGTATTAAGGAAAAGGTTCCTTTTAATGAATGATCATAGTAGTTTTGTCAGCTTCTTTAAACAACCTAATCTAAAGGCACACCATACTAGGTGAAATATCCTAATTTTGATATTTCATTTAATGGGAATTACGAATTTTATTGGGGAAGTGCTAAGAATAACACAATTTTGTAATGTGGGCATTAGAGACATTTTGGGTATGTGGGACTTAGGAGAAAGAAAAAATTCCAATCTTAGTGGAATATGGGGGTCACCCATGATGAAATATGCACCCTTGATGGAGAAATTCGTATGGCAAAGGAGGGGGCTCGAATATCTTGGTGAAGGGGCCCACATGAGGAAGAAAGAAACAATTATAAATAAGAGGGAGGCAACATCATTGAGCAGTTTTTGATCATTTGACATTTTACTCTTTGTTGTTGAAGATGTTTAGCTGAGTCGTAGGTGTTGTGTAACACCAGAGGTTTCCAATGGAAATATCACCCTCTTCTTCGATGGACCACAAGTGCCACCCTAGGGAGGAAATTTATACACTTTTTTCGAAGTTGGAAGGAATACCACGTAGGAAGCACAAATTATGAGTTAGTTGGGATGCATTTCAGGGAGCCACGTAGCCATTAGATGAGACAAGAACCAAAGTGAGGGGTTGTATTTGTTTTTGGGTCACTCTTTTATCATTTATTTGGCTACAGGTTACATCTTTTGCTGAAGGAGGACAACTAAGCATTTGGGGTCAATTTTGGAGCATCAAAACTAGGAAAAACCATTTCTGGGTTTTTTTGGGTTTATTGAGGAGAGGCCAAGATTAATTTGGAAGAATTTTTTGGGTATATTTTGGGAGTCAAACAGGGATCCTTACTCATCCAATATCAAGAGGAGATAAGGGAAATTGTGTTGAAATTCCCGCATCAACATTAGCAAGGTGGGTTATTGGAGGAGAGATTGGGGTTAATTCTCGGAATTTTTTTAGCATCGAAAGAGGATAAAATCAACCATTATTTATAGCCATCAGTTTAGTTTCAAGGTTATCATCATAGATCCATCGAGGGGACAACTACGCAGTAGTTGGGTCACTTAATTTCATCATTTTGGATTTTCTAGCTTGCTTTGGGCAAACCCAGATGCACACTTCCAAATTTCTATTGTACCCCCTCACATTTATAATAAAATGACTCAAGAGAAACACAATGTTTGGCTTATTTCATGGTGTCTGAATTGTGTGTAAATTTCATGTGTGTCCTTGCTATGTTTTCTTTGTTTATCATTGTGAATTTCCATTAGGAATATTACAGTGGTATCAAAGCCATGATTTTTGCCAACTGTGGGATAACCAACTAGATCAGGGAAGATTTATGCATGTATACATAGTGACAAGTCTCACCATAAATGATAAATGGCTCAAGGGGGATTTAATTACTATAAATTCTTGACCTAGTTGATGAAAGTGTCAGACAAGATATATCCTCTTTCTTATATAAGGGACACAAGAGTTGCACAGGCCATGGGGGTGCAACCATCTACAAAGGATCATGAGGAGCCATCTACTCTCTTAGTGGAGAGATTAGAGAATACCCCAGTAATGCCATCCATTAAGGTTGTGACCAGGATCATGTCCCATTTTTTGGGTAATATCAACACACAACATATGGGTGAGGTGCTAGGAGACGTATCCACCCTTTATGAGGTGCGAAGAGATACAAATATACTAGACGATGGTCGCACAAAACAATGTCATCGGTTTTAGGCCGACCTAACATTGAAAATGAAGGCCACATAGTACTAGAGACTATTTTTCTGTAGAAAAAGGCACTGGAGGGCATGAGAGTGGTTTGAGCTGAGTCAACGACCAAGTTGGCCCACATTGGGGAATGGTTGGATTCCCTAATGGTATAACTAGAGGGCACATTGGAGAGTCATAAGATCCCCCTTCATAAATATATAAACGGGGCACTAGTACATTTGGCGGAAATTCCGACACTTGGTTCCGACGCTTTTGACCAAATGTCGGAAATTTTCCCAAGGCTAGCAACATTGTTGGGTCACCTTTGCCCATTGGAGTGAGAGAGATGAAGTCACCTAGTTAGATTTCATGTGTTGACCTGTATAACAGAAGCAGACGATCAGAGTTGCACAAGGTGAAACACCCGCATGTTGGGTTTTTTATATGTGCAAGAGTTCGTGCATTTGATCCCTCTCTTGGGGTTGGATGGTGAGATATTTTGAGTTGGTACCCAGTGGAGTGGTCAATGGAGATGGTGGTGGACCCAGGTGTTGCTCATCAAGAGTTTCCAGGCACTGGGGATAATGGAAGCCTAGACTGGCATTGGGATCTGGGTGGGACTACCTATCATTTCCTAGATATGTTGGTTATGACCTGGATGGTACATTTGACATTGTAGTTGAGCACACACATTCGCAAGTGGAGTTTCGGTTGGAACCAGTGGCCAACTAGTTTATGGATAGCCTCCTTGGGTTTTCTTGGTATGATGATTGTACACAAGATCATAGGATGATCAACATACTCTGGCAGGAGTTTTTCGAAGGAGGTGGCATTGGCAGGCCACCAGATGTTGCCTTGTATGGACCTGTGGATTCTTCAAATTTGTGTGGGGGACAAAGGATGCAGAGGAGAAGAGAAGTAGTGTTATCACTACTAAAACATAGGAATATTTACTTCTTGGGTCCCTCAGGGAGGTTTTGGAGTGAAGATCTATTCAACAGAGGGTATGGTGATGCGACGATGGAGGTGATGATATCAACTGGATGTGGGCCGACACATAGGTACACAAATCTAGGTCTTCACCTCTAGGGATGTGTGGGAGGATCTATAGTTGAGCAATGGTCTACAGGTGGGCGTGTATATGCAGGGTGGTGTGTTGTAGTGTGTTGGATTGCATTGTGTAGTAGGGTTGTCTTACATCGCATTGAGTACACGGGGGGAGTGACTAGTGCCTTGAAACAGCCAAGGAACGAGACAATACATGATGGTATAACGATATTCATGGATATCCTATAGCGTACATGGATAAGCTATGACACACAATGGCATGTCAAGGAGTGTGATGGTACTTGGTGATATGAAATGGCATATGGTGCAGCACGAAGGGCCCTTAGAGCATTACCTCTAATGAAACTTGTGGACAAGGACATTAGGTGTTCCATTAGGTGTAGCTCACCCGAGATCGACGAGGACGTGGTTGAGCTCCTGAGGATGCCATGTTCAGTAGAGACAGGTCTTCGACCAATTTATCATAAAATCTGAGCCAGAGAGAGGGACATCCATATGATTATTATTTAGTACCCCTGCAGACTCTTGATCCTATCCTTGGGGACCTACCCACCTATGAATCTCTAGTTGAGATTTTTGGTGGAGGCAAAGGCTAATGGATACAGGCGTAAGGATGGATTAGTTTATACCTAAGGTAGCAGAGGTTCCACTCCTGGGATCACTCATGGGGAGTCAAATGTGAGGGAACTACATGGTACACTTATGGTGAGACATTCATAGGTGTCACAGGAGCCTGAGGGAAGATGGATGGTATAATTCGTCTATAGGAGGGTACCTCGACTCTGATAAATATCCAGGTGTATTTTCAAGAGTTGGGATAGCGTATTTCATTGCGTGGTTTGGAAGGAGCAAGGAAAGTTGCCTTGCGTGGGACAGATTCCTGATACTTGGGCTCCACTCGTGGGATACATACAAGGGCCAAATATGAGGGCTATATGTGTTCTAGCAGGTAGCAGCGCTACATAGTACCATCCTGTGAGGAGTGGGACTTATGAGCTCCTGGTATGGTTGGGGGATCTAGGGATCCAGTTGGCGTGTGGATCACTCCACTTTATGATGAGTAGGGTCATGGAAGAGGGTGATCTAGTTCACCTTGGGTTTAACACATAGGGGATCATTGAGGCCTCCACTACATGGTGGGAAAAAATTATGCTATTATCACTCAAGGTCAATATTAGCAGTGGAGGGGTAGATATTGGCATGATGGAGATGTCCGGGCAGGATGAGCTTGGCTCTCACATATTTTTTGCCACTAGGCCTAAGAAGAGGAGGGTACAGTCCATGCACAATGGGGAGTATGTCACAATTAGAGTCACACAACCTCAACATGGTGGCACCACTTTGAGATTAGCGGGGGTCCTGAACATCACAACTCTTCACAACTCAATAACCTTTAGGGATGAGATGGTTGTTACGGGGGGAGGTCATGCATATCTTCCATTGGGATTTTGCGAGTCATTGATGGAGTGGGGGACTTAATTAGCATGGAAAGTAGGCCAACAAGATGATATAAGGAGTGGCTCACGTGAACAATATGTTATCTCCGTAGGGATTGGGTGGTATCCTCGAGAGTATACTCTTGGAGTGCATGGGATGACCTACATGGTAGGAAAACTCCTCGAGTTTGGAATAGTGCCACATTATCATGATCCCCTACTAATTTTTGGTATGCAAGGAACTTCTGGTACTTATAATGGGCGGGATATTGCGTGGATCAAGGGGAGATTCATGTTGGACAAGATGGCTTGGGATCCTGGTATTAAGGGATTCATTCATGTGAGGACAATGTAGAGGTCAGGGATGATTTAGTGGCACATCTGCAACCTTGGCACATTTTTAAGTAACAGTGGGGAGCCACAACTAGGGAGGATGTTTTTCTAGGCATTGCTTGAGGAAAAGAAATTTTTGGCGTCGAGGGATGCAATATACCCAATTTTGATCTTTCATTTAATGTAATTTACGAAGTTTAATGGGGAAGTGCTAAGCCTAGCACATTTTTGTAATATGGGCATTGAAGATATTTTGGGTACATGGGACTTAGGAGAAACCCAAAATTCCAACCTTAGTGGAATGTGGTTGCCACCCATGATGAAATACACAACCTTGATGGAGAAATTCGTATGGCTAAGGAGGGAGATAGAATTTCTTGGTGAAGGGGCCCATGTGAGGAAGAGAGAAACAATTATAAATAAGAGGGAGGTAGCATCATTGAGCATTTTTTGATCATTTGACATTTTACTCTTTCTTGCTCAAGTTGTTCAGCTGAGTCACATGTGTTGTTTATCACTAGAGTTTTCCAAGGGAAATATCACCCTCTTCTTCAGTGGACCATAATTTCCACCCTAGGGAGGTAAGTTATATGCATTTTTTGGAGTTGGAAGGAAGACCACGTAGATCACAAAAATTTTGAGTCAGTTGGGATGCAACTCAGGGAGCCACGCAACCATTAGAGGAGAGAAAATATAGAGTGAGGGGTTGTATTTGTTTTTGAGGCACTCTTTGATCATTTCTATGGCACATGAAGGAAATTTTGAAGGACAACAAGCTTCACCCAACAACCATTTGAATTCATGGAGGAGGGCCTGCATCATTTTTTCCACAGACTGTGCAGTCCTTGGTTAAGGAAACTTTTGGGGTGGCCTGAGAGAGAGATTGAGGAGCTGGGCTATTTGGAGTTGGATTGGAGGAAGTTGTGGGGTATTTTCAAACATTTTGGGTGGGAAGCACATGCAACATTTTCTACAAGTTACATCTTCTGCTACAGGATGATGGCCAAGCATTTGGGGTCAATTTTGGAGCATCAAAACTAGGAAAAACCATTTATGATGTTTTATGGGTTTATTGAGAAGAGGTCAAGATTAATTTGGAAGAATTTTATGGGCATATTTCAGGGGTCAAACAGGGATGCCAACTCAGCCAGAAACTAGAGGAGTTAGCGGAAATTGGGCCAAATGTTTGAGGTCAACATTGGCCAAACCCTTTCCGAGTTTTGGTGGGTTATTGGACAAGAAACTGAGGTTAATTTCCTGATTTTTTTTAGCACCAAAAGAGGGTCAAATCAACCATTCCTTACAGTCATCAGTTTAGTTTTTGGGTGATCAACATAGAGCCATAGAGGGGACATCTATGCAACGGTTGGGGCACTTTCTTTCATCACTTGGGCTTTGCTAGATTTCCTTGGGCAAGACTAGGTGCACATTTCCAAATTTCTATTGGACCCCCATATATTTATAATAAAATGGCTCAAGAGAAGTGAATTTTTTGGCTTATTTCATGGTGCATGACTTGTTTGTAAATTTCATGCATGTCCTTTCTATGTTTTATTTGTTTATAATTGTGAATTTCCATTAGGAATATTACATAGGTGGAATGCTTTCCTAACTGAGTTCAATTTTGACATTAGAAACCTTAAAGGGAAATAAAATTGTGTGGTTGATGCCTTAAGTAGGAAAACACATTACGTATATGAAATATCCTATAGTCAAGTGGAAATTTACTTTTCTAATCAACTTAAAGAAGCTTCTCTTCGGGATCCCAAGTATGAATTTATGTGGGGGAAAGTTAAAAATACACAGAATCTAGAAAATCCATTAGAGTATTGCATAAATAAAAATAACTTGCTAACCTCTCGAGTAGAATATATGTCCCTAATCAATTATCAATTAACAAATTCATTTCGAACGAGTTCCACCAACGTCGATCACCCTGGGTATCATAAATTATTTTCTGCAATAAGGAAGGATTACTTTTGGCCTGGTATGAGGAAGGACATTGCTGAATATCTAGAAAAACGTTTGGAGTGTCAACAAATCAAGGCGAAACATCAACACCTTGCTAGTTTTATATCTTTATTCTTGAGTGGAAATGGGAAGTAATTACATTGGATTTTATGAAAGGATTTCCTAAATCCAAAAAAAAAAATTATTCCATCATGGTGGTAGTAGAGAAGGTAAGAAAAAAAATCCATTTTATCCTCGGCAATTGCACTTACAAAAATGTTGAAATTGTAGATATATTTATGAGAGAGATCTTTTAGCTACATGGTATATCGAAGGTGGTGATTTCTAATATGGGTGTAAAATTTACCTCTACGATTTCGAAGGTCCTTTTTACTAGATTGGGCACTTATATTTAATTTACTACTACATTCCATCCGCAAACAGACAGACTGACTGAACGAGTGAATCAGGTTATCTACGACATGCTTGGAATGTATCTAATGTGGCGACCAACTAAATTGGAGCAATATATTCATTTGGCTGAATTTTCATATAATAATAGTTATCACGAATCCCTAAAAATGAGCCCTTTTGAAGTACTGTATGGAAAAAGGTTTAGAACACCTACAAGCTGGAGTAACCCATACGATAAGATAATTTTTGGACCCGACATGTTTTTAGAAATGGAGAAAAATGTAAAGAAAGTTTGACAAAATCTAAAAGTTTCCCAAGATAGGAAAAAGGTGTATGTATATGATAAGATAAATTATAATGAATTTCAAGTAGGCGAGCATGTTTATGTGAGGTTTAAACCTAAGAATAACACCTTAAGGTGGAGTGGTTGTGAAAATTTAGCACCTCAATACCATGGAGATTTCCAAATACTAGAAAGAGTAGGACCTGTAGCATATCAACTTGCACTACTTAGTCACATTCGAGTTCACAATGTATTCCACGTTTCATTTTTAAAGAAATATGTGTATGATCCAAACCATGTTATCGATTTGGAAGATGTAAAAGTAAAATAAGAATTATAGATTGTATATAGATATGTGTGTAATCAGTAATTTAAAAGAACTAACGAGAGAGTTGTGGTTGTGTGACAGGTTGAATCAAATGGAGAATTCTTGGTAGAGCCTCTACATATTCTAGATCAAAGATAAATAATTTTATGGAGGTGAGATATCACCCAGGTTAAAGTGTAGTGGAGACACTTTAGCCCAGAAGAGGCCACTTGGGAAGATGAAGAATTTATGTGGCAAGCATATCCTGACCTGTTCCAAAGGAAAAAGGAAAACACCGAGGATGGTGTTTCACACAAGGGGGGGAAGATGTAACACCCTAGTGTTGTAAACATTTAATTCTAAAATTAGTTACTTGTTTACCATGAGGAACTCCAGTAATTGTGGTTAGAGGAAAAGAGAAGTAAACTCTAAATGTTAAATTTTATTATTTTATTATTAATAATAATAGGAATTGTGTCAAGTCTTGAATTCCTGGGAAAAATATCTAGAAATGAATTTTGAAAAATTCCAGACAATTATGATAGTTATCATTCTCTCTTCTTTCAATACATATAAAATATGTCAGTGGGAAAGACAAGGGGGTTATTTTGTTTTTCTAAAAAGAAACGAGATTGTAAACCTTGAAGAGAGAGAGAGGGAGAATACTTGAACAAGACGTTGGGAAGGTATGGAAAGAAATTTCCTAAGAAGTATTTATTTAGCTAGACCTGAGTCAGTGGAAAAATATGACATAGACTAGAGTTTATGAGTTCTAGGTTGGGTTGAACCTTGATGCTTGTGAACTGACCCTAACAGGTCTTGTCAAATTATTTTTCTGGAAGGTTAAGAGTTCGGGGGGAGAACTGGACGTTATTGAAATTCTTATGGAAGGGTGGTGTGATATTTTCCTAGTCGAGTTCTGGACGAGAACTAGGTGAAATAGATAAGTGTTTATGCCCTAACAAATATCAATGACTGAAAATATTTTGTAGTGATATTGTAATGTTGTAGGTACCAATTGTAATTTATATTGTGTGTCTGGAAAAGAACAATAAGTTCCATGTCACTGTGTAACAAGGAAAGAACAATAAGTTATGTGTTATTGTATATTTGGAAAATAACATTAAGTTTTTTGTTAATGTGTAACTGGGAAAGAACAATAAGTTATGTGAAATTGTATATATGGGAAAGAACATCAAAAGTTATGTGATACGGTGTATCTGGAAAAGAGAAATAAGAATTGTTGTTGTGCATGTGAAATGTCATGGAATTAGTAATATAATGTAATGTCGAGTTAATGATTTTATAACGATATTATAACCCTCTTAGAAAATAAAAGGATAAACTCTATTATGAATTATGTAGTGGGAAAAATTCTCTTGGTGCTCAAGTTAGAGTATGTATAAAAGAAGTAATTATGGAACTGAAAACAGTCTGTGGTCTAGTTGCAATTAAAATAGGGTTACCCTTTTCACTATGTTGTTGGTAGCATAAATTATTGACTTAAATTGTTGATCATAACGACTGGAACTGAACACAAGTTCATGGATCTAGTTAGGTTTCGCCTAATAACCCAGGGTTTTAGTGGAATTGTCTACTGATTTTGGATAGCATCGGTTGTGCTCTAAGTCTCAAATTTTGTGGAGAGCCTTAGACGCATGTATTCTAGATAACCTTGAAATTTTTTGGTGAAATTACACTCAAATTGTATTATATAGAAATAATTAATTATTTTTAAAGGGGCCTTAAGTCTAAACTTAGGAAAATAAAATAATTAAAGTGTATTAATAGAATATGAGTGAGAATGATCAAGAATACATGAATCAAGTCAAAAATTAATCTTAGCCATTGATTAGAGATCTAGTCGGGTCATTGAAGTCTCGACGAGAATAATATAAGATTGGCTTGAAGGGTCATTTGGAAAATACATTTTGGATACACAAACGATCTAGAGATTGATTTTTTCTAACGGAGCAATGCTCAAAAGAAAATCAAATCTAATTGATTCTTGATTGCAATGAGGGGCACTAGATCCAGTTGGAATATTTCCTGAGCTGGAGAGTACACAACAGTAGAGACAAAGAGAGCCACAAAAATAGTGTATAGCCAATGATGTAGTGCTTACGCAGTCACTGCGGAGAGCTAGAGGGAAAGTCATTTTCCTATTGAGGAGACAACGTAGAGACAAAGTCAGATCCTTGAGAGATTTTCTAGAGGGCCAGTAGGCTTCAATTTCCAGCCAGCAGTGAGACCAACATAGAGGTAGAAGGGCAACCGTACTTGTGACGCATATCCCACATGGGTGACGCAGTCGCTGCGGAGAGGCAATGCAGGGCAGTCCAACCTTGGTGCAGATCAGTGCCAGTTTCCCATGAAGGAGTGAGGTTTGTCTCACGAGATCTCTTCCGTCAGTTTCTCTGTATGATTTTTCAACCTCATCAATCATAAATTTGTACACATAATTTACTGCATAATAACATAAACCCTCATATTTTCTACACTTGTTTTTCCCAAATTCGGTTTTTCCGGGGACATTAGTCCAAAACTAATTGTGTCGAATGGTTGTGTGATCTATCTGTGTTAAAATTTGTTTATGCACTTGTATTTCTTCCGTATTTTAATTGTGTAGGTTGTAGTGAATGGATTTCGATATTTACTTGTAGAACATAGTAAATAATTTGTTAAGTAAATAATGAATAGAAGCTTTTCCATCAGTTTCTGCAGTAGGATACTTGAGATTTATAGAGTTTTAATATGGTATCAGAGCTTGTTTAAGCTAAGTTCAGGTGAGACAAAGAATAGATCCATCACATCTAGCGTTGAAGCAGAAATTCGGGATCAAAGAGCTACGTAAGAAACAATTCAATTTCCCAGTGAAGTGTGTAGTCCAAGCCGAGAGGGCTAGATCAGCAAGGAAAATATCTCTCTGAGTGAGTCAACAGAGAAGTAGGATTTTTCCAGATTGCTATTTGTCTAAGGCAGAGGGATCAATGCAATATATCTACATAAATCAACATTGGAGCGAGGCAGTTGACTGTGCAATGGTGATTGTAGGTGCAGAGCATCAAGAAGTGTAGCTAAAACACAGTTTTTGGGATTTATGACCTAAGTGAGTTTTCTTGCCCAAGAAAATCAGATTCGTTGTGCTGTAGCAAAATTTTTTGTGGATTTCTCTATGAGGAGTGCGTAAAGCCAGTTGCACAGGGGGTTAGAGGTAGCAGATAGTCAACGTTTGGGTGAGATGGCAACCAGTGGGTTGTGTGACCAAGATTGGTTGGAGGGTGCCTCCAACTATGTAATCTGGAAGGCAAGGATCGCATTCCTTCTAGATGATCATGACCTCAAGCACTTTATTGAAAGTGCTCAGGCTGAACCGGTGGATGCAACATCATTAAGGGACTTTAAGAAGAATATGGCGAACACTAAGTGGTTGATCCTTGACAGAGTGAAGGATCATATTTTTCACATATATTTGGCAAAGGGACAACCAAGGATATGTGGGATGCATTGGAAACACTATATCAGGGGTCTTATGAGAAACAGAAGATGTTTATGGAGGAGAAAATGTGGACCACCAAGATGCAAAAAGGAGAACACATTGATTCATTGTTGTCTAGACTTCAGGAAAAATCGAGATCAACTGGCAGCTATAGGGTCAGCTCCTTAGGACATAGAGATGGTCAGACTTGCCTTAAATTCTGTGTCCAAATACTATCAAGTATTTTTCCAGAGAATCCTGGGAAGAGATAATTTGTCGAGTTGGGAAGCAATGTGGTCAGATCTTCAGCAAGAAGAGATGAGGAGAGATTTACTCAAGTGTCAACTTGAGAGCAGTAGTAGCAGTGGTTTTAAGGTAAAGAAGGAGGATGAGAATGCAACCCTTGCATCAAAGGGACAACAAGAGTAGCAGAGGATGAAGAAGGATATTTCAAAGATAAAATTCTTTTGGTGTGGTGAGATGGGACATTACGCCACACAGTGTCCTCTTAGAATGAAGGACAAGGATGAGAAGCCTGATCCTCATGTCAGAGTAGTAAATATAGAGGAGGAGGAGTTTGCTATGATTTCTCATATACCTCCAAGAGGTAGGTGGGCAGATTTGGAGTTGTAGACACAAAGATCTACAAGATGGGCAGGATCTTTGAGGAGTCCACCTCTCATATCATCACCTTGCTACGAGAGCCCAAAACAACAGTAGCTGGATGGACTAGTGCCAGTTGGTGCAGAGGAGTGCTGAAGTGACATCATTGTGGTTAGCAGCACCAAAGTATGAGCAACACAAAGGAGTGTTGCAGCACTGCAGAGGGACGCAATGTAGAGCAGCAACAGTGTAGCAGCCTCTGAGAGGCATCGTAGAGGCTAGTAGTAGTCAGATCTTCATCGCCGAGATGTAGTATACTTTTCCAATTTTTGATGTTTTTCAGTTTCATAAAGCAACTGTGTTGCAGTGCAGTAGTAGTTAGCGTTGGTAGAGTCAGCAGTAGCATGAAGGTTGAATTCAGAGGCAGTTTCAGTACCGATGTAGTGTTGACAGTGGCAGTGACATTAGTAGTACAGATGTAGCATTTGCGCAGAATTGATGTGCAGCAGTGTTAGACATCAACAACATAGAGGGAGATGCTTCAAGATTATAACATTATGCAACATGGTATATTGTTAGAGCACATTCCTCGCTAAGAGGGAGTTTTGATTTTGGGTAGCATCAGATGTGCTCTAAGTCTCAAATTTTATGGAGGAGCCTAGACACATGTATTCCATATAACCCAGAAATCATTTGGTGAAATTCCACTCGGATTGTATTCTATGGAAATAATTAATTATTTTTAAAGGGAGCCTAAGTCTAAACTTTGGAAAATAAAATAATTAAAGTGTATTAATAGAATATGAGTGAGAATGATCTAGAATACACGGATCAAGTCAAAAATTACTCTTAGCCATTGACTAAAGATCTAATCTGGGTTGTAGAAGTCTCAATGAGAAGACTATAAGATTAGCTTGAAGGGTCATTTGGAAAATACATTTTGGAGACACAACGGATCTAGAGATCGAATTCTTCTAACGGAGGAGTGCTCGGAATTCTTAGCCATTGACTAAAGATCTAATGTGGGTTGTAGAAGTCTCAATGAGAAGACTATAAGATTAGCTTGAAGGGTCATTTGGAAAATACATTTTGGAGACACAGAGGATCTAGAGATCGAATTCTTCTGACGGAGGAGTGCTCGGAAGAAAATCAGATCTGAGTGATTCTTGATTGTAGTGAGGGGCAGTAGATCTGGTTGGAAGATTTCCTAACCCGAAGAGTACACAACAACATAGACATAGAGAGCCACAACAATAGTGCAAAGCCAATGACGCAGTGATTATGAAGTCACTGCACAGAGCTAGAGAGAAAGTCATTTTCCTGTTGAGGAGACAGAGCAGAGCCAAAGTTAGATCCCAAAGATATTTTTCGGAGGGCTAGTAGGGTTCACTTTCCAGCCATCATTGAGACCGACGCAGAGGCATAAGGGTAGTTGTACTTGGGAGACAAATTCTACATGGGTGACACTATGCAAAGGCAGCGTAGGGCAGTGCAGCCTTGGTGCAGATCAGTGCCAGTTTCCCATGGAGGAGTGAGGTTTGTCTCATGAGATCTCTTCTTTTAGTTTCTCTATATGATTTGACATTCTCATAAATCATAGATTTGTACTCAAAATTTACTTTATAATAACATAAACCCTCAGATCTGTTGCACTATTTTTCCCGCATTGGGTTTTTCTGGGGACAATAGTCCAAAAATAATTATGTCAAATGGTTGTGTGATCTATGTGTGTTCAGATTTTTTTCTCACTTGTATTTCTTCCGCAGTTTAATTATGAAGGCCGTAGTGAATGTATTTCGATATTTACTTGTAGAAAAAAGTAAATAATTTATTAAGTAAATAACAAATAGAAGACTTTCCATCAGTTGTTGCGGTAGGATTCCTGAGACTTACATAATTTTCACACTATCCATATGTGAGCGTGTTATAGTGGGGGTGGGATACCTCATGGGTAGAGATCAAGTCCCCATGGGGAGGGGTCCTGTTCTCTGTCAGGTACCGTAAATATATGAACGAACACAAGAATTAGCAGACATGACCATTCATAGAAAGCTCAGGGTGATATATTTGCAGGACTAGTTGATAACTCAATATGTAGCAGTGTAACTATATTGTAAAAGAAAAGGAAATAATATATACGAAAAAACTCACTAAAACTCTATAGTAAGTATCATTATTCCATAGCCAAATTATAGCCACATAATAATAGAGTGATTTTAGAGTCATTACCAATAATGCTAGTAAAATTTTCAATTGTAAAGAACTGAAAGGAAGAATTTTACATTTAACAAATTATTGTGCAAGAAATATTTAAATAGGGGTATGTTATAACAACGACTTTGTAAAAGGAGGGGCCATGGACCGACTAACTATGTACAATATTCAATAAGAACGAAAACTGGAATCCGAGGGGAGAAAACCCCTGGTACTTACAATACAAGTAAAAAGAAGGCAAGCCCATGTCTCAGGCTAAGAAACTAAACAATAAGAGTCTTGCATTACATAAAAATTAACTGTTCAAGGCTTGCATGAAGTCGCAAACCATTCAGTTACAAAGGTTTAGAAAACCCAATGCAGTGTAAAGGAAAACAAAATAATGCTTCTCGGGAAATGGGTACGAGAGTATTTCAAACCTGGATCCACCGTAGAGAGGTCGAGGAAATTCCCCTTGAACCTAGACATCAGCCCCATGAAGGGACTTGAAGATTAATGTAACCATAAAACCCTACCTCCAACCATCGGAAGAGAAAGTTGGACGGGTTGTAAAGTAACCCATGCATAACTAATAAACTTGCAAATCTTAAATTTTATACTTGAGGGAGCAACCGAGGAATTGAGGTGCCAACATTCGAACCTAAAAACGAGTAAAACTTTGGACCCTCATTACCTAACCATATTATACATTGGAATGGCTACTTGAATGAAGTTATGATAGTGGGACTCCAATTCCTCTAGTCCACCTCAGTAACCCTGGTCTCCGAGGAAGGAGGCTCTGAAGCCGACTTCTATCTGCACCAAAATTAACAAGGGTCAATAAACCAATAGATGGATTGCTGGTGCGAAGTAAGAGATGAAAACATAAAGGAAAATATTACCTGATCATGGACATGTTCAAACACTATCAACCACATATCGATTCTCATAGCGAAAAGTAGCAGTAACAATGATAGAGTGAGTGGGTGGGCGGACCCTGGGAGCTAAGGGCAGTTAGTTGCCCTAACTAGATTCTTACAATCAGCGTCGTTGGATCATAAAGTGAAAGATCAATGACGAAGAATGTGCCAAGTGTTTCAAAAGCAACAAGACAACACATTCATTACTCAAAGTTCAAGAAGCGTAAAAAAATAAGAATTTTGGAGATTCAGGTTCCAGAATCTGGCGGAAAATTTTGACGTTAAATCTTGATTTGTGTTATTTAAACTGGTTTTTTTTATTGTATATATGAATTCAGGACCATGAAAAACCCCTAGGACACTTTGATTGTGCAGGTTTTACCCATCAAATTTGTGATTTCAATGAATTCCTGCAAGATTTTAGAGAAATTAAACCAGAAAAAACCACTGGAAAAACTTCTAAAATGTCACACTAAAAACAACTCACTTATAAAGTAAATATATACCATTACCTTAGATTTATCTCGAATTAAATGAAAAAATAAATTACCATAGATAACATATGTGAGTCTCAAATGTTAACCTTTATATTTCCTAGCCCTCGATCAAGATTAATTCACATGGCCACAACTATACTTATAAGTGCTCCCAAACCCCTCGAAAGGCTTGTAAGGTCCTTGTGTCTTTTCTAAATCATTTATTGATAATAACCGAAAGGTATACATGGTAATTCATATGTATATGTAAAAAAAAATTGTGGGGATGTTAGTGCATGTTACATAAAATCTCATATATTTGGTAACATCTCCACTATTTCAACTTACCAACATAATTTTCTTTTACACTTTTGCTCCATTCTAGCATAACACTAAAATTATTCTCTACCATTGGAATATATATTAAACTTCTAACTCTGCATGTGGATACACATTAATTCAATCCTATCTTATATTTAAATGCCTCATTCTTTTACAACACGGATATTAAGGGTCAGAGGAGTTACGAAGTTAACCACCTCCCTTCCGGGTCGTTTTAGCTCATTTACATCTTTTTTCTCGGATGCCTATGATTTGCCAAGTAAGTCAACAAAGTAATAAAAATATTTACATGTTTACCAAAAATTATTACGTATTTACTTGGTGAATAACCAAACCCATTAAATTTATACACTAGATTTATATAAATATGCAACTATATCACCTCGTTTCGATATTTACACACTAATTATGTATAAATATGCAACTATATCGCCCCACATCATTATTATTAACTTCAATAATATTTTTTGGATGTGGGTGACAGGACACGCACGTATGAAATGACTTCTTCCCACGCTCGGGATAATGAAGACTTGCACCACCAGCTTTTACCTGGTGTGGAACCTCCCTTTGGAAATCATTTACATGAGCTCCATGATGCCTCTAATCCACCGCCATAACATGAATCACATGCCCCACCATGAGAACTGTTGCAGCTTGCACCTGCTAGCGTGTCACAATAATGCACAACATATGTGCTTGTGCCACAAGTCTTTAAATGGCAAGGTCCCTCCTCATTGTGCTATCCTCAACTTGCTCTCGTTGGTCTCCATAGATCTCCATACCCCCTTAGTTATTTTTTTTTTGGGTCAGTCTCTTCGAGTTTTTCACCAGAGGTGCACCCTTCCCCTTGTGCGTCCCCATCCTTGCGTTAGGCATCCAAGAACCTACCCTGCTGCACACCCCCTAGGCTGCGCACTCCCCCCTGATTTTCCTTGCCTTCATAGCTCCCTTTGGTTGTGCGCACCCCCCATCTACGCACCTCCTTTCCGCATTATCCTCATTCGCGCACATCCTTTCCCCGCTCCTTCACTAAGAGTTCCTTGTCGTGCAAGTATTAGTGCTTACCCCAACCCCCTAACCTTAGTTTCTCATCCCCCCCAATGGCTCCACGTCTGCGCCAAAGGACAACTAGGGGAGGTCAAAGAGGCGCCTTCCCGAGTCGTTATCAGCGAGGTGAAGACAACCATTTAGAATCCTTCGAGGGCTCCTCTTCTGGTAGCCACGACAGGGACGCATCACAACACCCTGCGAGCACCCATGAGGAGGATGCCCCAACTCAGAAGACTTAGAGAGGCAGAAGTGGACCTAGGAAATCCACCTTAGCACATCAGGAGCATCCTCCTCCTCGAAAATCTGAGCCTCTTCCGTTACAAGAGTCTGTTGGGGAAGACAACGATGTATGGATCATGGACTTGAACGTTGTTTGGACGCGTGTACCAAATGTTGAGTACTTGGTTGCTTCCATTCTCTGTGCCCCTGCTTCAAAGCCCCCGCGCCTACCAACTGCCGACGAGGAAGCCATAGCACAGGAGTATGGATGCCACATTGAGGAGGACTATGTTACCAATAATGATGCTATAACACCATGACTGCAAGGCCGCATAACTCTTTTCTGTTTTCTGCTATTTTAGTGCATATTATAGAACGTTTATCTTTTCATGTTTCAAGGCATACCTTGTAATTCTAGACTCTTTGAAGCTACTACAGGGCTAGTTTCCTTCCTGGAGGCAGCCCATACCTGCTCTACTCTGAAAAAAAAAGAAAATTGAAATTAGCTAAGTGCAGTTTACCAAGTCAATCTATTGTCTATATAATGTTTCTCTTTGAATTAATATAGATTAAACTAACTTACCAAAAAAAAACTTCAATAATCACTACGCTAATCACAGATTTACAGATAATAATATATTGACATTTTAACGGAGCTGTTGAAAATATTAAAGTCACCTGCCATGCCTTGGGCAGGAAGAACAAAGAACAAAGTACAACAGCAGCAGCAGCAGCGCAGAGTTTTGAGTGCACAACACTCTCTATTAAAGAAGAATGAAGAACGTAAGGAGAAGAAATTACTGATGATGGGCTGCAGCCAAGTATGACAGAGAAAGGAATTAATTTTGAAGTATGGGCGAAGTCATTTTTGACAGAGGAGCGAAGATTTCCCGTAGTTCAAGTCTACGGAGGAGCTTGTTTAATTAAAACAGTCAAGTCGGGCTTTAAAGCCCTCAACAGCCAAAATGAATGAATTGCTTATAAACAGGCGGAAGTATTTTATGAGGAGGAAGGAAAAGTGGTCCCTACCACTTAAGTGCTTTAGCGCAGATCGCAGAGCGCAATTTTCAGTTTTTAGATGTCAAGTGTCTTGTTGATGTGGATTATTTGTGATGTGCGATCGTTGCGCCATCGCACGATCACAACATCGCAATGTCGCAAATCGTCCTCCACCCATTCCATTGTATTGATCGCAAATATTGAAATTTGCGATATGCGATATGCGCCGTCGCAATATCGCATATCGCAAAGTTGTTCCGCCACATATATATGTGTTGATCGCAAATGTTGAAAGTTGCGATGTGCGCCCGTCGCACCATCGCAATGTCAAAATATCGCATTTCCATTGTTCGTTTCCGCCATGTGTTATCGCAGATATTTGCAATGCGATCCCATCGCACATCGCAAATATCGTAAATCGCACTTTTTCCGTTCCGCCATATCGCATATCGCAATTTCCGTAATTGTGATGGCCGACTATGATGTGGTCGCCACTCATACGTTGCGCCATGTTAAAAGTTTTATGTCCGCAAAGGCTTTCCTTTGTATTTTGGTTTATTTATTTGTTTATGTTTTACGTTTTTTTTGTTCCGCCGCGCCATATAAAAGGAAGAAAAGGTCGAGAGAAAATGATGAATGTATTGTATTGCATTGTAAACGCTGTGTGAGCCCGCAGGCAAAGAAAACACAGTAAGAACAACTGAGCACTGTTTGTGCGTTCTTGAGAGACAGAGAGAAGTTTTATTTTGTGGAGCACTGCGTCTGTAGCAGTCCCTATTCATATTTTGTGAATCCCTTACTGTTGAGGAAGAAATTTGTAACAGTTTTTTTAAGTTCTGTTATTGAAATAGAAAGCATTTTCATGCCATCTCTATCTGCGATTAAAATTTCTGTTTTAAACATCTCTGTGTTGTAGAGGGGAGTTTATATTCTCTCCATTGTTTGTTTGGAATTCCCAAAAATTCCAACATGGTATCAGAGCTAGTTCAGGCTCTTTGAATGTCTCAAAGAAGCTGAAGAAGAAGAAGACTTGTTGCAGTGTTTTCTCCAGCAGCATGAAAGCCCAACAGAAGTCACAGTCAGGTATTTCTCAAAGAAAACAGAGTTGTTGTTTTCTGTTTAAAGGAGTTTGTTCTTTCAGAGAAAAGAAAGACAGTTTGTTTAAGTTTAAGTTTAGAGTTCAGTTTAAGAAGCAATGGCTAGACCAAGTATAGGAATGAGCATTGGAAATGTTCAGCTTCCACAATTTAATGGAAAGAACTATGATTATTGGGCCATTACCATGAAAGCCCTGTTTGTCTCACAAGACTTATGGGAGTTTGTAGAAGATGGTTTCGTTGAACCAGCTGATGAGCAGGCTTTTAATGCCTTAACTCAAGCAGAGAAGGATTTACTGAAGAACAATAGAAAGAAGGATGCTAAGGCCCTCTTCTATTTGTATCAAGCAGTAAACGAGAGTGTGTTTCCAAGGATAGCAGCAGCTAAGAGATCCAAGGAGGCATGGGAAACTCTGAAAGTAGCCTATCAAGGTATGGATAAAGTTAAGACAACAAAACTTCAGTTGTTGAGAAGAGATTTCAAAACTCTTTGCATGAAAGAGTCAGACAGTGTAGACACATTTTTTACACATGTGATTGGGATTGTAAATCAGATAAGATCCCATGGAGAAACTCTTGAAGAAAGAAGGATAGTGGAGAAACTTTTGAGATGCTTACCCTCAAAGTTTGATGTGATTGTTACCACCATAGAAGAGACCAAAGATCTCTCACAGTTCACAGTTGATGAACTTCATGCCTCACTGATAACTCATGAATAGAGATTGAGCAAAGATGAAACCTCATCTCTTGAGCACGCCTTCAAGACCCAAATGCCTTCAGGAAGAGGAAGAGGTCAAGGAAAAGGAAGAGGAAGAGGCAGAAGCCAGAGCAGAGGTGGAAGGAACAGCCCTTCACATTCACATGGAAGGAGCAACAGTCAAAGTCAGAGCCACGGCCAATGCAACAGCCAGCAAGGTGGACATCAACACCAACATGATCATGGGCAAAGGTATGATAAATCCAATGTCCAATGTCATTATTGCAAGAAATATGGGCACTATGCCAATGAATGTAGAAAGAAGAAAAATGACATGAAAAATAAGCAGAACGATAATGTAGCAAAAGAAGAAAAGAACCCAAGTAATGTGCTGCTAGCCTGTAATTTAGCACAAGATAGAAATGATGATGTTTGGTTCTTAGATTCTGGATGTAGTAATCATATGACTGGCAACAAAGCAATGTTTGCCAATCTAGATGAAGAAGTAAAATCTGAAGTGACCACAGGAACTGATACTAAGATCTCTGTCAAGGGAAAAGGCAGAGTTAGTATTCGAGCAAGGAATGGGGAGCAGAAATTTGTTCCTGATGTGTATTATGTTCCAGGTCTGAAATGTAATCTTTTGAGCGTTGGGCAGCGCATAAACAAAGGTTACAATGTAATTTTTAAAGATGATGTGTGCACCATAAAATATATTCCTCCAAGCAAGAAAATCATTGCTGAAATCCAAATGACCAGCAATAGAATGTTTCCGCTCAAGCTCAACATTTACTTGAAGCAAAAAGGAAAGAGTATAGCAGCCGTAACACAAGAAGCCTTCCAGAAGGAAGAAAAAGATGTAAATTGGTTATGGCACTTGAGATTTGGACATCTCAATTTCGGAGGATTAAATTTGCTGCACAGAAAAGGAATGGTAAGAGGTTTACCATTGATTGAAAAACCTGACAGCCTATGTGAACGTTGCATCTTGGGAAAGCAACACAGAGAAAATTTTCCTTCAGGGAAAAGCATAAGGGCAAAAGCACCCTTAGAAATCATTCACTCAGATTTATGTGGGCCGATGCAGACAACATCAGTTTCAGGCAGCAATTATATGCTGACCTTCATAGATGATTTCACAAGAAAGGTGTGGGTTTATTTTCTGAAATATAAGAGTGAATTTTTTCAGAAATTTTGCCACTTTAAAGCTCTTGTAGAGAAACAAAGTGGGCAGTATATTAAAATTCTTAGAACCGACAGAGGAGGAGAATACATATCAAAGGAGTTTCTACGTTTTTGCAGAGAGAATGGCATACACAAGCAGTTTACCACAAGGTACACACCGCAACAGAATGGAGTTGCTGAAAGAAAGAATCGAACCATAATGGAAATAGTGAGAAGTATGCTAAAGGCAAAACATTTGCCGAATGAGTATTGGGCAGAAGCAGCAAACTGTGCTGCGTATATTTTAAATAGATGCCCTACAAAAGCAGTGATGAACAAAGTTCCAGAAGAAGCGTGGAGTGGCAGAAAACAGGGAGTCACCCACATGAGAGTTTTTGGATGTGTGGCATATGTACACATTCCAGACAACATGAGAAAGAAGTTGGATAGTAAGGGGGAGAAGTGCATTTTCCTTGGATATTATGAAGATTCCAAAGGATACAGATTATATAACCCACCCACAAAGAACTTTATGATAAGCAGAGATGTACAATTCATTGAAGAGGAAGCATGGTATGGAAGCATAGAGAAAACAGTCAATGTTAAAAGCTGTTTTTCTCATGATGAAGATGAGGGAGATGTGGTTGAAATTAATAACCCATCTGTAGCACAACCTCCACCAGCACAAGGATAGCAAGGGACACCTCAAGCAACAGCGAGAACACCCTTGAGAAGAAGCGGGAGTGCATCTCCAAGCACACCACATGGAGCAGAAATGAGTGCTTCATCAAGCACAACTACACCAAGTGAAAGTGGAACAAGGTTCAGAAGCCTTAGAGAAATTTATGAGCAAGGAGAAGCAAACGAAGGTATGAATTCCTTATTTGCTTTGTATTGTCAAGTTAATGATCCTATCCATTTTGAAGATGCTATTAAAGATAGAAAATGGATAGAAGCTATGGATGATGAAATTAAAGCCATAAAGAAGAACAAAACATGGGAGCTGGTTGATCTCCCACAAGGTAAAGAAGTTATTGGTGTAAAATGGGTCTATAAGACCAAAAGTAATGCCGAAGGAAAGATAGAGAGACACAAGGCCAGACTTGTTGTCAAGGGATACAGGCAGAAGCAAGGAATTGATTATGAAGAAACTTTTGCACCAGTTGCAAGAATGGAGACAGTAAGAGCAGTGCTGTCCATAGCAGCACAAAACAAATGGAAAGTATATCAGATGGATGTAAAATCTGCATTTTTAAATGGAGTTTTAATGGAAGAGGTATATGTGGAACAACCTCTCGGATATGAGAAGAAAGGCCAAGAGCATAAGGTCTGCAAATTGAAGAAAGCTCTTTATGGGCTGAAGCAAGCGCCAAGAGCATGGTACAGTAGGATAGATTGCTATCTACTGGAAAATGGATTTGAGAAGTGTGAGGGAGAACCCACCCTCTACATCAAAGAAAAATATGGTAAGATGCTCATTGTTGTTTTATATGTTGATGATTTAATTTTTACAGGTAATGATGATTACCTTGTTGAAAATTTTAAAACAGTCGTGAAAAATGAATTTGAAATGACTGACATGGGTTTGTTGAGATACTTCTTGGGAATAGAAGTAGAGCAAAGTGAAGAAGGGATTTTTATATCCCAAGCAAAGTATGTGAATCAGGTTTTAGAAAGATTTAATATGCATGAGTGCAAAGCTGCAATTACTCCCACAGTAATGGGATTGAAGTTGAGAAAAGATGACAGTAGCAAGTATTTTGATCCAAGTCTGTATAAAAGCATAGTTGGCAGCCTCATGTATCTGACTGCAACTAGGCCGGATATTATGCATGATGTTAGTTTAATTTCCAGATTTATGGAGAAGCCAAAAGAAGCACATTGGCAAGCAGCAAAGAGAATTCTGAGGTATGTGAAAGGAACAAAAGGATTTGGTATTTTGTATACAGCTTCAAAAAATTCAGAATTAGTTGGATATACTGACAGTGATTGAGCTGGAAGTGTAGATGATCAGAAGAGCACTTCCGGTTATGTTTTTCATATGGGTTCAGGAGCCATTTCATGGGCTTCTAAGTTTATAGTACAGCCAATCTGGTGTGGCAGTTAATTTAATACAAATTGAAAAAAGTAACAATAAGGTTAAATTGAAATGATAACACAAAAGTTAAATTTGGTTCAAATAAATTAGAATGCACAAGAACAGGTGGTTTAAAAGCCGTATATAAAAGAAGAAATATATATATATATATATATATATATATATATATATATATATATATATTCAACCACATTAACGGCAACCACTTAGAGAATATTGATGGAAGATATTTTGGTATTTTATTATAGAAAGATAAATGGATAGAAATCTGTTTTGCAAATACGGCAATTTCTCTTATGTTTTCCCGAAATACTAATAAGTTCTTTTATATCATAATTCTATAATTTGAATGGGTGTGTGGGCATTGCATAAACAGATAGGATATGTTAGACATAGATTTTAAGTACCATATATCATTGTTGTTTGAAGCTTTTTTTGTTTTTTTTACTTAAAGCTATAAGCTAAATAAATTTTGAATTGTATTTTATTATAATTGTCTATATATGTTAAAAGCTAAGATTTGGTAGAGATATTTGAAATGTAAGAAAAAAATATTATTATTATTATATATTTAGAAATTTATGATGTCTATTATTATAATTGTCTATATATGTTAAAAGCTAATATTTAGTAGAGATATTTCGAAATATAAGCAAAAATTATTATTATTGTTATATATTTAGAAAGTTATGATAGAAAGATGATTGTTTTTTTTGAAGATTTTTATTTATTTATTTTTTGACTTAAAATTGGTCAATTTAAAAAATCAATTTCTAATTGTATTTTATTATAATTGTTTATGTATGTTAAAAGCCAAGATTGGGTATAAGGAGATATTTTGAATTGTAAACCATTTTTTCAATTGGCAATGTAATATATTAATTTAAATGAAAAGTTAGCATAATGATTCCTTAGGTGTTTTCTCAACTTATTTTAATGTAAGACTTTCTCAAATGATTTCCTCACCTATGAAACTTAAACAACTTTTTTTTATTGAGAAAATGCTACATATCATGGATAAAACTAGCCTTGACCCTTTGTTTGGTAATTTTGAGATTTTGGAAATCACTTTGTTTTTTCTAATGAGTTCACTTAAATGTGACTTGTGACTTGATGTTTTCGTTATGGAGTTCCAAAATGTAACCCTTAAGAGCTTCAATAAAAATCATTGCTACATTTTTTTGCATACTTATCTATGGGTTTTTTCTCCCACTCTAAATATTTTAACCCATAGCCCTTAATTTTGACTCCAAATATTTTAATCCGTAGCCCTTAATTTAGAAATTGTATCATCATCTTGGTCCATGGTCAATACACCTTGATGTAACATTCTTGATGCTATAGTGCAACATGAACTATCTTTTTCCTATTAGGGTGAGGATCTTGGGCAATCAACCTATGATTTTGAATGCAAGTTACAAGAATTTAATCGTACTTTGCTCTCTCTCTCTCACCAAGACAAATAGTGAGAGAATCTTCCTTTTCAAAATGTGTGGAGGATTTATGATTTTGTCCAATGTTTTGATTAGACCCCACCATCATAAGCGACCAAAGAATTTGTCCACCAAAAACATTGATCAAGATCATAAATACTACATGTCCAAAAAAACTATAACTCATTTCATTGATATATGAAAAAAAATACATAACTACTTTTAAAATAAATCTCAACCTCCATTCATTTTATAAATATTTCTTTAATCTCTAATATGTATTTATTAATTATTAATAATTAATTAAAATTTTAAAACCCTCTCCTAAAATAACCTAATAAACTAAATATGCTTTGGCACTTTTAATAAAAGAGCAGAAAAGCAATATCAAACGAATAAATATAAGTGTAGGAAAGCAATACAAATAAACACCCTTACTAAAATATGCTTTATAACTATTAATTAAAATGGAGAAAAGCAGTATGAAACGAATATTGCTGAAAAGACACAGATCGAATCTAAATACTTCACTATTCTTCCTTGCCCCCGCGAGTGGCCTTGAAGGAAGAAGAGTCGAGGGGTGTCGATTGAACAACTGTATTCGTTCTCTACGTTGTTTCTGTGGGATCGTATCCGAACGGAGGAGACGGGCGATATAATTCTATAACTGTTTGACAAATGGAAATCCACCTTACCAAAGGACTTTACACTTTATCAACTAAGGATGCAAGAGAATAGTTTGGATTTTGTTGAAATATGGTAAAAAAATTTAAAAAATCAGGTAATTGGAGTGTTTGAATTGCATTTTTGATAGTGAAAATGGATTCAGCATCATCAAAAACCCTTAAGATACCCAAAATACTGAAATTTAACAATTATAAACAAAATTCTGATAAATCTTTACCAGAATTTTTCAGAATCTTACCAGAATTTCTAGATTATTCTATGAATTTTTTAGACTACAACCTCCACCAAATCCAAACAACCCAAAACTTGCCATCCCGTCCAAGAAAATGGGACACCCAACTACTTTGTCACACTAGAAAAAATGTGCTAGTCCAAAAAGAACCAATGGTCATATATATATATATATATATATATAATGTTTTTAAATTGTAACTGTAAATTTATACAACAACATTTAAAAATTATAAATTTCTCTTGTATTTTGAATTAGACAGAATTTATTAATAAAATATTTTTTGTTCTTATTTTTCTTTAAATGCTAAATTATTTTAATAAAAATTATATTTAATATTTTATTTATAATTAACATTAAAATTTTATTTTATTATTAGTATTTTTTTAATATCAACGGTATATTAAAACTAAATTATATAAAAAAAAAATTTCAAATTATTTTATTCTTTGTTATAAAAATATATTATTTAATATAAACATTGAAATACTTTATTTGTAATTTGTTTTAAAATATTTATTTTGTTATTAATATATTTTAGCTTTAAATATTACATTTTAATTTAACATATTAAATTACATATTATATATAATCAATAATATCAATTTTATATTACATATGAAAGGAATTATATATATATATATATATATATATATATATATATATATATAGCTTCAGAGGCTTCTCTCCAAGTTTTTTTGAGCATAGGAATAAAATTTTAAATCAAATTAAATAACTTTTTTCTTTAAGTCTAATAAACCAAAGATTGGTCTCAATAGACGTTAACCACCATCATCATATATATATAAACTTTTAATTACTTTTTTTTAATATAAAATTGATATACATTTAAGAATTTTTTATAAATATAAATATTATTATATATTATTTTTAAATACAATTTTACTTTTCTTCATTATAAAGAGTTATTTATAAACTTTTAATTTTATTTAATATTTTATATAATAAATAAAATAAAATAAATTATATATTTTATATAATAAATAAAAGGAAAAAATAAATGTAAAATCTCATATATTAAACCCGTTAAATTTGTACACTAAATTTATATAAATATGCAACTATATCTCCATCCCATCTCCCTTTGATAACTTCAATAATCGTTGGGCTAATCACAGGCTCCACGTAAATAGTATAGCGTCATTTCAGTGAGCAGCTTGAAAGTTTTACACAACCTTAAGTTTATAGTACCGCAGATCTGGTGCAGCAGTGAATTTAGTATAACTTGAATTGAATAACAATAAAGTTAATAAATTAGAATGGGGTAAAATAATAGAGACTATTAAATGTGGTTTAAAATCCACATGTAAGAAAATGATAAGTTTTTAAAATTTTTAAAATAAAAATAAATTAGAATAAAGTAAAATAAGAAACACAGGCTGTTAAAGGTGGTTAATATTAAGATAAAATAAGACAAATCTATTTATATATTTTTCATGAAAATTCGAAAAATTAAACATAAAACTATTATTTGAATGATACTTTTGAAAAAAAATATAAGTAGTTAAGAATATTTATATTATTTAAAAACATATAATAATAATCAGAAATATTTCTTGTATATTAAGATTTTTTTTTTTTTTTAAAGGTAAAGTGGGTAATTTGATTGTTGTATCATGTTTAATTTTGACTTGATATTATATATATATATATATATATATATATATATATATATATATATATATAATCTGAATTAAAGATAATGTTAAACATAATAAACAAATAAAAATGAATATATACAGTGAGTAAAATTTAATAATATGGATTATAAAATATTAATAATACTACTAGTATGATTTTTAGATTCATGATTAATATTATAATGTAATATGAAACATCTGTCATAAAAATATTTCTTTTATTGTTAACTATAAATAAAATATTTCAATATTCAAGAGAAATAACATAAGTTTATATCAATTTTATATCAAACAATTACATGCAAAAATGAATTTATATTTTCATTTTTCAACGTGATAAAGATATAAGAAAATAAAAAAAATAATGTCAATCACAATAAAAGATTTCAAGTTCAAAAGAAACAAATAATTGAAAATAAAACAAATCAATTACTTTTAAGAAGATGTGTAATTCATTTAATTTTTAAAATAAAATTAATATGTAATATTTAAAAAATAATAATAATATTTTTTTATATAGGTAATAAATAAAGTATTTCAATATGAAGTTAAATAATATAGATGATATTTAAAAATAATAACAATATTTGATATAGAGAATAAACAAGAATTTCAATATAAAATTAAATAATATCAATGTCTAGTTAAAAATATATTAATATAAAAACAATATTTGAATGTAAACATTATAATTCATAAATAAAATATTTTAATAATCATATTAAATAAAATATTAAACATCACTTATGGATATATTAGATATGGTTTTAAAAACAACATTATTAATATATTATTTAAAGAAATTAGAACAAAATAAATTCTTATGGTTAAATGTTTCAAGTATTTTAACTATTATACTTTACTATCTTACAAATATTTTTTAGATTTGCAAGTTTAAGATGTATAGTCTATATAACCTAAGTGTCTAAAAATTAAAAAAAAAAAAATATAAAACTAATATAAATACATTTTAACCATGGATTTATGAAACCTCTAAAGATCTAGATTTTCAAAATTTACATTGTTAAAAAAATACAAAAATACACTTTTTAAGAAATTTGATCCCCTCAAAACATTCTAGATCCATAGCTAAAAATAATCTATAAGAACATCTCACTCATACTCAATTGTAAAACACCTCTTAACGTTAATGGCTCCAACAACAACAACAATTTACCACAAATTGAAGAACCCATTTACTATCAGTTTATATATTAAGTAGTCAAACAACTGATTTACTATCGGTTTAGAAATTTACAAAATGACAAAGCACTTTGATCGAACTCCGCGCTTTGTATTTTATTACATCACACGCTCTTTATTGTAAAACAGACGCCAAGAAACGGAAAGTGTTCACACGCTCTTTATTGTAAAACATACGCCAAGAAACGGAAAGTGTTCCCCATTTGAGAGTTATGTCCACCAACGGACGACTCGCAGCAATGGGTAACAATGGCCGCCAAAAGTGAAGGAGCTTCCTTCCAGAAAACCAGACACAACTACGTAATATATATATTTATAACAAAGCAGAAAAATGTGAGAATATAGAGACTGGAAAGTTTTCTATCTTTCCACAATGAGGGCCTGCATGCTCTCCATGTCCAAGTCCATGGAGCCGTTGGATCCATTCATCGATCGCAGCTTTTCTGCACACCCACCCTCCTTATCGTTACTTAGCAGTTCCATATCGTGGTTAGACACGGTCTTAGCCCCTAGGGACTGATAAGTGACCACACCCTCGGCTCGGTGTCCGGTCACCTTGGCGTAGAAAAAGATCGTGAACAACACTAGACCGGCCACGTACCAGTTGAATTGTAAGTTAGCGAGCGCCTTGGCCCGCATAGTTGCTTCCGGGGTGGCGCACTTGAAAACATCGTGGTGGTTGCTGCGCTCCATCCGGCAACCCTTAGCGGCAAAAGGCGGGATCCAGAGCATGAAGGCCATGTTCAGGAACCACGCTCCCTGGAAAAGCACCGACACGGAGCGCACCGTTGCTAGCAGAAAACTCTGTGGGAACGGAATCTCGAGCAACGTGGTCGACAAACTTACGGCAACGATGAGCTGTAGGAGCCAGTGGTAGTGCCCCTCGGTCCCCATGTGGTCAGCCGAGTGGAGGTGGAAGAGCAGCAGCTCCTTCCCGAATGCCAGCGCCGCGATCACGTGCAACGTCCCCGGTGGAACTATGAGCCTTCGTACATCAGTGTAGAGAGCCACGGAGGCGTAGATGAGAAAGAACAACGCTATGGAAGAGTGCTCGAAGTTGTTGAGGTGCTCCGGTGGGATGCTCCAGTCGTCTGCGAGGGGCTGGTGCCTCTCCGGCCCGATGAAAAGCTCCGCCGAAATTGATAAACAGGAGCCCGCTATAAGGGCCACCAGCTCCGCGTACTTGAACTTTCCTTTGCGGAATTGAACAGGGAACCAGGGGCGAGTCTGGAAATCCCATGGAGAGAGCGCGTAATTTGTGATAGTATTGTAGAGGTGCCAGAGGCCGATGAGCAGAAAGCCCATCCCCGGTGCCACATGGCCTATAAATGTCCCCATAACCAAAATAGGCTTAGAAGGTGATGAGTGAGTAGCAGAAGCAAATCAGAAAAAGGATTGAAGGCAGAGAATGCTAAATTGGTCGTCTTCTAGTTTAATAAACCCACTGGCTGTGGGGTATTTATCGGCTCATTATCGGACAAATTTTTCGCCCTTAGAGCTATCCAAAATAGTGTGACAAAAAAGACAAAAAATAATGGTATCGTCGCAATAATCGAGACCTTTACGCTTTTGTACGAGGGAGAGCTCCAAATTTCAATACGAGGGAGAGCTTCAAATTTCAACCCCTAAGCATGAGGGCGAGGATTTGAAAGCATTAGGGTGGGGATTCAGAGATATGAAGAATACCCTATTTCACCTATTGTCTACATTCTCTAACGAATAAAATATTTTCACCATCTGCATTGTACACACAAAGGTGAACAAACAATAACAAAGTTTTGAAGATTATGTGCAGTGGATGAATTTGCCATAGGTCATGGATGAATAGACGCGCTTGATGGCTAGCCAGATGGATTTGTGACATGGATGACGTCGCTGCATGGATGGTTCTTGAAATGGTAATAAGGTAGCGTTGATTTACATATTCAAATTATTCAGTATTTATTGGAATGTACAGTGCAAAATTTTTGAAATGGTAATTTGTATTGTTCAAATTACAATTCAATTTAAAAATGATAATATACAATTTTATTAAAATCAAAATTTTATCATTGATCCCTTATTCCTTATTACATGCAGGTACCATGAGGTTGCGTAACACTAGTCATGTTGGAGGACGCAAGATGGCAAGCCAGAACTCTCAACAGATGGCAAGCCAATATAACTCTCAACATTAACCACCTACCTTGAATAGGACCAGTGTCATGTTGGAGGACAAAGGACGACAAGCCATAACTCTGATCAGTAGCCACCAACCGATCTGTTTCCTTTTGAAATCTTTGAAATTTGTTCAAATTTATTCGCTCTAGTCTTTCGAGGCTACCCTCGGTCCTGGTGAGACACTCATTTTCTATCCACAAAATTTCTCCAATATATTTGGATTCGCATTTACAAGTTTATAATCGAGATTGCAAAGCCATATTCTCCGCACTAAATTGTAAGGAGATATAATTTGTTCATCTAATTTCGTTTCAAAATGCCCATTTGATTGCATTTCAGATTTCAAAGAGCGTAGTTACCCTTTCAACAATTTTATGTTTTCCTTTATCTTTACAGTGAGAGGCGTTCGCTTTATATTCATATAGATTGACGTACAATTATCTTTTAAACATTAATATTTTATTTAGGGATGTATATGCTTTATTAAGTGGTTTGAGTTTATCATGTTTTTTGGGTTTAAGAAATCATAATCTAGGAGAATTTAAGTTGTTAAAGTCATTTGGGGATCGTACTTGGTCTCGGCCACACCGGAACTAAACTAAGTGAAGCTAAGTGGGTTTAACTTGTCTCTTCCCCTAGTACACGAGCAACAACCTCCGTGAGATTTGATCCCAAGTCACCTTTCTAACGAAACCCATAGATCACCCTTTCTAACGAGGCTCATCCTCAATTGCTAGTAAGACTCGACTAAAGATATATACCATTATTATTAATTCAAATTACTATTTCACATTTACTTACTAGATCAAAATAGAAAAATTATTATATTAATTTATCAAATTGTTACTTCACTTTCTCTCTTAGCAATTTCTTTTTCACATCCTCCACTTAGTTGATACCCTGGTAACTTTATGGATGCTAGAGTAAATGGTGTATTAAGAGGCAATATAGTGGAAAATTTTATCTTATTATTTAGTTATTCTTTTTATAGAAATATTATTTATTTTCTTTACAAGGAGATTAAGGTAGCCACTTCAATAAGATAAGTGAGGAAATATGTGACCCTCAGCTCAAAGGTGGTTGGATTTGAAAGCTCGTTCCAGTGCAACTTATTTTTCTATTTTAATGGTGAATTATTTTTCCATTGGAGTTCATTTGAGTATTAAATATTTGTCTATGTGGTCTCTCCTTGTGTTAGGTGATCGTATCAAAGTCGACTAGAGAGAAATTTAACGTATGAAAAAGAGAAGTACATTGAGGGAACACTAACCACCCGAATTCACACTCTTGTTTGACTTTGGGCAGCAAGAAAATTCATAGCCCTAATTTTATTATGGTATGTGACAGTTGGCACAATCATCAAAGTGCAAAACACATAAGGTTAGGTTAAACGATTTGAATATGTGAGTAAGAAAACTATTTCACATTTGATACGAGTTAGCAACAAAAGAACATATTAAGAAGGTTTGTTATTTGAATATGTGAGTAAGAAAACTATTTCACATTTGATACAAGTTAGTAACAAAAGAAGATGGAAGGCATATTTGGAAGGTTTGTTGGGAAGGTTTGTTGGGTATTGTTCATTGTATTTTCTTATATATTGTTATTTAAATTAGATCAAACATAATTTTGTGTTAATAATCACTATAGATTTATTTTAAGCTTGTATTAATAACTAACATAGATCCATCTTAAGCATGAGTCTAGAGAGATCAAATTTTTTTAAATGCAAACTTGTTTTTTAGTACAAAAAATATTGTGTATTTTTTATTGTTTAAATTGTATTTTTGAATGTTATAGGGATTGCATAACATGTGAATTGAGTCATTTTATCAACTTAGGTTATTTTTTTTTTTTTATTATTAGTACATTTTTAAGTATTCATCAATATTAATTCATATTAAAATACTTTATTCATAACTCACATTGAATATTTTATTCTATACAACATTAAAATATTTTCTTTTAACATTTTTTTTCTATATATATATAGATATATATGAAGTTGATATCAAGTGTTAAAATATTTTTGAAAAATATAAAGTTTAAACATCACACACACACGCACACACTTATTTTATTTTAAGAGGGTCAGACATACTTACACATCAACTTCACACTCGTTTGTAAAATGAGTCTCTCAGGTCAATCATATATTTCCATTATTTTCTAGCAAATCAGTATTTTCGTACACTCTTTCCTAATAAATATGTTGAGGTAATTAGAGTAAACTTAACTTAATCATAGAGTCAATATATTGTATGGGCTTGAGGTATGGGTAACCCACGGAATTTTTATGCTATGTAGCTTATGTAAAGGCATGATGGATCCATTATAATATGCCTTTGGACCACTATGAGGTCATGAAAAAAGGAAGGATAATATTGTAAAAATCCCAATGATATAATAAAGTATCTAACCATTATCCCTTAGGTGAACCACTTAACTTTTGTATTATGTAAATTTTTCATGATTTGTGTTTAGTTTTCTGCATATTATATTTTTTTATAAACAACTTGTTTGAGAGCAGGTAAGTTTGGACAATGGCTTGGGAAATTACTAGATGATGGATAATGAGTTGCCATAAGTGGTAAAGTTAAGTCTAATATTTGGATAGCTAAATATACAAATAAATGCATAGATCAAAACAGACAAAAAGACTCACTAGATAGATATTTTAATATACATGGAGGAGGTGGAGGTTATTGGATTTGGAAGCCCGTTCAATTTCCATTTTGTTTCTATTATAATGACATATTTTTTTTCATTGGAGGTTATTTGAATCTTAAATATATGTTTAAGTCGTGGTTTATCCTCGTGTTAGGTGATCAAATCAAATTTTAGTAGAGATCAATTTGACATATGTGAAAAGAAGTACATTCATGGAACATTGGCTACCAAGATTCCCACTGTTGTTTTACTTTTGGAAAAAAGCAAAATCTACTATGGCTCATTCTATACGGACATCATAGCTAAGCTCATGGCCCCAATTTTGTTTCTGTATGTGTGAGAGTTGGCATTATAATTTGGTGCTTGGCACCATGCTTAAAGGACTAGGTCAAGCCATTATAAATGTAAGGAAAGAAAAATATTTCACATTTGATACAAGTTAGAAATGAAAGAAGATGGAAGGCATACAAATAATGTTTATTGTGCATTGCAACAAATGGCTCATTGTATTTTTTCCCTATATTTATATTCAAATTATACCAAACATAATTGTGCATTAATACTGATGTATTTTCATTATTTCCTAGAAAATCAGTAATGCCATACACTCTTTCCTAATAAACACATTAAGGTAATTAGAGTAAACTTATATCAGTCATAGAGGCAATTTATTGTATGGGTTTGAGGTATTGGTAACCCATGGAATTTTTATGTTATGTAGCCTATGTAAAGGCATGATGAATCCATTGTAATATTCCTTTAGACCACTATGAGGTCATGACAAAAGGAATGAGAATATTGTAAAAATGTCAAAGAGTTTGTTAATCTTATAATAAAATACCTAACCATTTCTCCCTTGGTTGAACCACATAAATATGTTTGGTGAACCACCTAAATTTTATACTCTGTAAATTTCTCATGATTTATGTTTATTTTTTTGAATATTATACTTTTCTTATTAACAACTTGTTTGAGAGCGGGTAAGTCTAGATGATGGCTTGGGAACTTACTAGATTACGGATAATGATTTTCCATAAGTGGTAAAGGTAGATATACTATTTGGATATCCAAATATGCATATAAATGTATAGATAAAATTAGATGTAAAGATTTACTAGCTAGATATTTTAATCTACATGGAGGAGGTGGAACCCTAAGCCAGTAAAGTATTGGGGCACCACATGTTGTTTAGTTGTCAATAATGTTTAATAGCCATGTAATAATGGGAGACTACATGGATCTCTCTAGTTCAAATTAGGAGCTAATGAAAAACCGTGTGTATCTCATGAGCGCAAATGAGTTTTGAAGGTTGGAACAATTTGAGAAGAGTGAAATGGAGGAACAATAGAAAGGTGCTCAAAATCATGAGTATTCAATGAAATAAAGTTTAGGTAGCAACATGGACATATGGAAATTGATGGAGTTAATGGTGATAAGGCATGTTGAAGTAGCCATCATGTCATGGAGAGTTACAATATCGCATGAAAATGCTATAGTATTATTTTTTACAAGATTTAAATCCTAGCCATTTGCGCAAAGTATTCCCAAAGGTTGTTAGAAGACCTATTATTGAGGTATACATTGATCAAGTTCTCAGAGTTAAAGCTCAAAATTGGAAGTGCTTATAATTGATTTGAAACTGCACGACAACGAAGATCTCGTCACTAGGAATCTGGCACAATTCGTTTCATTGAAAACCGACTCCGGATGAGGAGGATAGAGCTTGATGCTCATTTTCCTAAACAACTAAAAAAATTGCAAAAAGGACAGAATGATGACATGGCAGCGTTGGAGCAAGGTCCCCTAAGTCAGACCATTTTTGCTATATTTTTGTAATAGATTTTGCAAGTTTAGTCATACGCATAGGCTTTTGGGCAGGTCAAATCCCCTCATGAATTGTAATGGGTCAAAAGGGTAGAACAAGGGGTTGCAAACCACGGTTTGAGGACCCTAGAGTAGCATAGGAAAATAGTATGAATAGATGCCTAGATTGAGTCTAAGAAGTGAGATTTTGGATAAGTCTGAACATAAATGTTAGACCTGGTAACTTTGTGATATTTGTGTGGATTTGTCATGGTAGAAGGCTCCTGCTGGCTGTGTGCGCAGAGACCTTAGTTCTGTTGTGTGTGGACCTCGCTGGCTATGTGCGCGAGTTGTTGAAGTGTTTTGTATGAAGGATCTGAACTGATATTAATAAAGGAATGTTGTTGCAGATATCTAAGTTTGAAATGCATCTATTGTCTATGTTATGAATGTTTATGCATCTTATTTACGATTCTTGTATTGTTTGTGATTGGATCTCTTGTGCAACTGTGTTTGGGTTTATATGAATGATTATTGGATGGATCTAATGGTCTAAGGCTTTGATATTATGTGTTAAGGGTTATGACTTAATTTATAGATATTTTATTAACTTGCACAAGGCATTCTGCATAATTGACCTCAATATTTCTATAAGGGTTTCTTGGTCAAGGCTTCTGTTGTGGAGGTATGCTCATGGTTATTTTGGATCTTAAGGCACCCACATCATTCAAACCTCTCTCAAGGTGTGGAAACTTGGTTCCAACACCCGCCCATACTGCTTCGAGTGAGACTTTGACTTGCGCAAGAAGGTCACTGCCGAAAGGGCCAGTAGTAAGAGGGTTTTGTTAGTTAACCTCAACTTTGAACCTGGGTTAGGACGAGCCAGGAAATATTTTGCTGATTCAGGAGCATCCAAATCAAGAACTCCCATGGAACCAAAAGGCGATGAGGAAGTTAAACCATTCCTAAAATCTCGCATTAAGCTACTGCACAATCAGAAGGAAGTATATAAACTCTAGGCCCTGATAGACAGCTGCGCGAAAAAAGAGGTTCCTCGAACAGAAACCAAGGCCGTGAACACAATTTATAAGCAAAAGAAGAGAACTAGTAGGTAGATGCGCATGAATGTGCATATTGGAGAGCATGAGATGGATCAATTCATCTTGGATCTGGGGTCTGATGCAAATGTCTTACCTTTAAGCAGACCTGGAAAAATATGGAGAACCAAAGTTGGAATGGTCCGCCAATCAGCTGCACATGGCTAATCAGCAAAATATCATTCCACTTGGAAGGCTTCAACATGTTGTGGTAGACATTGTTAGAGTGAAGGTATGTGTATAATTTGAAGTGATACAAGTTTTGGATGATGCAGACCCCTACCCTGCGCTGTTAGGATTAGATTGGGCCATTGATATGGGAGGCATCATTAACCTGAAGCGTAGAAGTATGATTTTTGAGAATAATGGTACACGGGTGATAGTCCCATTGGATCCAATAGAAGGAGAATGATACATAGAGCTAGTTCATGAGGGGGATGATGTCGACCATATCTACAAGCTAACTGCGTGGGACAAATATTGGATCAACCCTACAGCAGATGGCATGTTGAACTGGGAAAAGTATAGTTCATGTTTTCTTGATTCCAACGGTGAGATGTAGAACTGGCAGAACCGGTTGCACGATGTATCTGTGCTATGCTACCTCAAGATCACAAAGAACTTTCGGTGCATCTCCTCAGAGGTAAGAGAACTACCCTAATTTGACGATTCTAGTAGTGTCAAAGAATTTTTGGAAGAATTGAAAAAATGTGTCCCAGAGGAATGAAGGTTATGGGTGCTTGATTTGGCTATGCACAAAACTCCAGCACATTGGTGGGAGACGCACAAGGGAGCTTTCCAAGGCTGGAAGGAATGTAGACAAATGATGACATTGCGATTTGAACCTCTAGCCACCCCACCAGTTGAGCTATTCTATGGTCGGGGAGATTCGCGCAAGAACCTGGCCATGTGGATCGAGGTATGGGATGAAAAGACATGGAATGAGTGGGTTCATAGGTTTTTCCACTCATTGGGGCTGATACCCACCACCTTGTATCTAGAAGTTGAGCTACACTGAGGTATGCGAAACTGGTATGTGAAACTGGTTTTACAATGACTAAGGATTTCTTGGCAACCTTTGGTTTGATGGGAGGCTCAGAGAAATTGGACAAAGCTCTATAGGACATATATTCTCTGATCTTTGATGAATCCTGACCCTAAAAGGAATGTCTTGCACTAGCCTGGGATGCGTAGATGCAAGAAATTGTAAATCGTAGAAATCTGTCAATCGAGGATAATGAAGATGGCCTAAGGAATGTTAATATCCTAGAGTAGAAAGGAGAACACACAGTTGCAGGGCCCGCATTAGGGATGGTGGATGTTAATAAACCTATGAAATTGAAGGAATTCAACATTGGGACAGAAGAGCAGCCCAAGTTGGCCAATATTGGGGACTATTGGGATGATGATATAGTAGGAAATATTGCAGAGCTGCTGATAGAGTATCAGGATCTACTTCCTACAAAGTTCCTTGAGCTGAAGGGAATTGTAGGGGACTTGGGTGTTATGAAGATCAGGGTGAAACCAGATGCGTGCCCTATAAAGTAGCACCCATATCGATTGAACCCAAAATATAAGCATAAAATAAAGGAGGAATTAGAAAATATGGTGCTTGTAGGCATCATTGAACCGGTTAAATAGTCTGATTGGGTAAGCCTAATGGTGGTTTAGGAGAATAATACCAAAGGATAAATAAGGATTTGTGCAGATCTACACAAGTTGAATGATGCATGTGTGCATGACCCCTTCCCTACTCATTTTTCTGATGAAATCCTGGATAATGTAGGGGGGCAAGAAGTGTATTTGTTTACGGATGGATTTTCGGGGTATCAGCAGATCCGAATTGTGTCGGAAGACTGCAGTAAGACCACCTTTTCCACTGAATGGGGTTCTTTCCAATATTGTCATGCCATTCGGATTGAAAAATTCACTTGCAATATTCTCGTGCGTGGTAGTAGTTGTATACAAGGAATTCATGCATAAATTTTTGGAGGTATATTTTTATGACTAGAGAGTGTTTGGATTGGTAAATAAACATGTGCCAAACCTGCACATGATGCTTGATACCTGTAGGAAGCACAAGATTTCTCTCAACCTGATGAAGTGTATATTCTGCGTGCCTTTTGGAATTTTGTTGGGGCATATAGTATGTCAGTAAGGATTGATGGTAGACCCATCCAAGATCGTAGTTATCATCAAATTAGAAGTTCCTACCAATGAGAAATAGCTCCATTCCATCCTAGGTAACACTGGATATTACAGGAAGTTTATAAAAGATATGGTCTGATCACTGCGCCAATGGAGAAGTTGCTAAAGAAGGATGTAGCATTTTTTTGTGATGACGAGTGTCAGAAGAGCTTTGAGCTTTTGAAGGAGAAAATGGTCACTGCACCTATCTTGATATTCCCAGATCGGTCTAAGGTTTTTCATGTGCATGTAGATGCATCTGGAATAGCGCTTGGGGATGTATTAGCGTAGCTAGAAGAAGTAGACATTGATCATCCAGTCGTTTTTTCCAGTCGAAAGCTCTCCAGCACAGAGCGCAACTACTCAACTACAGAAAGGGAATGATTGGCCATGGTATATACGTTGCAAAAATACAGACACTATTTTCTAGGAGGGTGCTTCAAAATGTTCACTGATCATTTTGATTTGAAACACCTGGTCAATAAGCCTGTGTTGGGGGGGAAGATCTATAGATGGTTGTTTCTTTTTCAAGAGTATGACTTTGAGGTTATTGTGAAGCTTGGAAGACTGAATGTTGGGCCTAATCATCTATCACGAATTGAGAATGGGGAAGAACCAACAAGTCTGGAGGAGGGGTAACCTGATGCACAACTCCTCTCTATTAAGGTGGTTAATGAGCACTTTTCTGATATTATTCATCTTCTTACCATGGGAACAACACCTGCGGAATATTCAGTACAAAAAAATAAGGATTTGTTTGCACGCGCAACTAATTTTACCCTCATTGCAGGTCAGTTGTATAAATTAGGAGCATAGGAAGTATTAAGGAGATATCTTGGCAAGGGCTCATGGAGGAGTGGTAGGAGGCCATTATGCTCAGAAAGCCACTGCGCAGAAGTTGTTGTGTGCTGGGTTATGGTGGCCCATGCTACATAGTGATACACAAGCATACTGTCGGGCCTGTGATGCATGTCCAAGAATGGAAAAGCCTTCACGCAGAGAAGAAATTCCCCTGTAGCCTTAGATGGCCTTGCATGCATTTGGTAAATGGGCTATAGATTTTGTTGGATCAATTAACCCTCCTGGAAAGAAAACTGGAGTGCATTATATCGTTACTACAACTGATTATGTAACTCGATGGGCAGAGGCAAAGGTAGTTAAGGAATGTACTGCAGATACTACTGCGCACTTCATCTTTGAGCACATTTTGACCAAGTTTGGATGCCCGAAGGTTTTTATGAGTGATAGAGGTACGCACTTTGTTAATGAAACAATTGAAGCCTTGATACATCGCAAGAAGAGTACCCCTTATCACCCACAAGCAAATGGTGCAGTAGAATATTTCAACAAGATTTTGGAGAACGCACTCACAAAGATCTATAATTCCAACCAAGATGATTGGGATGTGCACATCCATTCATGTGTTATAGGTCTATAGAACAACAAGCAAAAATATGATGGGAAAAACACCTTCTAGGATGGTCTATTGGTAGGAAGCCATCATGTCAATGGATTATATTGTCCCAAGCCTACACATCGCAACTTTCACTAATATGGTCGAGCCTGACATTATGGAGGAATGGTTGGTGTAACTCGTTGCCTTAGAATAAGATCAGTTCATTGTTAACTTCCACCATAAAGTGCAGAAGGCACGTGAAAAAGCCTGAAATGACAGGCACATCAGGAAGAAGGTGTTTAAGGAGGAAGAATTTGTCTTTCTATATGATAGTCAGTTTGTGCACCACCTGGGGAAGTTCATAAAGCATTGGTTGGGGCCATATATTATAAAGGAGATCACTGATGGTGGTGTGGTGCGCTTGGCCATGCTGCGCGGAGAAATCCTTCTCGAGTACTTAAATGGAAGTTGTCTGAAGCCATATAGAGAAAATATGGTGCTAACCAAATGATTATATGGCCGGAGCAACAGAATCAAAGGGTCTGCGTGCAGCATAGAAGGAGGGCATAGGCAGGTGTGACAGAAGCACAAGGGTGACGCGTAAGAAAGGAAACTAGCCATTGGAACAGTGAAACTGGGTGAAAAAGTGAAATTACCGTTGGATGGAGCGGATTTCTCGCATTTAATGAGGTAATCTTGGAGGATTTTTACCATTTTCTTGAAGGTAAGTGGAAATTAAAGATAATCTGACCATTTTTACCATGGATGGCTCATAAAAAGGTGGGTGTGGGTCTCAATTGGTTCCTTTGCTGATTGAATATTGGCGCCCTGTGATTGTTTGTAATCCTTGTTATCCTTCTGTATGTGAGTTCTGTATGTTTTGCCGTGAATCTCCTTCTGACATCAATAATCTTGAATTCATATTTCGCCTAAGAATGATGGCCACCAACCCTGCGGAAGATAATTATATGCCCCTCTCTGCCTCTACAGAGATGGGATTATATGAGGTTAGAGAAGTAGTCCCAGAGGTATAAGAAGTCATGTCCACGCCGATGAAAGAGAAAGGATAGGGGAAAATGTCCAAGTGGGCTACTTCAAAGCCGTGCACCTCTCTGTGGAATGTAACATCCCCAAGGCAGGCCAGTAAGGATATATCCCCCATCAACGATCTGTCAAAGCACCCAATGAGTGTTAGACAAGAAGTGATGTTTGTGGAACCTATCTCATGGTAGCCACCCTATGTTAAGCCATGAAAGCCCTCTGTGCACAAGCCAAAAAACATCGGTACTATTCGAGAATATCTACAGATGTCGTTGATACCTCGAGATGTCCCTCTGGTTGGAGAAATGTTCGGCAAGATTCCACAAATCAAATTTGATGATTACGACTTAGCCAATGAAGCAATGTTCCCTGAGCTCACACCATAGAATTACTTGGAATGGGTGTTGTATAATGATGTGCCAAAATTAGAACCAATTCCCTTGGTGCACGAGCTACACAACGCAGGAGTCCTCAACCTACTTAGGATTCCATATTTTGGGAGGTACCCCATCACTGAAATTTGCGTGTGCCAACTGTTGGCCTTAGTCCATGTGGTCTCCCTGTGGATTCAGGGGAGAATTTATATAGATGTTGCGTTGATCCATCGGATTACCGACTTGCCTAAGAAGGGGCCCCATCCAATGAAGGGATTCAAGAAGAGAAACAAGTTAAATGTGACAACTGATATGAAGAACAAATACAAGGTGGGACGGGATAAGCGGGGTTTTCTGGTCCAGACCATCGCTAACGCGGCAGTGCGCCAGGGCACCCTCGTCCTCGAATGCAAGCTTATGAGGGAGTGCCAATCGAAAATAGTCCCCACACATGTCATTGCCTTGGTAGGGAAATGTGAAAAGGGGATGCTGTATAACTGGTTGCAGTTTTTGTGCGAAGATTTTTTGGAAAATTTGTGCAATGCACAGGAACAGGGGAATAAGTTCTACTACTCATGGCTTTTGTTGTCGATTGCGCTGGTGGCATGGGAGACCCCAGCTGATGCAGTCCTCCCTGAGATCGAGCCAGGAATATGCAAGGGGGCACACTACGCGAATTTATGGGACTCATCGAACCCCCCGCGAGTTGAAGAAAATAAAATTCTTTGGGTAATTTTTGAAGACGCGCTGGCTCAAGCCATGCATTCTAGGCCAAGACTCTCGCCAGTTGCGCATGATAGGTACAAAAGTGTTGTAGAATTTTAAGTGACCATGCACAGTGTCCAGATTAAAGTGCGCAAGGACTCAAACTGGTACACCTTGGCCTATATGGTCACCGAGGCAGAAGTTGATCAGGTCGTGGCAACATGGAAAAACGCATGGAAGGTTGTGCTTGGCTCCACCCAGCCCATTACGTCATCCACTTGCAGAAAATACACAACTCCAAAATATGCAGCTCCAAAAGACACAATAGAGCCGCGCACAGAGAGAGATGTGGAGAAGACCAATGAGAAAGATACTAGAGATAAAGCAGAAAAGGACCCAGATGCAGAAAAAGACAAAGATCAGGAGTTAGGAGGAGATCAGGAGGAGGTGGACATCAGAGGGTTGGATGGCCTCAATGGAGATGGTGTTGAATCTCTTCACGACACCAAGAGAGGTGGATAAACATCTAAAGGGCTGCACAAGAAGCAGAAAGGGTCCAAGGTGGGAGGAGAGGAAGAGGTTACTCTGACAGAGGGGGACCTCGACAAGATTACAGATGTTGTTTCTTCAGAATCAGAAGACCGTTGGAACATGATGGAGACAAAATACAAGGCCGCAATGGAAGCCTTGCAATCAAGCCTGCAGGTTCTCCAGTTAAAGACAGATACATTACAAGCGAGCGTAGATCAAGCGAGGCCGATGTAAGAAAGAATTCCATCCACTTAGATCGTCGCGACTACAGAGAGTAGAATCTACCCCTTCCTAGGTGCAACGGTGTCCATGAAACAAGCAGAATTATGTGCTCAGCTCAAAACTTGCCCTGAGGTCGGCATCGACCTTGCGAAGCTGCCAAGTGGGAAGCTACATGCTCTCCACATCTTCATATCAGAAGAACTACATAGCAGAGAGGCGTGTGCACAACAACAACTTAGTGAGGCTGAGCATGTTTTAGCAACAACGACGATAGAGTCTATCCAGGCTCGAACAGTGTAGCGGGCAGTCATAGCTCAGTGCGTGGAGCTAGAGAGCTTCATTGACAGATTATGTGGCGCGATCCTCGATGTAGTCATCCCAGCCTTTGTCGCACTGCAAGAAAAAATTGAGATCTTAGTCGCAACACTTAAGCTTCCATATCTGAGATCCAATATGTAAAATCATATTTTGAGGAGAAAATTGTTGCATTGCAAGCAAAGCTACATCCTGATACCCCTCCAGAGGTGCTCGCACAACGGGCCGCTTTAGTGAAGACAAAATTCACTAGCATCTCCACCAATGTTGATAAGGGATCAGAGCTCTTGGAGACATCTATTGGACTATGGACCTCTGTGCAGACAGATCCACTATTTAAGAAAATTACCTAGGAGCTGCGTGGTAAGGAGCACGAGTTCGACGACTTGCAGGAGGCTTTTCCTGTATTCATCCTTGCTTAGAGTATGGCATGACTTCAGACTAGCCATGCGTTGCGAGGTGAGGTTGAGGAGCTTTTTTGCAAAAAACAAATTTCCAATGATCACATGAAGCCATGGGTGGATGAGGCCATGAAACTATCTCATGACCTTCATATTGTAGTTTGAAACTTGAAAAAGACGTTGCAGAGTGTCACTTTGGCCACTAAGGGGCCAACATTAGGAAATATGGTGGAAACCTTGGAGAGCGCAACGAACTAAAGTATGGGTGTCTTGGCACCATTTGTAGCTGCTATCGAGGAGCTCTAGAAAACAAAATGAAGAATCTAGTGCCAAAGTGGCTCAGGATGAGTCACAAGATTGTGTTGGGGGCATGTTGGAGCGGGGTTCCCTAAGTCTGACCATTTTTTCTATATTTTTTTAATAGTTTTTTCAATTTTAGTCGTGCGTAGGGGCTTTGGGGTGGGTCAAAGCCCCTCATGAATTGTAATGGGTCAAAAGGATAGAAAAAGGGGCTACAAACCACGGTTTGTGGACCCTAGAGTAGCACAAGATAATAGTATAAATATATGCCTAGATCGAGTCTAAGAAGTTAGTTTTTGGATAAGTCTAAAAATAAATGTTAGATCTGGTAACTTTGTGATATTTTGCGCGGATTTATCTGGGTAGAAGACTCCTGCTGGATTTATGCGCAAAGACCTTAGTACTACTATGGGCAGACCCCGCTGGCTGTGCGCACGAGTTTTTGAAGGGTTTTGTATGAATGATATGAAATAATATTAATAAAGGAATGTTGTTGCAGATATCTGAGTCTGAAATGCATCTACTGTCTATGTTATGAATATTTTTACATCTTATTTCTGATTCCTATATTGTTTGTGATTGGATATCTTGTGCAAATGTGTCTGGGTTTATATGAATGATTATTGGATGGATCTGATAGTATAAGGCTCTGATATTATGTGTTAAGTATTACGACTTGATTTATAGATACTGTATTAACTTGTGCAAGGCATTCTGTATAATTGACCTAAATCTGTCTGTAAGGGTTTCCTGGTTAGGGATTCTATTGCAGAGGTATGTTCATGGTTATTTTGGATCTTAAGGCACCCACATCATTCAAACCTCTCTTAGGGTGTGGAAACCTGGTTCTAGCAACCCCCCATACTAGTTCGGGTCACAATTTCACTTACACAAGTAGGTCACTGCCGAAAGGGCCAGTAGTAAGAGGGTTTTGCTGGTTAACCTTAACTCTAAACCTGGGTTAGGACCCCTCAAGCCAATAGGTAGCCTAGTTAGCAAAGAAAAGGATATTCTTGGAATATTTTTTCATTTTCGCCCAATGGCATTGTGACAAGTGCCACTGCAGGATTCGCCTGAAAGTTTGGAAGGTGAAATATTTTTTTGTTATCTCCTAAGGACGAATTTCATATTTTAATGGATATTGAAATTTTATTAAAGGTTTGGGATTGTCCAACTAGAGGTGGAAACGTGGTGCAGCCAGGGGCTGCCACGTGCCCCCTCTGGTGGACCAAGATCAAAGTCCAAATTTTCATTTAAATGGTTAAATTTTAAAATATTGCAAAGTTCAGATTAAATGGAGGGTTATATACATTGTATATTGGTGTGAAATATATTACCAATGGAAGGGCGGAGGTCAAGGCTTTACCCCATGAACTCCCCCAAGCGAGTTCACAACGAAACCACAATACCACAACTCAGTTCTTAATTATATATGCCCACAACTTATATTTGAATTCATACAGTTGGACTGGCGGGGGTAAAGAGGGGGCTAGCCCCCTCCCCATAGGACCTAAGGCAGAAAACCAAAGGCAGAGCAGATTTTAAACATAATGCACGGGGTTAGTTTTAATACAGGTTTATTTGAACCCTTAATCCATTGTTAATACACTAATCCTGGTTTTAATTCAGGTTTATGCTAAAACATGCTTTTAGTGCTAACTCAAAATTATACATAAGTTAATCCCACTTAACTTTAATTAAATCCCGATTAATTCAGTGGAAGAAATGGCAAAGCCCCCAAATTCGGTGCTGCCTCCAAATTTAGCGACCCTAACTGGAGTTTCTCCAGTTTTAGTAGGGTTTCCTAGGACAAAATTAAGGAGGCCATAACTTTTGAAATATTCGACTAAATTGAGAGAAAGAAGAGTCTATTCTGGATGATTTGGAAATTTTGAACACATTGAAGTAGATTTCAGGAGTAGTAGATGAAAGTAAACAACACATTTTTCACATTTGAGCTAATACTAAGACCCAATCCATGGAAGATGGACGAAGTAGATGTAGCCCAGGAGGAGTGAACTCCTTCATCAAAACACTATGTTAATGGATCATTATGATGCTTTTTTGTACATTTTATTTTTTTTGTTCAACTTTATGTTTTAATGTTTTTATGCTCTATAATTTAACATAAAAATCGATACATTTACCTGTTTGACACTCACAAACACCTCAAGAAACCTATGCACATGAAGCAAAAGATCAACAAATTATTTATAATTATAAAGATGAAATTAGCAAAGAAAAACTAACATTATGATTTAGATCAAGGTGGTATCAGTGCAAACGTTTCTAAGGTTTTTTTCTTGATTTTCTTGAGTTTTGTGCAAGTAGGGTTTTAATGGTTGCAAATTTGTGATGCTTACAAGGTTAAAGATGCAGAGAGAAGAAGGGAAACTGTTGGTTGCTAGTCCTGAGGTTAGGACCAAAAGAAGGAGAGCCAAAAGGGCACCATCTACACCCAAATTTTTAGTCACAACTGCACTTGAAGCACCTCAAGTTTTATCTCTAGCTGAGATTGAGGAGGTACAAGTTGCACCAGAAGCTGAGCTGATTGAAGAGTTACAATTTGCACCATAATTTGAGCTTGAATCCATATCCATCATGTCATGTGTTAGAGAGACTAACGATCTTTCAGAAGAGGAAGAATACAAGAAGGATTTCTCTGAACTTACTAAAAGGGTTAGGATCCTCTTTGAAGGGAGGGAAAAAAATGATGAAGAGAGGGATTCAAAGAGCAGTGGAGAAAATCCTCCTCAATCACCACCATCTTCATCATCATCCTCATCACCACCATTAGCATCATCTTCCACTTCCATAGCTAAAACTACCCATACTCACTCAAAAACCACAGAAGGAAAAACTCCTTTACTCAAACTTGATGTCAAATTTGAGCTTCCAATGTATAATGGTGAGGTAAATGCAGAGAAGTTGGAAAATTCAATTCATTAACTGGAGGTTTATTACAGAATTCACATGTAAAAATTATTGGAAGAATGGCCATGATGACGACCATTTTAGGCAAATTCATCCAGAGTTGAAGCCAAACAATCTGAAAGCCAAAGAGAAGTGGAAAATTGTTGCAATAATTGAACATGACTTAGGTTCAGATTCAGGAGATGAAACAACATTTACAACAATGGGTTAGAAAGGTAATAACATAACAAGCACTAGTTCTTCAAGTTGTTCCAATGTAACCCAAGATGAAGATACAAGAATTGAACTCTTTCATATTAGAGTCGTTTCTAAACATACCAAGATAGACACAATTTTTGATAGTGGTTCTCAAGCTAATCTGATTTCCAAAGACTTAGTTAAGGAGCTAAACCTTGAAAGTGTTAGACATCCAAGACTTTATCCTTTAGGGTGGATATTAAGAATGAAAATTTGCAGGTAACAAGGAAGTGCATACTAATGTTTTCCATCAATTCAAACTTTCTTGATGAAGTTGAACTTGATGTGGTGCCGCTTGAGATATCCATATTGTTTTAGGAAGTCCATATATTTATGATAGGTAAGTAGTATTTCCTCGCCACGAGAATAAGTATCACTTGTTTAAATATGGAATTGAGTACAAAGTTAGTGCACATAAGAAGAATACAATTTTGTGTCTTATACATGCAGGAGAAATGAAGAGGATAGTGAATCCAAGTCAAAATTTGACTTTCTTAATGTTCAAGCATAGAGATTTTTTGAATGAGGCCTTTCAAAAATATGCATCGAATGAACAAGTTTATTTCATTGAAGTTGATTATCCTTGTAATGAGATGTTTCAGGACTCTAATAGGATGCCTTTGAAAGGAGGTGAACAAGATGTGAAAGATTTGAAGCAGTCAACATTAGTGTTGAGCAGTGTTGGAAATAAGATGCCAGTGCAAGAGAGTGAAAAGGTCAAAGAGAAAGCGACAAAGCAATTTGAAAATGAAGGCATAGGTTCCACAAGTGTTTTTTTTTGGTTTCCAAAGGGTACATGGTAATAGCAAAAATACTTGGTCAAGAGTCGACGCAAGTACAAAGTAAGAGCAACTAATAATCGCCATGATGACAATGTGTGAGGTGAGACAATTTTTAAATTCCCTTTGATTGATGACCGAGGTGGGAACAAGTTTGTTTATGCAAGAAAAGATTGTTTCTCTACAAATTCAAGGAAATTGCAGCATGACGGTGTCTACCACAATAAGAGAGGGTCTCAAGAGTCAAGGAAAATGCTTAGTTTTTTTTAAAAGATCAAGTTGATGAAAATGGGAAAATTTCAGTGGATTGAGACTAGAATAGTGACGGAACTGTACCCTCATCCACATGATCAATAATCAAAGAGATTTTGGTGTCCAAAAGGATTCTAGTGGGGAGGAATGATTAGGTTCTCAGTGTTAAAGCTCCAAATTGGAAGTGTTCAAAATTGATTCGAAACTAAACGACAACGAAGAGCTCGTCGCCAAAAATTTGACGCAATTCGTTTCATCGAAAACTGACTCTGGACGAGGAAGATTAAGAATGTTGTTCTTTTTACTAAACTATTGAAAAAATTACAGAAAGGACAGAATGCTGACATGGCAGCCTAGTTAACAAAGAAAATGATATTCTAGGATTATTCAGTCATTTTCGCCCAATGACACTATGACAAGTGTCACTGTAGGAGTCGCCGGAAAGTTTGGAAGGTGATTTTTTTTTGTTATCTCCTAAGGTCGAATTTCATATTTTAATGGATATTGAAATTTTATTAAAGGTTGGGGATAGTCCAACCAGAGATGGACACGTGGTGCAGCTGGGGGCCGCCACGTGCCCCCTCTAGTGGACCAAGGTCAAAGTCCAAATTTTCATTTCAATAGCTGAATTTTCATATATTGCAAAGTTTAGATTAAATGTCGGGTTATATACATTGTATATTGGTGCAAAATATATTACCAACGGAAGGGCGGAGGTCGGGGCTTGACCCCCTGACCTCCCCTAAGTGGGTGCATAATTAAACCACAATACCACAACTTGGTCTTTAATTATATATGCCTATGACTAATTTTTGAAATCATACAGTTGTACCGACGGGGGTGAGGAGGGGGTCAGCCCACTCCCCACACGACCTAAGGCGAAAAACCAAAGGCAGAGTAGAGTTTAAACATAATGCGCATGGGTAGTGTTAATACGGGTTTATTTAAACCCTTAATCCATTGTTAATACATTAATCCTTGTTTTAATTCAGGTTTATGCTAAAACACACTTTTAAAGCCAACTCACACTTATCCATAAGTTAATCCTGCTTAACTTTAATAAAATCTCGATTAATTCAGTGGAAGAAACGATGGAGCCCCCAAATTTGGTGATTCCCCCAAATTTAGCGGCCCTAACTAGAGTTTCTCCAGTTTTAGTGGGGTTTCCTAGGCCAGAATTGAGGAGGCCATAACTTTTGCAAAATTCGACCAAATTGAGATCAAAAGGAGTCTAACATAGATTATTTGGACATTCTAAACACTTTGAAGCAAGTTTTAGGAGTAGTAGATGAATGTAAACATCACCTTTTTCACATTTGACCTAATGAAAAGGCCCAAGCTATGGAAGTTGGACCAAGGAGATGTAGCCCAGGAGGGGATAAATGCTTCATCAAAACATTGTGTTAATGGATCATTTTGATGGTTTGATGTCCATTTTATTGATGTTGCTGAGCATTATGTTTTAATGTTTTTATGCTCAATAGTTTAACATAAAACTCAACACATTTACCTATTTGACACTCAAAAACACCTGAAGAAACCTATGCACATGAAGCAAAATATCAGAAAATTATTTATAATTTTGAATATGAAATTAGCACAACAAAACTAACATTCTAATTCAGATCATACATGTAGCACAATTTCACATGTTGTGGAATGAATAAAAGGTAAAACACCTGCTTGATATTTGTTTTTAGGCTTCAGAAGGCACTAACATTTCATCTCATAGCTAGGTTGATCATGCACATAACCCCTATTGTTCGACAATGAATAAAAATGAACCTTAGCATGCGTAGTGGGAATCGATTATCATAACTCTATGAAGAATACATTCTACCTTTTTTTCTTCGTTTTTTATAAGGGTGACTTGTACTCATATGTTAGCTTGACAGTGTAATGTGACTGGTACTTTATGCTAGTTTGAGGGGGGTATGTGACTAGTAAACTATGCTATCTTGAAAGGGGAATGCAATATCTTAGGATGTGAGATAGTTTATGAACCATGTACAAGAAAAAGTGTCCTAAAAATCTGGTCGAGACAATGACTGGTTATCCACGTATTCCCATGGATCATATCCTTTTATATGGACTTTAAAAAATATATTCAAACCCAATTAATCTCCCCAAGTAAATTTTTAAGGATGGGATTACGAGTGTAACTAGGGTAAACGTAGACCCATTCATAGAGTTAATTTACTATTAGTGGTTTAAGATATGGATTTGTTCACTACCCATGGTTTTTCTCATGTTATGTTCATGTTATTTGGCCTATTCAAAGGCATAATGAATCCATTATAAGATTTCTTTGGTCCATTGTGAGGATATAGCGACAGTGAGGAAAATACTGTAAAATTTCCAAAGAGCTTGTGAATAATATAATAAAGGTTGTAGTCATTTATAAGTGGACATATCCTATATTTGAAATTAAATATATTGTGAGAGCCATGTAAATTTTGCCTTGTATGAATTTGTCATGATTTGTGTTTAATGTTTTTTTTTATAGAAAAATGGCCATAGTAGGAAAGGTTAATTTTGACAGTGTGTCAAAGTAACATATGTTTTTATTTTATTTTATGACTGGAAGTTATATAGTGAAGTAGTAGATGAGATGTTGTAGTGAAGCATGAGATCAAAATAAAAATAGCAATTGCACCAGAGGTTTCATAGGAAGCGTCGTAGGGCATAAATTAGAGAATCATTGTGACATATAAAAAGATGTAAGAGGTTGTTTTCCCACTATTTCTCTAGTGAATAACACAATATGCCTTGTTTTGATGTCTAGATGAGAGTTAATATTGTTTATATTTCTTCCTTAAATTATGAATATCTATGTGTTTTTGGACATATTTACAAAGGACTAAATAGAAGGACACCATGTAGCAACTGAAAGTACCAAAAAACATTGGCATCTAATAATAGATACTCATCAATTTCCATTTGTAGTCCTTGCTAATTGTAGAGTACATAGAAAGTGAATCGCTCTTGCCAATTGCAAAGTTGTTTAGTCAATTTAGTGTTCTTAAATTGCAAGCATAAATTATTCATGAGAATCAGTAAACTGATGAAGTGCAAGCACACTATATGTGCTAGAAGTCTTTGTTGTTAGAGTGAGGATCTAATTAAGAGTTTTGTTAATTTTTGAATTTATGGATTAGTGTTAAATTCCTATGGATTAATGATGTTTTTAGAGCAATTTATCATCTATGTTAGATATTATTTCTATGGTTTCTTTCAATTGAATTGAGGTTAAAAATAGTTTGTGAGATGACTCTTTTGAAAAGAAATAATTAGATTAATTATTACAGTGTTTTTATCAAGTTGATTTTGGAATTTTTATGTTGCCACAAATAGTGAACTAATTCTAAATTACAAAAGCATGAGATATGATACAATCCTGGTTTTATGAAAACATGAAAATTGAGGGCTAACTAAAAACTTAAATTGAAATGCTTATGAAAACAAATTTTTTGTTTACTACAAATTCTAATATGAAATGTGAATGAAAAGGAAATGAACTAAGCTATATAAAATATGGCAGAATTAATTTAAGAAACCAATCTATGAAATAATAATAATCAAAGCACCGAACTATTTAATATGAACTTAAAAATGAAGCATAAGTCAACACATTAACCAAATTCGAACTACGAAATAGCAATGCGTTTGAGATGAATTAAAACTGAAAACAAATGACCTGATATGCTTGCATGATATGAAAGGAGTGCATTAGTTTGTTGTGATAAGTGTCCTTTCAGTAATAAAAACATGTACAATTTGTCTCCATTTGTTTGGTTAAGGAATGATTTTTTTTAACCATGAAACATAGATGAATTTCTGAGTTTTAAGCATGAAAATAAGCCTATATAACACTGTACAACAGTGTATAACAAAGAAATAACATCACACATAAGTTTTACACAGCAGACATGATGAAGCAGTTCACCTCTCCTGGGTTACATCTGTTGATCCAACTCCCAATGGCGTGTCCCTCTTTTTCATTATGCTCAAAATTGAAAATACATGTGCTTAAAAGCCTCTAATGGCTATTTTCTTTGCACCAGTGGCTCCAGAATTCTCAAATTAGTCTAGGTAGACTCTTATTTTGACCCAAATTGGTCAAAAATTGACCTCCCAAAGATTTTTTCCCAATAACAGCTAGAAAAACTCCACTAAAAGTGGAGACTGCACTTATCCATAGTCCAAAAATAGCCAAAACCCCTAAAATTTATGACGCACTCCAAATATAACCATCTATTTAAAATTAACACTGAATTTTGGGGAGGGGGGTGGCCACATGCCAACTCCCGAAACCCCACGGTCATAAACTTTGGAGCGGAAATCAAGGTATAAACTACATTGGATAGCACATTTAACTGGAGTTTCGGATCAAAGTTTCCCACAACCGATGGCTTAACCGTCGCACCTAAATGTGACAACATTTAATGTTATTTGTCAGGATTTATGGTTTATGGAAAGTCGGAGTTAATACCTATCCGACGGGGTTTAAATGTGAACGCAAACGTTGTAACTGTTTGTAGTTAACACCGAAGTCGCAATTTGGATAGCCGTCAAATGAAATTTAATGTCAAATTTTTTAAAATCATATGTGACCAACAATCTTGGGGCTGCCAGCGAGTTGGGACCACCAACAGTCCCCCCCTCAACCTTGAAAAATTTACAACATAAAATTATGCGGAGCTGTATATGGGTAAGTACCAATGGATAACGGAGCTGGTGGAGGTCTTTGTGCACGTGCCGAAGGTCACGAGGTAGACCCCCCCCCCCGACTCCACCAAAATTTTACATTAACCTCCTGGGGACACATGGAAACCTCTAGGCGTGCCACATGTCACCCATCCAACAGTGCTCTATAAAATGTACATCTCCAAATATTCGGCCCTGGATGTGCCACATGGTGAAATCTGATTCTGTTTAAGAAAATAGAATATTCCCAGTACATGCCACCTGCTGATTGTACCTGCAAGCTGATTGTGCATTCCAGTCACTCTTGTCACAACAATTTTAGATGTTTATGAAAATGAATAGAGCGTGATATCTTCCTCATATGAAATCGGTTTTTTGAACCGTTCATGGCACCAGAATCGCAACGACAAGCCCTTTCCGGTCACTCAGGTTCGGTACAGTTTCGAGCACTTTCAATTTTGAGCATAACACATGATCTCCTTATCACACCTCCCCATTGGGAAGCTTTTGGACCCCAAAATACTTTATTTACCTGTTCAGAAGATGAGGATACAACTCCCTCACCTTTTCAACTTCCATCCACCTTGCCTTAGTTTGTTGCCCTTGAACCCAATTCGAAGATAATCGACACTTCCCCTCTTAGAAGTGCGTGTCCTCCTGTCAAGGATGGGTTCCTCCTTGAGCTCATCCAGAAATTATGGCAAGAAATATTCTATAGATGGTAGCTGAATATCACTCCCTTGATCTTCAATCAAAGGCGGCTCATACAAACGTAAATTTCCCACATTGACAACAAAACACATTTGCATATATGAAGGCAAGTCAAGTTGAAATGCATTATTACCAACTTGCTTGATGATCTTGAATGGACCATAGAGAATGGACTTGAGATTTTTACCTTCTCCTTGCATCCTTTCTTTGCTTATGTGCAACCATACTTCATCTCCTTCTTGAAACTTGTGATCAACTCTATGTTTGTCATGTCTCTCCTTGTATTTTCTTTGACTCTTATCAATTTTTTCTTGAACTTGTTGATGAATAATATGATTTTTCTCAAAGAAATTTCGAGCCTTGTTAACATCACTATGCCCATCAATTGCAACATCCTTCTCAAGGATGAAGTCTAATGGCGATTTTGGCAAATACTCAAAGCAGGCTTCAAAAGGTGAAGTATTTGTAGAAGAGTGCTTTCCCCGATTGTAAGCGTGTTGAATGTAATTCAGTTGTTCATCCAAAAAATTGGGATGTTTGTTGCAATATCCTCTCAATAGATGCAAAACGGTATTGTTCACCACCTCGGTTTGGCCTTCAGTTTGCAGATGAAAAGAAGTACTCTTTTTCAACTTTGTGTCCATCATCTTCCAAATATTGGACCAAAAATTCCCAATGAACCTAGAATCCCTGTCACTAACAATAGAAGTTTCAAACCATAATGAACCCATACATGTTGAAAATAAAGTTCGGCAGTTTGTTCAGCAGTAATGGTTTTCTTACATGGCATAAGTATGTACACATTTACTGAATCTATCCACAACTACATAAAGATAATCATGATGTTTTCTTGACATAGGTAGACCTCCAACAAAGTCCATGGAGACACTCTCCCATGGCCTTGATGGTACCAATAGTGCCGTGTACAACCCAAGCTTCCTATTTCTAGGCTTGCTTTTTTCCCATATAGAACAGCCTCTTATAAAACGTGACACACTATCTATCATGTGAGGCCAATAGCAATACCTTTGTAGATGCACCATTATTTTTCTTACCCCAAAGTGTCCAACAATAAGATACGAATGAGCCTCTCTCATAATGCTAAGCCTCTCTCCTTGTGGTAGACACAACTTTCCCAAATGAAACATCAAATTGTTATGCATGTGATAATCATTTTCCTCAACTTGATCCCCTTCACTCAAACTAGCATACACATCTTGAAAATTAGAATCAAATGCATACTGTTCTATGTAACTCTCATGTACAATAGAATCATTTCTAAGTAAATTAGAAGCACTTATAATTAGCCTTGAAATAATATTAGCAACTTTATTGAAAATACCTTTCTTGTACCTTATAACCAAGTGAAACTTTTGAAGAAATCCCATCCATATGAAATGTCGTGATTGCTGCAATTTGTTTGCGACTGCAAGTACTGTAATGGCTGGTGATCGATATGTATAATCCTATATTTACCCATAAATTAGTGTTTCCACTTCTTGACGCTTTGTACCAATGCATACAACTCTTTTTCATATGTAGGATAATTAGTTATAGCACCATTGAATGTTTCAGAAATTAAAGCAACAGGCTTACCATGCTACAAAAGTACTGCGCCCATGGCATAATCACTAGCATTGGTTTGTATCTCAAATGGTTGTCTCAAATTCGGTAATGCAAGGAATGGAGTTGAACTAATCTTGTCTTTTAAAGCTTCAAAATATTGCTGCTAGTTGCCTCCCCATTGGAAGCATTTCTTCACACTTGTCACTGCATGCATAGGAGCTGCTATGCCAAAAAAATTAGCAATACAATTTCTCCAATACTGAGCCGTGCCTAAGAAAATTCTTACCTCGGTTACTTTTTTGAGAATGGGTCAATTAAAAATGGATTCCAATTTAGAAAGATCAATTCTCAACTCGCCTCCTCCTACAATGTGTCCCAAATAAACCAGAGAAGTCTTTCCAAATTCACACTTAGACATCTTAAGAAATAATTTCTCTTTCCTCAAAACATCAAGCACCCTTTTCACATGGAAGACACGTTCTTCTCTTGTTTTGCTGAAAATAAGTATATCATCTAAATATACAATCACAAAGTCATCAAGAAATGGATGCAAAACATTATCCATAACATGCATGAAAGTCGCTAGTGCATTACACAAACCAAACAACATAACCAACCACTCAAAGAGTCCTTGTTTGGTTTTGAATGCAGTCTTCCATATATCACTTTTTGCAATTCTTACTTGATGATATCCACTTATAACTTAGTTAAAAAAATTTATTCTTTCAGCTGATCAAGAAAATCATCTATCCTTGGGAGTGGGTATCGATTTTTTACTGTTATTTTGTTCAAAGCTTTGAAGCCTACACACATGTGCCAAGTCCCATCTTTCTTCGGAATCAAGACTATGGGTGAAACACATGGCGAAATGCTTGGCCTTATGAGTCCCTTGTCCAACATGTCCTTGATTGGCCTCTTTATTTCAAAATTCTCCATTACCGACATGCGATACATGCCGATGTTTGGAAGAGGACAATCTTGTTACAACTGAATCTCATTTTGAATCTCCCTTTTTGGAGGCAATCCTATTGGCTCCTGACACATCTCATGATGTGCATCAACTACCTCATATAAATTTTATTTCAAATTAGGATCACAATCTTCAAATGATTCATGATTAACATCAGCTTTAGGCTTAATCATTAGTAGAACAAAATTCTTACTTGAATTCACCAGCCTCTTTACCTGTCCAGCATTTACCATTGCAATATTTGTCTTCTTACGATGTGCTCTAACAATGAACTCCTTGCCATCTTTGAATAAATGGTATTTTTCTGATGGCGATGGAAGATCACTTTCCTATCCTACAAGTAAGGACTACCCAACACAATACATGTAATATCAAGTAGAACCACATCTAATTCAACTGTGTCAACAAAATGTGCAGTTATTGCAAAGCGCAATAAGCACTTCTTTGAAACCTGTAAATTTGCATCCTTACAAATCCACCCAAGTGGATATGGTTTTGGATGTGGAGTGGTCTCAAGATTAAGTTTCTTTACCAAGTCTTCAGAGATTAGGTTTGCTTGTGACCCACTGTCAAACAATGTGTCAATCTTGGTATGCTTGGATATGACCCTCACATGAAACAGTTCAATTCTCTCTTCTCCATTTGGAGTTTGTATGTGACAGCTTGATGTACTAGTACTGGGTTTTGTTTCAATTTATTTCCCCTCCATGTTCTTCAATCCCATGGCTATAATTTTAGTTTCATCACCTGAATCCTCTCCTAAGTCATGTTGAGTTGTAGTTTCAATTTTATGCTTCCCTTTGTTATTGTTATACTTGGGTCTCTTTTCAGGATGTAATTTCCAAAAAAAATTCTCTTCAAGCCCTTCCCTTGAACAATGTTTACAAACCACTTTTTCTCCATATTTCTTGAAATATGCATTCTTTTTTCCCTAACCTTTTGAGGTCTTCTCTTTTTTTTTCCCCTTAAAATGTTTCTTCCTACCCTCATCAGTAATTTTTTTCCCTCTGGCTTCTAGACGTGTGGCCTAGACAAAAACTTCATCTAGACTTGTAGGGTTAAACATGAGAATAGTATGTCTTAGGTAGCTATGTAAGCCTCCTATGTACTTGATCAAATTTTATTGGCTCTTGAAATCTACCCCTAATAAGAGAGCTCTTCTCCTAAATTCTTAGGTGTATTCTTGCACATTTTGTCCTTTCAATTGTCTAAATTTTTTCCAGTACATTATGGATTTCTGCATGTGAGATAATCGATAAAAATGTTGTTTTATTGCAATAATGAAATAAATCCATGATAGAATAATCTTACCATGCTTTTTGATCCCCTCCTTTGTCTTGGCTTCCCACCAAACAAGTGTTGCACCTTCCATTCTAAATTAAGCTAGTTGGATTTTGGTATCATCATCATGAGGGTCTTGAATTATGAAATAGGCCTCCGATTTCCTAATCCAATTATCAAGATTTTCTACATTAAGTTCACCATTAAACATTGGCAATTCAAAATTAACATCAATTTTTAGAAAAGGACTTTTACCAGTGTTCTTTGACTTATGTTGTTGATGTACTGAAGATGAAGTAGAGGAAGATGAGGATGAAGATGAGGGTGATGATGGTGACTTTCCACTGTCTCCATTTCCTCCATTTAAATTCTTTGATTTATCTTCATCATTGTGACCTCCTGATGATCCTTGACCTTCCTTGTGAAGTTTGGATCCTTCTCCTTCTAGTCTCTCATTCCTTTCTTGATAAAGGAGTCTCACCATTTCAGTCATGTCAAGGAATGCTTTCCTGAACGCTCTTTCTTCTTCTTTGGAATCCACCTCTTCATGGATTTCTCCTTCTCCTAGAGGCATGCTTAATGCTACTTCTGCTTATTTTGTAGGTGAACTAAGTGGTGGAGAATGTGGCACTCTTATCCTTCTTTTTTGTGGCTCCCTTTGAGAACCTCTTGCTTCCACCAACTTGCCTTCTCCTCTCTTAAGCTTGAGCCTAGTAAGCATGTAAACCCTTGAAAATAGTTAATCAAATATTTTCACACAAGAAAAATAGAGATTAAACTCTAGCTCTAATACCAACCTGATCTGAAAGGAGTGTATCATTTTGTTGTGCTAAGTGTCCGTTCAGTAATAAAAACATGTACAATTTGTCTCCATTTGTTTGCTTAAGGAATGAGTTTTTTTAACCATGAAACATAGATGAATTTGTGAGTTTTAAGCACAAAAATAAGCCTATATAATATTGTAAAATAGTGTATAACAGAGAAATAACATCACACATAATTTTTACATAGTAGGCATGATGAAGCAGTTCACCCCTCCTGGGCTACATATGCTAGTCCAAATCCCAATGGCATGTCCCTCTTTGTCATTATGCTCAAAATTGAAAATAAATGTGTTTACATGCCTCTGATGGTTGTTTTCTCTGCACCAGTGGCTCTAGAACTCTCAAATTAGTCTAGGTAGACTCTTGTTTCACCCAAATTCGTCGAAATTGACCTCCCAAACCTTTTTCCCAATAACAGCTAGAAAAACTCCACTAAAAGTGGAGACTGCACTTATCCACAATCCAAAAATAGCCAAAATCCCTAAAATTAATGGCGCGCTCCAAATCTAACCATCCATTTAACATTAACATTGAATGTTGGGGAGGGGGTGGCCACATGCCAACTCCCGAAACCCCACGGTCATAAACTTTGGAGCAGAACTCAAGGTCTAAACTACAATGGATAACACATTTAACTAGAGTTTCAGATCAGAGTTTCCCACAACCACCAGATTAACTGTTGCACTGAACCACAAGAATATCCAACATGTGACATCGTTTAATGTTATCCATCGGGGTTTATTGTTTATGGAAAGTCAAAGTTTAATACATGTCCGTTGGGGTTTAAATGTGAATGCAAATGTTGTAACTGTTTATAGTTACTGCCAAAGTCGTAGTTTGGATAGCCGTCAGATGAAGTTTAATGTCACGGTTTTTAAAATCATATGTGACTAACAACCTTGGGGTTGCCGGCGGGGTTGGGTCCACCGGTGGTCCCCCCCTCAACCTTGAAAAATTTACAGCATAAAATTATGTGGAGTTGTATATGGGTAGGAACCGATGGATAGTGGAGACGGTGGAGGTATTTGTGCGCGCGCCAGAGGTCACGTGGTCAAACCCCCACAACTCCACCAAAATTTCACATTAACCTACCTCCTAGGGACACATGGTAGCCTCCGAGCTTGCCACGTGTCACCCATCCAATGGTGCTCTATAAAATGTACATCTCCAAATCTTCGGCCCTAGATGCGCCATGTGATGAAATATGATTGGGTTTAAGAAAAGGGAATATTCCCAGTATATGCCACCTGCTGACTGTACTTGCACGCTGATTGGGCATCCCAGTCACTATTGTCACAAAATTTTTAGTTGTTTAGGAAAACGAATAGAACGTGATATCTTCCTCATACGACATCGGTTTTTCGAACCGTTCACAGCGCCGGAATCGCAACAACGAGAACTTTCCGGACGCTAAGGTTCAATATAGTTTCAAGCACTTTCAATTTTGAGCATAACACATGATCTCCTGATCATTGCAAGGACCCTTCGTAATGTAGTAAGTTCTTAACACTATCAACACATCAAGTGCATGGAAAAGGAACTTAAAATTAACATACAATTCTTCAAATAAAATGTTTAGGAAATAAAAGATGGCACCCCCCAAATACACATAGTTTCTATGGTTTTATAGAGTTTGTTCAACAATGCGCGGGTTCTAATCCTATAGATATCTATTAGAATACTTATACAATTTAAAAACTTAAACGAAATATCACTATCTGTTGATTTTGATTTTCTAGTAGGAAATCAAATCGACAGAGTTGTGACATTCTCAGACTCTGTTCTTGAGCACTGCTATCTTTGACCATGTAAATGTGTGATCTCCTTGGTGAATTGGCTCAGATAAGTAGGAGGAAATCCATGATGGGATCATCCTCTATCTATCCATATACTCCTTTGTTGAGTTGATGCACTGGAACCATGTTATCAATGAAAGTAGCTGCAGATCTGTGGAATAGCTGCGAAATTGTGTCAATTCAATAGCTGAATGTAATATTTAACAAAACAATAGGGCATATTAACATGTATGAAAAATAGGACACACAAGTATTTTACCTTGTCAAAATCACGTGATTTCTGCCTTATTAGGTTGATAGTGATGGTAAAAGAAGGAAAATATGGATGCAAAAAGGATGTCAAAAGAAAAGAATTTTGGGACTCTACATTCCCCCATATTGAAGTGTATGTCCTCATACAACCACAAAATTTTTTCATCTTTGTTCAGTCACTACGTATCCTTAGACACTTCTGCTAGTACATCCAATTTTATATTTTTCACTGGGCTTTTCTGTTACTTCCATCCTTGGTTTCTTCAAGAAGATTTTGTACTTTAGGTTAATGATTTTTCTCTTCATGGCCCTGTTTTCTTCCTTCAATTTATTTTTATTGTGTACCATAGACTCAAATGTAGAAGGAGGTTATCACTCTTGGAAATTTGAACTTCATTTTGAGCTTTCAAATATTAGTTTTCACTTTTAATAAACTTGTTTAATGTCTCCAGTTTAAATATTTCATTTCTGAGGATGTCAAGAACTGGAGGTTATTGTGGTTCATTAAACTAGTCCTTCTCTTCACTTAGATTTGGAACTGATCTCTTGGCTGCTTTTCTTTTCTACAGTGATTCTATGTAATCATAAATCTCTTGTTGTACTGGATCAATACATAGGCTTTGTCCGTGACTACGAGGAGGTGAAATGTAGGCAGGTGATGATACTCCTGGAGAATTTTCTATATTTTATTATGCCTCCAAATCAATGTGTTCTACATCTTTTGAGGCTACTTCCTTCACTATTTTTAGCCTAGTACTTCAGCTTAGTCCTATGATAGGGGTATTTGGGGTTTTAGGCTTTTCTTTCTGAGGCAAAATCTATATTTTTTTTTTTTTTTCTGGCTTTCTTTCTTCTAACATCCTTTATATTTATTTTCTTTAAAATTTCTGCAATTGGCATGCCATCCTATGAGAAATCTTGTTGTTGTTGTGGCTCTTGTTCTAGTGGTGTCTCAACCTTCCTTTTCTTCTGAGTTCTGCTACTAATTGTTTGTTCATTTGTTTCCTATTCAAAATGATTTCTAACTAGAAAGGCTTCCCATGTATCCCCTATATTTTGAATATGGAATTCAACAAGTATTTTAACTAGCCCATGGTGATACATTTTGTTTTATATGAAATGAATTCTCTTTAGAACATTCACTGACATATTTTTAAGAATATTCAAAATGAAATATGGAAGGTTCATTTCAAGTTCATCAAGAAAATTCATCAACAGTCTTATATGGTAGAAAAACACACATCTGAATCGACCTTTAGAAGTAACAAATTTTTGGATGATTAAGACAAAATTCCTCCACTTACTTTTTGGTCCAGAGTTGGGGATGCCTTTCCTGAAGACAATAATATCCATGCTTGGTTTCTTCAAGAAAAGCCTCCAGTCACCTCCTTTGATTCCTCTGTTCTTGAACCATTTTTCTCCTATACGAGGAAATCTGGTAGCTTCTTCAATTAGATACTCAATAACCATGAATTTGATGTCTCCTATTTCCACTTCTATGCCATAAAAAACCCTTGAAAAAGTTTCAGTGACTTCATTGTGAAAACCATTGAATTTTTCCATAAATTCCAACCATTGTGCTTTATGCAATAATTCTATTGCCTGCAAATATCCTTCCAATAATTTCTTCCCTTTTGGCTTTTTTTGGACAATCACACCCATGGTTGTAAGATGTTTTGCCTCTAGAAATTGTTTTGTTTGATAGGGCAGTGAACTTGATAGGGTTTGCTTCAGAGCAGAACGATGAATGGTGATGGAAAAATGAGAGGGTAGGCAGGTATGAGATGAAGGCATAAGAGAGTGAATTAGCCATTAGTCATTCAAAATTATGATTGAGGCGGTGATCAAATCAATGAATTGGGACTTTGAATCATGTTATGATGGTGAAATGGAAATGGTGAATTATGAGGGATTTTTCATGACATTATCATCTTGCATAATAATGATTTCGATTTGTTCAGTATGTTATGTCCATATAATTCATATATGTAATATGTTGACCCCTATTTTTAAATTATTGTATTACATACCTTTGATTTATTTTATTTCTAACCTTTGGTTGCCATCTTGTAGGTGCTCTTTATCATAAGGAGTCAATCACTTCTTCCTTTATTTGATCATCAATTGTTCTTATCAATTGTCTATAAAAATTGTTAAAGCTATAGAAAATTGTCAAATCTGCAGAACACCATCAATTTTGTAGCTTATTTTTTTTTTAAGAAAGGGATTCTTAGAAGAATGGAAAATTTTAGAAAAAAATGGATAAAAGGAAATTTAAGGTGCCAAAATAATTTTTTTTTTACCTTGAATTTTCTATATAAAGCATGCCAACAATTTGTTGGTTTTCATGTTTATAAAAAATTTATTATTTATTTATTCTTTTATTTATTTATTATTTATTATTTCTTTCTTTCTTCCTTCCTTTCTTTCTTTCTTTTTTATATTTTTATATGAAAGAGGAAAATAATTTTGAAGGTTGAGAAGAAGAATTATTCTCAACCAACTTTAAAGCAGATTTGTTTTGGAAAATCTTGACAAATTCCTCTCTTGTCATTGGATTTTGATAGATCTTGAGTCGGTATCCATTTAATAATAGAGGAATTTTCTCTTCATCAATAGTCTTGATTCTTACTACTCCATTGTCAAAAACTTCTTCGCTCTCATAAGGTCTAAGCTAGTGAGTTTGGAGCTTCCCTTGGAAATTCTTGAATTTTGAGTCAAAGAGTAGTGCCCAGTCTCCTAGATGAAATTTATTTTCCTTGATGTATTTGTCATGCCATCTAGTTCTTTGTTGTTGAACCAAGTTAGTCTTTTGGATAGAATCTTGTCTGATTTCATCTAGCTCATTGAGTTGTCTCATCCTTTGAATTTGTACTTCTGATAAGTCAAGTCCCAACTTGACTGTTATTTTGTAGGTTTGGATCTAGAATTATATTGGAAATAAGAATTTATTTCCATAAACAAGTTTGTAGGGAGTATGTTTAGTTGTGCTTCTCCATGTAGTTCTGTAGGCCCATAAAGTTTATAGAAGATTTTCAGCCCATTCCCTTCTGTGAAAGTGTACAATCTTGGTGAACATGGCTTCAATCACCTTTTTGTAGATTCAACTTGCCCATTTTCTTGGGGATGGTATAGAGTGGATTTCCAATGCTTGATTTTATTTTCTTCCACCAACTTCTGTATTACTCTAGATGTGAATTTTGTTCCCTAATCTATAACAATTTCTCTTGGGACACCAAACAAAGTGAAGATATCCTAAAAAATAAATGAAACTACAACATTCTCAGTAGTAAAAGAAAGTTCTTTAGCTTATACCCACTTAGTAACATAATTAGTACATACTAGAATATAATTTTTTTAAAGAAGGTGGATTAATTGGACCAATAAAATCCAAGGCCCATTTCTCAAAGGGTTCAATGAGTACTTGAGGTTGTAGTGGCATTTCACTTGAAATAACATGTTTCTCCATCCTTTGGCAACTTTCACATGTCTTAACATATTCTTTGGCATCCTTAAAAAGGGAACGCCAATAATATCCTAAGAGAAGGATTGTATAAGTAGTTATTTTGTAAAAAAAATGGCCTAAACATGCTTCATCATGGAAAGCTTTGAGTATCTATGGTATCTCATCTTCTTGTACACACCTTCTGATGATGAGATCTGGTCTTGTTTTGTATAATTCTTCATTGATCCATGAGTAAGAAGCACTTGTTTGGATTATTTTTCTCTTTTCTCTGGGAAACAAATGAGATGGTAATTTTCCTGTAGCCAAATAATTAGCAATATCTACATACGAAGTTGATTTAGGAGATGCTGCAAAAAGATAATCATCTGGAAATTTATCCTCTACAGGCATATCATTTTTATCATTTTGAATCCTAGATAAAAAGTCAGAAATTGTATTTTGTTTTTCTGGTTGATCTAGAATGGTGATTTTAAACTCTTGAAATAGTAATAGCCATTTGGTTATTCCACCATTAGTGATTGGTTTGTTCATTAAATATCTGATGGAAGAATGGAATGTGTGAATGAAAGTTTCATAGCCAGTGATGTAATGTCTGAACTTATTAATGACATGCACTACAACTAAATACTCTTTTTTCAGTTACAGTATAATTTATCTTTGTTGGATTTAAATTTTTACTAGTATAGTAAATGGCATAAGGAGTAAGATATTTATGTCCCAAGATGACCCCAAAGGCTACATCTGAAGCATCAATATATATGTGGAAAGGAAATTTCCAATTAGGTCCTTTTAAAATAGGCGCTTCAGAGACTTTCTTTTTCGAATTTTCAAAGGCATTTTGACAATTAGAGTCCCAACTAAATTCACAATATTTGGTAAGTAATTTGAAGAGTGGAGATGCTATTTTTTTGAAGTTCTCTATAAATCTTCTATAATACCCAGTAAAACCAAGAAAACTCCTAACATCTCGTTGAAAATTTGGCACTAATAATTTGGAAATAACCTCTACTTTAGATGAGTCTACCTTTATCCAATTTCCTGAAATATGGAGACCTAAAAAAATTCCCTCATTAAACATCATAAAAAAAATTTCATGACTTAATGAAAGATTTTCTTCTTTGCATCTTATCAGAAATTTTTCTAAATTTTCTAGAGCTTCTTCAAAAGAATTACCATAAACTGTGAAATCATCCATATACACTTCCACACAGTGATGAAAAAGATCAGAGAAAATTATGAGAACCAATCTTTGGAATGTTGCTGGAGCATCGCATAATCCAAAAAGAAGTACTCAATAAGCATAAGTTCCCCATGGACAGGTAAATGTGGTTTTGTCTTGATCTTGAGGTGCTACCTAAATTTGATTATACCCACTGAAACCATCTAGAAATGAAAAATAAATTTTCCCTGCTAATGTGTCTAAGACTTGATCTATGAAAGGAAGTGGAAAGTGGTCCTTCAATGTTGCTTTATTCAATTCTTTGTAATCAATGCATACCCTCCATTTTCCATTTTTCTTAGGAATGATTACTATGGGTGAAACCCATTGACTGTATGATATTGGGTAGATAAAATTTACCTTCAATAGTTTCTTTAGCTCTTCCTTAACAATTTCTTTTAAGTTTGTGTTCATTCTTATTTGAGGTTATCTAACTGGTTTAGCACTCTCTTCAATATAGATATGATGCATACAATCTTTGGGATTAATTCCTTTCATATCTATATACTACCATGCATAATTAGAAGAGTGTTTTTCCAAGGTTTCTACCAATTGATTTTTTTGTAATTCTTCCAGATTTTCATTAATACTCATGTGTTTTCTGGAAATATTTCTATTGAAGAATTTCAAAAAAATTTCATAGAATGTAAAGACATTTTTCTAGATGATAAATATTTGATATTACATTGTTCTTGAAAATTTTGACTATTGTCATGATATAAGGAGGGTTCATTGTTTTATATTGAATTTAAAATTTGGTCCTCCTCACTTGTTTGTGAAATAGTGAAAATAGGTTCTATATCATTACCATCATCTATCCATTCTTCACTTTCTATATATATTGTTGTTTTTGCAGGCGGATATAATGTAAATTTATTTGTTGAACTGCCATCTAAGATAAACATGTTTCCTAATCTACAACTGATGAAAGCATCGGTTGTAGCTAACCAATGTCTTCCTAAAATTAATGGATATCCTCCTAAATTATTCTTGGGTGTTAAGACCATAAAATTGACAGGATATTCCTAATAATTTAAGGATACAAAAATATCTTCTAACACACCATCAGGTTTTTTTACTGAATTGTATGCTAATTGTAATAATGTTGGTGTGTATTGAAGGTTAGGAAGTTTTAGTTGATCCATAATTTGTTTACTCATTATGTTTATGGCTACTACTAAATCAATCAGTGTGTTTGGTATTCCAATTCCATTGATGTGAATTTTCACAGTGGGGCTCCCTGGATCTAAATATTTCTGCGTTGTTTCCTTCCCCATCATGATGTCTGCAATTATCCCAACTAATTGGATTCTTTTTATGTATTTTCCTTTTCTTTGAATACTCAATTCCTTAATTTTTTTTTCAAAAATTGGTATTCTTTTATAGCTTGCAATAAAGGAATTTTTATATAAACATTTTTCAATTCATCCATCATATCATAATCATGCAATGTGATTTTTTTTTCTACTCATTTATATATTTTCAACCTTTCAGGAAAAGGTGGTCTTGTAATAAATACTGAAGGTTGTTCTATAATAGGAGTATCATTATAAATTATGGGAATATTTTTTTTTGATCACTTTCTTTTTGAGGAAGAAAAATTTCTTCTTCTTCAGGTTTATTGCTATTTTTTCGCGAATTTTTCTTTGTTTCCTCAATAACAACAGAGGGTTTCTTCTTTTCTAATACTCTACCAGATCTTAATTGAACATTATTTAGATCTAGTGGAGTTATTATATAAGTTTGAGAATTCTGCCCTTTCATGTTGTAAATAGGTTTATTATTTGGATTCGGAAGTGGTTGAACATGTAATTGATTTGGTTTTTTCGCAAATGGTAGAGAGAGTTGTGGATTTGTATTTTGAACTTGAGCGTGAGGTGATTGATTATTCTAAGGAAAGAATTGTGGTGAGAAATTTTGATAGGGTGGTGGATATTGTTGATATTAAGCATATCTTCCATAAGGATTTTTCCACCCTTGATTCCAATATGTTGGTTGTGGTTGAGCCCAAGGTTGCCATGGCATAGGTAAATTCCAATTTCCGTGTGAATATTATGCAAATTGTTGAGGATTAAAAATTTTATTTTGATTTTGAAGATTTTTCCATGGTCCTCTGGAAATAGATCAAAGAGGGTCTACCTGAATTGGCATTCCTTCTTCACTATATACAACCCTAAGACATGGTATATAGGGGAGTTCTTTAGTATCATGATTTTATGTACATATTACACAAGTTTCTATGGTTTTTAAGTCTAAAAGACATTCTCTTAGAGCATGTTTCTTTCTACGTCTAGGACAGAAGATAGATAATGCAACATTTTCAACTTTTTTCTTATTCTGTATTTTAAGGGTGTCAATTTTCTCACTAAGACTCCCTAACATATATATTTTGAAATTATAAATAAAATTACCTAATTGTGCCCTACTAACTATTCTAGTTGCAGATTTATTTATTCTTGGTAACAGAGGATCTCTTAGAATTTTCTCGATTCGTGATTTACCTCTTGAAATATGTACACATAATTCATAAATTTCTCTAAATGGTAACTGATAAATGTCTCCTTTCCCCATTACATTGAGGAGATCAATCCACTCATCTTTGATGGATTTGATTAGGAGAGATTTCAAAGTTTCCTCATCCAGATTATCCATTTTTGCCTTCTTAATATTATAAACAATTATTTCGACAAGATATTCAATATTTTCATCTTCCTTTTGTGCCATCTTAAAAAAATCATCTTTCAATCTATGAGGCATACAATAATCATTGTATTCCTCTAAGAATTCATCTTTCATTTCTGCCCATGTTCCTATAGAATTCATCCCTAAACTCATAAACCATTTTAATGTTGAATCCTTTAAGGTAGCAGGGAGCAGTTTTAATTTTTGAGCATCATGTAGATAATCATATGATCTACATAATACTTAAATTCAAAGAGAAATGTTTCTGGATATTCACTTCTTATTCCATGAAAGTTAAGGAGGATAGTAGGTGAAATAGTTTTCGTTGTATATATTGTATCCTCATTGTGGATAGGGAATCCAAAAGGTTCTAAATCTCCTCTACCTCTACCTCTACCTCTTCCACCTCCTCTTCCACCTCCTCTATTTCCTCCTCTTCCTCATCCAATCCTACGTTGTTCACCATTGAGATTGTGTACTTCTCCTTCTCCTTCTTCAACCATGGTGGATTCCTTAGAACTAATGCAAGTATCTGGTTCTACAATAGGAATTTCTACTTCTTCTGGTTCTTCTATCAATGGAGAATTTGAATGAGTTTCTTCTTATTCTTCTTCACTTAGGACTTCTAATTCTTGTCCTAAAATTTATTCTCCTATCGTAGATAAGAAAGTTACTCCCGTAGTTGGAGATGGGGGATTTTATTCTTCAATTAAAGCTTCAATAAATGAAGTAGGTGAAGTAGGTTGGATTTCTGATATTAGGATTTCAAGAAGCCTATGTGGACCACATACATATGGAGTTTGAGTTTGAGTGGATGGTGTAGAACTTCGAGGTCGAGGTGGAGTGACTGATGAGGTAGGAATCAAACTTCTTCCTCGTGCTATAAACCTACCTTTAGATTCTCTCTCTCTATGTATATCATGTTTTATTTCTAAGAATTCTATTTACACTTCCCCGACAATGAAGCCAAAATGTTTAGTCAATTTAGTGTTCTTAAATTTCAAGAATAAATTATCGACCGGAGTCAGTAAACTAATAAAGTGAAAGTGCACTATATGTGCTATAAGTCTTTGTCATTAGAGTGAGGATTGAATTACGAGTTTTGTTAATTTTTTTATTTATGGATGAGTGTTAAATTCCTATGGACCAGTGATGTTTTTAGAGAAATTTATCATCTATGTTAGATATTATTTATATGGTTGATTTCAATTGAATTGAGTTTAAAAATAGTTTGTCAGATGACTCTTTTCAAAAGAAATAATTAAATTAATTATTAATGTGTTTTTATCAAGTTGATTTTGGAATTTTTAAGCTGCAGAAAACAATGAACTAATTATAAATTAAAAAGCGTGAGATATGATACAGTCTCAGTTTTATGAAAACATGAAAATTGAGAGCTAAGTAAAAACTTAAATTGAAATTCTTATGAAAACAAAGTTTTTATCTAGTGCAAATTCTAATCTGCAATGTGAATGAAAAGGAAATGAACTAAGCTATATAAAATATGGTAGAATTAATTTAAGAAATCAATATACAAAATAAGCATAATCAAGCACTGAACTATTTAAACTGAACTTAAAAATGAAGCATAAATCAAATCATTAACCAAATTCGAACTAAAAAATAGAAATGTTTTTGAGATGAATTAAAAACTGAAAGAAAATGACCTGATATGCTTGCAGGGGCACTCCGCAACGCAATAGGTTCTTAACAAAATAAACACATCAAATGCACAAAAGAGGAACTTCAAATTAACATAAAAGTCTTCAAACAAAATGTTCTGGAAATAAAATATGGCGCACCCCAAATACATAGAGTTTCTATGGTTTTATAGAGTGCGTTCAAAAATACACGAGTTCTAAGCCTATAGATCTCCATTATAATCCTTATACAATTTAAAAACTTAAACTAAATATCACTATCTGTCGATTTGCTATGAGGAAAGCAAATCAACACAGTCATGACATTCCGGGACTATGCTCCTGAGTGTTGCTACATGTTGACTGCTATCTTTGACAATGTAAATGTGTGATCCCCTTGGTGAATTGGCTTAGATAAGAAGGAGAGAATCCATGAGGGGATCATCCTCTATCCACCCATATACTCCTTTGTTGAGCTGGTGCACCAGAACCCTGTTATCTATGAAGGTAGTTTCAGATCTATGGAATAGTTGTGGAATTGTGTCAATTTGGTAGTTGAATGTAATATTTAACACAAAAATAGGGCATATTAACAAGTATGAAAAATAGGACACACAAGTGTTTTACCTTGTCAAAATCATTTGATTGCTTCCTTATGAGGTTGATAGTGATGGTAAAAGAAGGAAAATATACATAGAGTACATAGCAAGTGAATTGCTCGGGTCTTACATAAATGCTTCTTATCCCAAAACCTTGTCCTAACAACTACACCATCACCTGGAAAATGCCAAAAAATAGAGAACAAATAGAAATCAAATCAAAGGGCTCTTCTAGAAGAGAGAATAATATTAGGAACAAAAAGGCATACAAATACAAAGTAATTTTGAACTGTTCTGAAGATGGGGTACAAATTATGAATTGTATAATCAATATGGATCACAAAATCTAAGATAAAAAATTTATAATTAATTATATTATTTTATAATTTTACTGGTTGAAATTTTATTTTAATATTTTCAATCTATCACACTAAATCTGATTGTAATTTAGCACATATTAATTTTGAAGAGTTTTTTTCTTCTTCCAATTTTATACAATAATGTGTTCCTCAAACTCCAACAACAAGAAACTAAATATAATTCCTTTAATGAAAAATTGAGATATGTCAAGTCTATCTAACTCTATACTTTATTAATGCTTTTTATTTTTTCTTGAAATTTTTACAAATCCGCTTAATCTAAAAACCCCACAAAATAACCAAGAATTCTGACAAGATTATGAAAAGTTTCAAAGATTTTTGATGATGTTGAATCCATTTCCACCATAAAAAAAGAAATTTATATGTTAAAATATTAAAAATTCCATTTTACTCTTTAAAAAACATGTTAATATAACATACAATAAAAATCATAATATATAATTAAATAATTTAGGTATGAATAAAAGATTAAATTTGAAATCAAATTAGTAACTCACATTTTAAATTGAAAACAAAAAACCATTATCGTAATTTAAATTTTATTAAAATGTCTTATTATAATTTCATATTTTCCTGTATTAAAGTCCAATTTAATATTCAATATCTTTAAAAAAAAATCAATCAAAAATTCAAAAAGATATTGGTAAATAATTTAAGTAGAAAGTTAAATATTAAATTAAAATATTTAAAAGTAAATTGAAAAACTTAAAAATCCGTTGCACAAACGTTGTCTCTTCCTGCCTACCCAAAACGCTTTCGGTACTTTGATGGGTGCATCAGATCACGACGCTGCAGCTCTCTCTGAGAACCAGGTAGGGATGGTCATATATAACACTGAAAGTGAAGAAGGGCGTGTATATCGTGAAGACTTGAAACGGAAACTTTTTGCAATTTTTTTAAATGAAAAATGCCGATCATCAAAACATAAATTGTGTTTGGTTATCAATATGTGGTTTAATTTCTTATTTTTTCAACAGTGCTTAAATTTTGGATTAAAAGTTATTTACATCGATAAGAAAAATATTGTTTATTACATAGGAAGTTTGTATTGTCAAAATTGTTATCCATAATAAAAATGTTTAGTCTAAATATGCATAATTTGTGGAGTATCTCAGGTGGGATGTTAAGAATGTTTGGGAGAAAGAACCGACGTGCGAGGTGGAAGCGACATATGTACATTCTCCTTGCTATTTTTTGGTGGATACTTATCGGTCGAGCGCAGAGCACCAACAAGCAGTTAAGCGGTCGGGGGAGAGCTCCATCACCTTTAACGTGTCATTTGTGAGGGTATGTATCAAATTGTCTTCCTTCCTTTGCCATGAAACGTGTTTCTGGTTCTTAGTCTATGAAAAAGAAGGTCCTGGTTTTTTCAGATTACCTGTTTCATCTGCAATGTATAGCTTTGGATTACATGGTTTTTGATAATGTCATCGTGGAAAGCCTGGTTTTGGAAGAAGATAGGGGTTTTTTTGTTCTACATTTCAGTGATGGGGTTTTGGTGGGAGTTCTTGGCTAGTTACCTTCCGACGAAGGGAGTAATTCAGAGTCGCCTTCCTCATTTCATGGTCGTCTCTATTAATTTTGTCTGTTTTGATTTATTTTTTGGCTTTTCATGGCTGTACCATCTGCCTGTCGATTTTGTTAACTTGGTGTTGTTTTGGTTCTGAATGGCACTGTAATGGCCTTGCATGGCGTCGTTATGACCTTGTTTGTTCATCTCTTCCTTTGGAGGGCTCCTATTCTGACCAATTTGGGTATCGCTTTTTTTCCTCATCTCTGAATGTAAATAATTCGTATTGTAGTCACCAGCTTTGGGAAATTGACCAGCCTATGGCCTCCAATGATCCTTTTGTGGGTGGTGGGTCTATAAATTTAGGCAGCAATGGCTCAGGTAGTCAATGGGTCAGTTTAGTCTATTGGTTGGGTAATCTTATTAAATTTTCCACTACTGAGGTTATATGGTCTATTGTTAGTTTTTATGGAGTTATCTTTGCAGTCGGAGCCACATCTATGGTTTGGAAGAGTCTGGTCCATTTCTTTAGGGGTATGGCCAATAACTTGAAGATTTATATTGTGTCCTGTTGGTCTGTAAAGGCGCTATTAATTGTTGGAAGGTCGTGTCCTCCATGTCTGTCAAGGGTGGGTCCTGTGCAAGCTAGTAAAGACAACCAGTCTCTGGTGCCTCCCAGACAACACTATGCTCGTCTTTCTATCTCCTGTAGTGTTAATATTTCCATGCTTTGTACTATTGCAGGTCTTCCTAGAAATTCTCACCTGCATAGAAATTTGCTGGAAAATCGAGGTCTGAAGACAATGGTGAAAGCCTAGTCGACTAAGAAGGAAGGAAAGGCTAAGGGGAAAGCCAAAGCTCCCACAAATTCTTTAGCCAAACGAGATCAGAATTCTGGTAAAGAGGTAATGGAGAACTTATTCCAGGCCTATTCAGACGGTACACCCTGTTATATGAAGTCCTTGATTCACGGGTGGGAACAAGATGCAAGGGCTAAAGACGAAGTGGAATATGAACTGGTTGAAGAAGAATTGGGTCCTATTGTAACTGACCCGGGTAATACCCGCAGTAGATTGTCTTTGTTTCATCACTTGATTCGCACTTACTGGATCCTGAAATGCCTCTTGATGAAGCCAATTGTCTCTGTCCAAGAGATAGGGGGAGATTCACATGCAGCCTCGACTCTGGCATACATTTGCAGAGACATACAAGAGATAAACCTGTAACAGCATCACCAGAGTGTCTGACTTGGATGAATTGACAAGAATTTACAAAGCATGTACTGGATTGACATGCCAGGATCAAATGTTAAAGACCTGGCTCCTATAGACTCGTATGATGATTGATTGTCCTATATTATGATTTTTGATATGATAACAAATAAAATTTACTTTTTTCATATGTTTATGGAAGAAAAGATAGATAATAGTCCCTTTAAGATAGTAAGAGAGAAATTTAAGTTGTTTAAGTTTTGGATGGCCTATAACTCTTTAAGACGACCAACAGACCTAGTTTCCTATGGGCAGGTTGAGGTCAAAAGTTGTAAATTTTTATAACCTCTATTTTGTTTTATGAATATAAAATAGCAAGGCTCTACTAAGTTTACAAAAAAAAATGTGGAGTGTCTCTAAATTAGTGAAGGAATTGTGTAATGTCATTGTGTGAAAATATTGAAGTCATCCTTTTGATGCCAAACATGGTTAATACTATTAATGCTGCATTGTAACATAACCATTTATGAAAATTAGGGTCTAATATAATCGTTCCTTCACTAAAACAAATCCCTGTGATTAACTTCCTCTTTAGCTCCTTTTTTTTCTTCCATTGACTGTTTCAGTGTATCTTTCTCCACATTTTTGAAAAAATTGGTGCTATTTATCGAGACGACACTAATTTTGGAATCTTTCCCGCATATCACAGACAATCAGGCTAAAGTCAGCGTTTTTTAGCACCGACTAAATAACCCAATTTAGCCTCTTCTTTAGCTCCTGATGTCGCATCATGTATAGCTTCTTGTGTAATGTCCTATTTTTTTGCTAGTTATGGCATTTTTTTTACCATCCATTTTACCTTCCACTGTAGCTTCCTTTTTAACATTGTATTTTTCTCCTCTTTATGGCATTGGATATAAATTTTTTTGTTACACATATGAAGGACGAGTTTTGTAATTAAGTTGGGGGGAGGAGTGTATGGTATGTATCGTACAACACACTATGATTGTAGCCAAATTCGGGAATTACCATTTTGCAGACGCATAATACACTTACCGTAAATTAGGAATTACTTTCTTCTCATGAAAATCAATGAGACCTCTTGGAATTCATTCTTGGTAGCTATCATTTATGATTGAAATCTTGAATTCCTTGAAGTGGAAACCTTAATTATTCCATACCCATTGCAAAATTTCATTCAACTGATATTCTCTACCCAAGTGTTTGTATTGACTAAGTTCCATCCTGTAATAGTCTTTGAGTAGTAACAACATCTGAAATAGAAATGGGAGGAGTGATAGTCTATCATGAACCAGACTCCATTGATGCACTACTACACCATCTATAAGCCCAAGAAATATTTAGGAATGTAGGGTGGTTAGTCTAATTTGAGAACATATTGCTCTGTTATTCACACAGTCTCTACAGGAGAAACATTCAAAGGATAGAGGATTCATAATTGTTGTTATAGAGGACATAATTTTTAGGGTGATAGGTTTACCTTAGACAGGGGCTCACTGGTTTTGTAGGAAAATAGCAGTTGCAACAACTAGGGAAAAATTTTTACAATTAGGAGAGGAACTAAGGAGCAAGGTGAGAGGTATTGATAGAACATCCCTTCCTCACCCTTGGGATGATGTGGCTTTCTTTTTCCAAAAGTTCATTACTTGCGAGGGACATTTTGGGATAGTATTCAATTATCATTTTCAATTTTTGTCACATATTCGTAATGGAAAACTAAAAATTTTTCCCTATTATTTGCTAAAATATTTATAACATATGAAAGAGGTGGTGTGTATAGAAAAACACCCAAAGAGTTTCTTATCCAACCATGCGATCAATAAGTTACTCATAATTCATTCACTGCAATAATAGGGAAGCACATGGACTGGTTTATTAGCAAAGTCACATGCACCACCCACTGAAATAAAGGAAAGTGAAAGTGAAGAATAGGAGGTAAGTTTTGAAACAACACGAGAAGAGAGATAAATTACACCTCCCAGACAAAGTAGAGCAGCTACACTTCCTAGACAAAGAAGAGAGATTACACCTCTTAGACGTCAGTTCTGAAATAGTATGAGATGGATTTCCATAAGAATGTTTGATGGTACATACAATGAAGGAAAAAGAGCATGCATTAAATAATCTGTGGATATATCTAGTGGAAAATCCGCAGATTGTTATCAAGGATGTCCCATTGAGGAGGAAGGGCCTGAGGCAAAGACTACTGAAAGAGAGACACTTGAAACAACGGTAGTTGAAGTAGGGGTTCCTTAAAAAAAAATTCCCAGGAATATAATGAAGTATCTGAAAAATATACTCCTATGTGAATTGATGTGAAAAGGAGGAAATTAAAAAAGGCATAAAGTGAAGAACAAGAGGTAAGTGTTGAAAGAATTCCAAAAGATAGAACCATTCCACCTCCTAAACAAAGTATATAAGATACACATCTGAGACCATGGAGAGTGGTTACACCTCCTAGACCTCGTCGCAAAGACCCTAAGAGATAATGTTCCATAAGAATGTCTATAGTGTACCTATGGAGGGAAAATATAGGGTACAGAGGGAGGTACCCAAGGGAATAATATGATGTAATAATATAAGAATGATAAATAATTGGGCCATAGTTAATAAATAAAGTGGTTAACCCACATTATGTAAGGGACCACATGTGGCTAGGGAATAAAGTGATAAGCCCATTGTATTGGATGTATGGTATTGAGATACCCATGGTAACTACCCATGGTATTGCATGTATGAAAGTTATATAGAGGCTAGCGTCTCTCCATTGAGAGATGTCAAGGATTATTGTATGGGCAAGCATATGGGTTGTGGAGTGATCTCCTTCCTTAAGGAGTGAATGTATGGTGTTGCCCTACCTTAAGGGTTTTGATATTAATGAAGATCTGAAGTTTTGTCTTCAATGGTGTTATTTCTTGGGCATATTTTCCATTTCTATACATTTTCTTGTTAGATCTATTCCAAGTGGTATCGGAGCACTTTCTTGGGCAGAGTTTGGAGATTTGTTTTTTCATTTTTTTTTTGCAGGAAATTTCTGGGCGGCGAGTTTGTAGAGCAGATCTGGAAATTTTGATGAAAAAATTTTAGAAATAAATATCAGATCTGGATTCCTTATCGAAAAATACCCAATTTAAAAAAAAAAATCAGTCAAATCGGAGTTCGGATGAGGGTGATATCGCTGATTTAAATTCAGCTATGTTGCAGACATGTTTTTGACGGCAATTTGTGTAGGGCGGATCTCCTGACATTTTAGTAGATTCTGGTGCAAAATTTCAGACAACCAATTACAGATCTGAGCTCCACTTGAAAAATCACCCGATTTCAAAAAAAAAATCGGTCAAATCGGAGTCCGGATGAGGGAGTTATCACTGATTTAAAATCAGTGATTTTTTCAGAAATTTATTAACTATGGCCCAATTATTTATCATTCTTATATTATTACATCATATTATTCCCTTGGGTACCTCCCTCTGTACCCTATATTTTCCCTCCATAGGTACACTACAATGTCTATTGGTACATCCACTAAAGGAAAAATAACATGCACTATAGAACCTGTGGATATATCTAGTGAAAAATATAAGGAAAGTTTGGATTCCCTATTAAGGAAGAAGGGATTGAGGTAAGACTGTTAAAACAAGGGTACTTGGAACATCGTCAACTGAATAAGGGGTTCCTAAAACAAAAATGCCCGAGGAATCTAAGAAATTATCTGAAAAATATACTCTTGTACAAACTGTGGTGAAAAATAGGAAATTGAAGAAGCCATTGGTTGGAAAGAATCCCAAGAAGAGAGTGTGGTAAATTGTTACACCATCAACTACTCCAAATATCTAAGGAATGTACTGATACAACAAAACAAAAGGAGTATGAGGGACAAAAAAATGAATAGAAATAAGAAGAATTTGTAAAACAACATACCTGACACCTATAGTTCATGTTGTTCCACCTGAACCAAGGGAACCTGAGGAACAAAAGATTGAGGAGGAGCTCCAAAAGGACAAGAAGATGTCCCTTTACCAAATAGGTCTGAAACTGACCTCCTTATTCAACACATTAATAAATTGAAGGAGGAAAATTAGAATATAAGGAAACAACTTATAATGGTTGAAGGACGACTTTAGTATAGAAAACATAACATATTAGAAACCCTGGAAAAAGTGGAATACGTAATGTCAATTAGGTTATGTGATGGATGTAAGGAAGTGTCGGAGGAAGAAAAATCTGAAAGGCCAACCACTATCTTGGTTGGAATTTAATTTGGAGAGCAATATGAAGAATTCCAAACCATTGTTCCACAAGAACCTGTTGAAAATGTTGTTACAATGAAGCATAGTGAGATGGAGATGTTGGGATGTGAAATCATGTAGATATGGAAATGTAGATACTTTATTTAGGGGGAGATGTTGAGACATGAAATTGACATCTTTTTCCACTCATTTTCCTACATTTTATTTACCTTTTTTTAATTCTCGAGACCTTACTTTGCCACTGTAACAACCATTTTCAACCTAGGTATGTATGTTTTATATTCCATCCTTATGATCCAATTCTACTTGTAATTTGGCACGATATCTATTACTTTAGGCTATTTTTTTTGTAAAACTTACAACTAGGTTGTTAAAGGGTTTGTGGTTTGTTGAGATGTTGTTGCATGATTATAGTTTCTAGATTTTCCTCACCAAGGATAGGACAAGGACTCACTGAGCATTGTTGTTACACATGAAGATCTATTTTGGACACAATGAGCTCATTAAATTAGTTATGAAGATCAATTTGGAAAGAATCTGGTTAAGATATAGTTTGATTGTGAAATGAGAATTTTATGGAAAACACAGTTAAAACAGTTGGGATTTTCTATTGATAATTATTGTAATTTGGAAAATTTGTTATTACTTTATCCTAACCTTGGAAATTTTTATCAAATTCATAATGTGTTTTCTCAAATTAGATCACATAAGAATCAAGATATTCTAATGATGATATTATCATTGCAATACGAAATTATAAAGAGGTGTGCTCTCTTCTTGTGTAAGATATATATATATAGAAATATATAAATAGTGATAGACGGGGAGAGCCCAAACATTGAAATCCTATATGTTTCATTAATGCAATCTCAATCATTCATGGTGGCATCCCTTTTTATTGACTAGATTGTGTGTTGTGTAGTGTACCAGCCCCTGCTAGGAAGGAAGGACCCTCCTTCTTATCAAGGATCATCGATTAGGAAGGTATTGTAGCTGTTTGATTTATTTCCTCTCAATTATAATTCATGTATGTTTTTTTTTACTTTTATTATTAGTCTTATTCATGCTTTAATGATTGCAAAATTCTAACCTTTGTATTGTGTAACAACATAGGTCCTGGATTGGTCCCTTAGTTAGTGTGAAAGTTATTTAATTCTTGTTATAGTTTGATGGTGTGTTCATTTCATTTGAATGTGTGTTTTATATTTTTTTGTGAGAATGATTTCCATGAGTGTTTTTATTTTCCCTGAATAAGAGGGACAGTGTGACAGTATGGATTCATTTTGCGGTGTATGTTTATTTCTTGATAATGTTAACAAGGTTTGAGAGTGTAACAACTAGAGTGTTGAGTTGCTGAGAGTGTGGTTACAATAATTGATTTTGACATTCATTAGCACTAGTAATTAGTTTCCCTTATATATATTTTGTGTAATAACCTTGCAATAAAAAAACCTACTTGGATTGACAATTGATGTTAAGAGTTGGAACTATTTCTCTGAATTAAAAGGACAATATTTCTGCCCAACAACAAGTTGAGGGAAAACCTATACACAACTTTGACATAACGCAAATTTAAGAAAAACTTAGAATGTTGTATGAAATCCAAAGAATTATTATTTAAGGATCAAAGTAAACATATAATAATTCAAAAGTGCATAAAAAAATTAAATAAATAGTCTACAATTTTAATTGATCGGAATGGCCAATAAATGAAGCATTGGCGTGCATTTCAGTGAAAGAACGCAATTTTGGCCTACTTCACAGAAATACGTACCTAGCCTTCATTACAAGGCCAAATTGAATGATTCAGATTGAGAGTGTTTTTTACTCATAATTAATAGTAATTTTTTACATTGAAATTTATGTTATGCAAGAATATGCCAAATTGGATTGATTTCATAGGCTTAAAGCAAAATTTTGTGTGCCTCAAGGAAATGCACACCAAGACCTGTACTTAATTGATTATTTGTCAATGATTATTCCAACCTAAATATAAAACCATTTTATGCAACATAGGATAGTCATTTTCATAAAATAAATTTTATACACTAAAATCCAAGAATAACAATTGGTCATATCTGCCAATGATCATAGTCAGAACAAATATACACTCCAAAGGAAACCAAATTACACTCTTGGTAATTAAATTTGAAATGGGACATGATTGGAAAATTCCTAACCTTAGGATACAACCTTGCATCATGTCTGACAAATATCCTACATAACTATGTTTCCCACTTATACACATCTTTCACATAAGGCAAGTTGAAGAAAAACTTAGAATTTTGTATGAAAGCTAAAGTATAAATATTTAAGCTTAAAGTAGGGATATAACAATGTAAAAGTGTGTAAAATAATTAAATAAACAATCTACAATTTTAATCAAATAGATTGGCGAATAAATGAATCCTAGGCATGCATTTTAGTGAAGGTGTAGTGAAGCAAGCCAATTTTGGCCTACTTCACACAAATGCATTCCCAGCCTTCATTTAAAGGCCAAATTGAATGATTCAACTTGGAGAGTAATTTTAACTCATAAGTAACATTTATACAATTAAATATTTTTAAATTTTCACATATATTTTTCCGTCATTCAAGAATAATCCAAATTGCATGGATTTCATAGGGCAAAAGGTATGGTTTGTGTGCCTCAAATAAATGCACACTAGAAATTTTTGGGAACAAGGGGATGGACTAAGAAAAATCAAATTTGAATATTAATAGTTGAAACTTTTAGTTTCTTGATTAAAACCCTATAATTATTAAGTAAGGTTGGATGACCTTATTTAGTAGTAATTAGGTTTAAATGTTTCCAAGGGATAGATAAAGAGATAGCACCTAGGTTTTGCAAGGTCTATTTTAGGGTTTTTCTATATTATACATAGTTTTTATGGTTTTAATTTAATATTAGATCAAGTGACCTAGTTAGGGTTTGAAGATAAATAAGTAAGGAGAATGGAGACAAATAGGACTAGTTCTTATTTCTTGTTTGGAAATGATGTCTAAGTAGATCTAGGGTTTCAAAGCCACTGATGGGTTGGAAAAGTATTGAATAGGAATTCCCAACACACATGAAAATGGTGACTAGAATTATAGAGTTTAAGATAATGAAGGAACTTATGGGATTCACTATCAACTAGGGATTTTATACTAGAATTCAATATTTAATATCCACTCGAGTGCTAACATGCCATAACAGTATCTCAAGAAAATACATATCATTTGAATGTTGAACATATATTAAAAGATGAAAACTTAAAACCGATCTCATAAAAACACATAGTAACTCATAAGACAACAATTTCATCATCATGAGTATCAATTCCACAACAGTTATACTCTTTCTCAATAGTAATATAATTCCAAACAATAAAAAGAAAAAGGTAAAAGAGATTGAACTCCTTCCTCTTGTCAGCAATGTGTTACGATTTACAAATTAGAAGTCTCTTCCTATCTATACATGACCTAAGAGACCTTTGAAATATGTGGAGAACATGACTCCCCACATAGAATGAAGTGCATTCTCATTAAAGTTGGGTGGAGAATAACTCATCCTCATTCACTTTTTTGTATGCATGAATATTCCAAATTGGATTGATTTTGTAGGGCAAAAGGAAGGGATTGTGTGCCTCAAATAAATGCACACCAGGACCCTTAATTAAGTGGTAGTGAAACAATGATCATTCCATCTTAAATATACAAACATTTTTTACAACATATGATACTCATTATCCTAAAATAAACCTTACTGACTATAATCCAAGCTTGCCAATGTAGCAATTCATCATATCTACCAATGATCAAATTGGAACACATGTGCACTCATGGGCCAAACGAGTTGCACCCTTGGTAATGAAATTTGAAATGGACATGATTGGAAAATATATAACCTTAGGATAAACATTGCATTATGTCTGGCAGATATCCTATATAACAATGTTTCCCACTTATACACAACTTTCACATAACGAAAGTCAAAGAAAAACTTAGAACGTTGTAACAATGCAAACATGTGTAAAATCGTTAAATAAATAATCTACAATTTGAATCAATAATATTGGCCAAGAAATGAAGCCTGGGCATGTATTTTAGTGAAGTAAAGCAATTTTGGTCCCCTTCACAAAAATGCACGCCCAACCTTCATTTCAAGGCCAAATTGATTCATTCAACTTGGAGAGTATTTTTTTTACTCATAGGTAACATTAATAAAATTAAATATTTTTAATTTTTCACATATATGTTTTTGTTTTTAAAAAATACTCCAAATTGCATGGATTTCAAAGGGTAAAAATCAGGTTTTATGTGCTTCAAATAAATGCAAACCAGGAATGTTTGGGAACAAGGTGATGGACAAAGAAAAATCAAACTTTAATTTTAATAGTTTAAAATTGTAGTTTCTAGGTTAAAATGCTATAATGAAGACTATATGACCTTATTTTAGTAGTAATTAGGTTTAATGTTTCCAAGGGATAGATAAAGAGATAAATCTAGGGTTTGCAAGGTCTATTTTAGGGTTTTCTATATTGTACATGTTTTCTAGGGATCTAAGTTTAAGATTAGGTCAAGTGGACTAGTTAGGTTTTGAAGATAAATAGGTAAGGAGAATGGAGTAAATAATACTATTTCCTATTTCTTGTTTGGAAATGAAGTCTAAGTAAAGATATAATAATGCAAAAGTGTGTAAAATCATTGAATAAAATTACCAAAATTTTAATCAATCATATTGGCCTTTAAATGAAGCTTAGGCATGCATTTTAGTGAAGCAATGCAATTTTGGCCAAAAATGCACGGCTAGTCTTCATTTCAAGTCCAAATTGAATGAACCAACTTGGAGAACATTTTTTTACTTGTAGGTAACATTAATATAATTGAATATTTTTAATTTTTAACAAATATGTTTGTGTTAAAAAATACTCCAACTTGCATAAATTTCAAAGGGTAAAATGTAGGGTTTTTATGCCTCAAATAAATGCACACTAGGAATGATTGGGAACAAGGCGATGGGCTAAGAAAAATCAACTTTGAATATTAATAGTTGAAACTTGCAGTTTCTTGGTTAAAACCCTATAATTAATTAAGGTTGGATGACCTTGTTTTAGTAGTAATTAGGTTTAAATGGTCCAAAGGGATAGATACAGAGGTAGAACCTAGGGTTTTTATGATAAATTTTGGGTTTTTCTATATTGTAAATATTTTTTATGGTTTTAAGTTTAAGATTAGGTCAAGTGACCTAGTTAGGAAATTTACTATAAAAAGGTTTTGGTTCCATTTTAATGCAAAAAGGAAATTCACTATCATTTATGAGCCCTACTTTTAAAAGTGTTATTTTTAAGAAATTGTATCTTATATCTAAATATTAAATTTGAATTTTTAATTTTGTGTCTGAGAAAAAATTGGAGTAAAGGAGAAAAGTTAAAGAACCTTATAAATAATTGTATTCACTTAATAAAATTTTCTTTTCTTCATAAAAGTCATTTATAGAAAAATAAAGCAATAAGTTAAAAATAAAACTCATTTTTGTGTGAATTTGTCACAGTTTATTCAATGCACATTACTAAATTCAATGTGCATTCCTCATGGTCTATGTAGCATGCATTCTTGCATTCAACGTGTATTCAACCAGCGTTCCTTGAACCCACACAACGATGGCCTCAATTGAAATAGGGGTTTCCTCTTCCATGCAAACAATTGACACACAGGATTCTCAAAATAAACTCACAATCAAAATATTCAAAGTGTGCTATACATTGAGAGGTACAAGCAATTGTCCATCAGCTATGTTATATATATTGAGAAGAGCGGAGTTTTATAAATTTATGTTTGGACTTTTCGATTTCCAAAATGATGATATAGATGAGGCCATAGAAAATTGTGATGATAAATCCATGAAATTAAAAATATTTAGGCAAGGATTAACCTAGACCCTGATCTAGTTGCAAAAGCAAAAAAATTCCACGCAGATGGAAAGAAATGTTTAACTCTAAGAAAACCTCTAAGCTAGAAAATATTGAAATGACTAGTAAAATATGTGGGAAAAATAATTTTTCCACGGAATGGAATAAAAATGCAAGATGTTCCCTAATCAAGTTGTCCTTAAGAAAATTATGAATAATCATAAGCTTGATATTCTAGTTACTAGTTACTACATGAGGCTAGTTATTCATTTGGTTGAAGGCACGATCATACATATCCCTCATCTATTGTCTAATAAATTGCATTTTTCCCTACAAGAAAGTAAAATTAAGAAGATTAAGTTCAGTTTCCCGAGAACACTACAGAAAATTATTAATTTGTATCGACCTTCTGTTGAAACAAGGCCTCTTAAAAATTATGTTAGGAAATTAAAACCAAAGAAAACCATCAAGGAATAACTCGAACATACTCATGCTGAAGGTCTGGAAAATTTTGTTGATACAATTTTCCATGTTGAAGATATAGCTGCTAGTGTTCTAGCAGATTTACATGTGCATGTGGATGAAGATGAGGAGTAGGAAGGTATGAACCATTATACGGAAACATGTAATGATGATTTTACTATAATAGACAAAATTCATTCTAAACAATTTCTACCTAAGTATAATTTCCCTTTTATGGTTGATTCAACATCTACATCTCCAAGTTTAAATTTGCATAGTCCACCATAAATTTTCAATAATAAATTAGTTTTCTCAGTATATGATACAATGATCTATTACAAGCAATTCAAAATGGGGGATCTTCCTTTATATACAATTGGAACGAAAATTACGAACTAAAGGAGAAGGATATTTTTGAATGCATGAAGAATAATGCACTGTGAGAATAAAAAATAATGTAGTAAACACTGTAGAAATTAATAGAAATTTTATACTACTAATGTATTCAAATTGAGAACAAGAGATTAGAAATTTCCTCTACAATTATGCAGAATGAAAATAAAAATTTAGAAACATATGCAAAACCACATGCAACCATCAAAACCACAAGAACACAATGATTTTACAGGATAACTCAACTTGGAAAAACCCCTTAGTTTCTTTTCATTAATGAGAAGAGAATGAGAAACTATTACAATGTCTTTCTTTCTTCAACTCTGAAGCACACCCTGCATTGTAAATGTGTTATCCTGCTACGGGAAACACTTAGCTGATTCAAGGCCCCAACTTCCTACTATTTCCGTGCACAATTAAGGATAAATCAAACTCCTAAATAATAGGGTAATTCCCCATTTCCTTGCACAAATCCCAAGGAACTGATCATCTGCATTAATTTCATGCCTATACACTCAACTAGTATACAATTGATAATTACAATGTACCTTTTCCTCCACCCGAGCTAGGCAATTCAAATTCCAAACATGTGTGGGCTATTTTTAGCTGATTGAGTAGTTTAACTGAGAGATCACTGATTTAAGAACAATTAACAATGTAAACTATCAAACGGGAACTATAAACTCGAAACTAGAACTCTAGCAAAATAATCCCCAAAAAAACATGAAAAAATAGTTTGAAAACAAAAGTGTTGATGCTGGAATAACAAATATATATATATATATATATATATATATATATATATATATATATATATATATATATATATATATATATTGGGTAAAATGTCAATATATAATGACAGTGAAAATGATTTTTTTTTTTGCAAAAAACACCCTCAAAATGAAAAGTGTTGATGATGGAATACCCTTTTTTTTTTTTTTTTTTTTATAATCGGGATAGAATTTCAACATTTTGAAATAATTACATAAAAGAAAAATCATGATTTCGTAAAACCTTAAAATTTCAAAAGAAAAATGAAAACAAAAATTAACAAATAAAAATAAAAATAAAAATTAAAACAATGAAAAAAAAAACAAAATACAAAAGTTAAAAATAATAATAAAAATTAAATAAAAATATATATTAGGAAAAAAAAAAAATTTAAAAATGACAAAAAAAACTAAATAAATAAAAATGTTAAAAAAAAATTAATAAATAATACTTTAATAAATAATTAAATAAAAAACGAAAAAATAAAACATCAAAATAAATCAATAATTAATACATTAAAAAAATTATTCAAAAAAATCAATTCAAAAAATATAATAAAAAAATTTAAAATTATAAAAATAAAAACCATTAAACTTAAAAATAAAAAACATTATTTTTTTTTTAGAAAATAGTTAAATAAATACTAAAAAGAACATTAAAAATAAAAATTGAAAATTTTAAGAAAAAAACAAGTAAAAAAATAAATAAATAAAACACAAAACCAATTAAAATTAAAAAAATAATAATAACTATTATTAAAAAAAAAAAAAAAAAAAATAATTCAAGGGGCCAACATTTATTTATTATTAATTTTTTTTGTGCTAAAATATTTGGTTTTTAAGGGTGTTCAGATTTTTTGGTTTTTGTTTTCAATTGCAATGTTTTTTGATAATGAAAGTTTTAATTTTTTTTTCCAAAGTAAAAAAATAATAATAAGATTAATACGTTGAGGTTACGACTTCTTTTATATTTTTGAAAACTTGACAAAAATATATACATTTTGCATATAAATATAATTAAAAAAATATGTAACTTATGACATTTCAACTAAAAATAACACGTTAAATAAAATAAAATTATGAAATATTTGAATTAAATTTTTTGGAAAAATAACAAATTTTATTATTTTTTTAATAAAAAACTAGGATATTTGAAAAATAAAAATTCAAAAAAAATGATTTACATAGAATTTGAAGTAATTAAGAGAAATAAAAAAATAAACTTGCAATTTTAAAATTTTAATAAAAATCATAAACATAAAATATTTAAAAGTAAAAAATAAGATATATATATATATATATATATATATATATATATATATATATATATATATATATATATATATATATAAAACTAAAAGAATATTAAAAAAAATAAAATAATAAAAATAATAATAAAACATTGAAAAAATTATATATATATATATATATATATATATATATATATATATATATATATATAAAACTAAAAGAATATTAAAAAAAATAAAATAATAAAAATAATAATAAAACATTGAAAAAATTAAATTCAGAAAATGAAAAACAATAAAAATAAGAAAAAAAAATTAAAAAGATAAAAAATTATATATAATATATAAAAAAAAATTATATATATAGATTTAAATTAAAAAATAAATATTAAAAAAAAAAAAAAAAAAACGACCCCTCTAGCTTCCCGACAGGCTGAAGGTGAGGCGATTCTCAGAATTGGCCTCAGCCCTCTGGGTAGACCGAGGGCCCTCTACCCTAGGCTGATGGAGCTTACCAGCCTAGGGTGGAGGCCCCTCGGTCTACCTGGAGGGCGGAGGCCCCTCGGTCCACCCAGTGAGTTGAAGGCGATATAAGAATCGCCTTCACCCCACCGGAGCTTACAAAACTCCTCCATCCCAGCCATTGGCTTTAGCCAACCGAGTGGCCCAAGGTGCTTCCGCCCTGGGCTGGCAGAGTTGTGCCATTCCACTAGCTCAAGGCAAAGGCCCCTCGAACCACTCGGTTGGCTGAAGCCCATGGCTTGGTGGCCTGAGGGGCCTTCGCCTTGGGTTGGTGGAGTTGTGTAGCTCCGCCAGCCTAGGGTGGAGGCCATTCGGGCCACCCGGTTGTGGGCTTCAGCCAGTCGAGTGGCCCAAGGGGCCTCCGCCCTGGGTTGGCGGAGCTGCGCACTCTGCCATCCCAGTGTGGAGGCCCCTCGGGCCAATCGTCCAGCTAAAATCAGATTCTGAGAATCAGATTTCAGCTTGCCCAGTGACCCTAGGGGCAGAATTTTATTTATTTATTTACTTTTTAAATAAATTTTCATTGTACATTATGGATCACAAGAGTATTAGATTTGAGTTGCTGAATTCAGAATCTCCACAATGAGCATTTTTGCATCTATGTTTCGGGTCTATAACAAGACCCATCATCAGGACAAACCCTGCTGAAAAGAGAGGAAATTAGATATCATAAATATACCAAAGGAGTGCATGAGCAAGGCCAACCAACCATAAAAATAATAAAAAAATTTTAATTAAATAAATTAAATAATGTTTTTTTTTTAATTTTACACAAATTTTTCAAGTTAACATTGTTTAGCCTTAATTCCTTATAATTTATTAGAGATTAACTATACCTAAATTAAGGATAATGTATCTCAAAGAGGTCATTTGTTATAAGTATTGTTAATAAATTTTTAATATTATATTAATATTTCAAATCTTTTATGTAATAAAATATATTAAGAGATCTTTTAAGGTGATGTTAGTTATATTTAAATTGTTTATATTAAAAAGGTAAAAGTTTATCATTAAGGATGCTAAAATTAATTCATTAGTGAGAATATTACAGCACACTATTCATAATAATGATTAATTAAAGTTTTCTAATAAGTGTTAATGTTAAAAGGAAATCCTATTAAAATTAATGCCAATTTTAATTTAATAAAACTAAGAATAGTTAATTATAACTATTACTAATGATTTTTAACAATTAAAATTGATATTAATGAATCAAAATCTTTATTACTTATTAAGAAGGATGTAAAAGTTTAAGGGGGGGTTTAATATAAGGTGAAAGATTATAGATTAGAATTAAGGGGGCCTTATAATATATAACTAGGATAGGGTTAATTCTTAACTATTACCAATAAAGTTAAGTAATTAAAATTAATATCAAGTATCCAAATTCCTAATTGTTTATTAAGATATAAGTAAAGGTTTAAGGGATTAATATTAAGTGAAGGAAGGGGTATTATTCGGAGAGGGAAAGGAAAGAGGAAAGAACAGAAGGGGGCGAGTCAGCAAGTTGTCTTTTTCAAGGTAAAGGAAGAGTCCATATGGGGTTATTCTAAGTTTTTAAGGAAGGGAAGGGGAGGGAGGCGATGAGAAGGGGAACGAAGAGGAATACAAGGGTAACGACAGATAAAAGGACAAGTTTAAGAGTGGGAAAATAAGGGGACCCAATTTCTGCTAACTTCTAAACCCCCATCTCTATTGAGATTTTCAGGATGCTTGATGATTTCAAGTGCCTCATGCATTTTCCTTTTGTAATAGTGATTTTCATTGGCTATTACTTTAGCATCTTCTAGGCAGATGTGGTGGAGAGTTTTGTTCGAGTGATCTGCTAGAGCCGAGGTTTTGGTTCTCCAAATTCTGATGTCAGGTCCATTTTCCTTGAGCCTATTCTTGAAAGATCTTCCTGTTTCTCCAATATAACATTTCCCGCATGAGAAATTTATACGGTAAACGCCTTTTTACTGGAGTGTATCAGGGTTGTCTTTGACTGGATTCTTAGAGAGTTTACTACAACAATGATTATCACAATAGATCACTGTCGGATCCATCTCTTGACTGAAAAGACCCACAAGTATTTTCCTCATACATATGGACTCACGTGTTTCTTGACTTGCAGCCATATATTCAACCTTTGCTGAGTTGAGTGCCATAGACCTTTTTTTCCTACTATACTGGGAAATATATGTAGACCTAACACTGAAGATAGCACCTGAAGTACTTTTCCTATCTAATGGATTCACTGCCCAATTTTCATCAGTGACGCCTTGGAGCTTCACTCCCTCTATCCTCTTGTACCATAACCCACACTTATTTTAGCCTTTAAGGTATCTTAACACATGCTTTGCTGCCTTCCAATACATCTTGGTATGCTTCATCATGGCTTGAATAAACTGATTAACTGCATAGGATATGTTGGGCCTTGTGTTCACCACATACATCAAGGATCCCACAAGCTGCCTACAAATGGTAGCATCTACTACCTCTCCTGAAGAAGCACTATCCTTCCTCCATTGTGTAGCTATAAGTGTGTTCATATGCTTTCATTTCTCCATGTGAAATCTTTGAAGTATTTCAGAGGAATACATCCCTTGACTCACAAACATCTCACCACCATCCTACAATATTTCCAGCCCAAGGAAGTAATGAATCAAGCCCATGTATTCCATATTGAATTCTCTTGAAATATTGTCCCTACAAGAGTGGATCAACTGCTCATCCCAGGTAAGTATCAAGTCATCAACATACAATACCAAGATAAGAAACATGTCATCTACCACAATGTGATATATATTGGCATCAACTTCACTTTTAGTGAAGCCCAATCCACTGAGATATATGTCATTCCAAGTGTAGCAAGCTCAAGGCTCTTGTTTGAGACCATATAGGGCTCTCTCAAGTCTACACACATGTGTCTTCGTCTCATAAGTCTAAAATCACTTTGGATATTCTATGTAAAATTCTTCCTCAATAACACCATTGAGGAAGGTGATCTACACATCCATCTAGTGGATCTTCCACCCCATCTACACAACTAATGATAGAATTCTTTTGATTAAGGAATATCTTTCCACTGGGGAAAATTTTTCCTCTGTAGTCCACTCCCTCTACCTGAGAGAAGTCTTTTCCCACAAATCTTGCCTTGTACTTCTTGATGTTCCCATCATTTGAATGCTTCAATTTTTAGATCCTTCTAGAAAAAACCACTGACTTGTTCTCTAGTCTCAACACCAGCTCCCATACAATGTTCTTCATGATGGAGTCATAATCCTACACCATGGAATCAACCCACATTGGTTGAGAAATTTCTTCCTAAAATGAAGAAGGCTCTGAATCAATGAGTTCTATCATGAGAGCCATATAACCAATGTATATGTCTAGTGACCCCCTTTGCCTCTTCACAGATGTAGGAGATCCCACGTGCTCTTCTACATCCTTCACCAATTTTTTATCTTGTTTGATTCTCTTCCTCCCCTCTTTGGAATATTTTGGTTGAGTGGGTTCCTCCACTCAACATCCTGTCTGCTCCTCCACTTGTGGCTACTCCACAACATCCTGAAGCTCTTTTTAGGCTCCTTGGGAACTAGAAGCTCCTCCTCTGGTGGGATACTCATCTCTCACTCTTGATATCATCTCATAGCCTCATCCTCATCAAATTTGACATATCTACTCACTATTATCACCCTGAGTGAGGGAAAATACACCCTATAATTATGCGGTGTCTCTATTTATCCTAAAAATACCCCCATTTCAGTTGTAGGCTCCAATTTATTCCTGCTATCCTTGGAGACATGGCAATAAACTGTATCTCCAAAAATTCAAAAATGAGATAAATCTAGCTTCTTCCCAGAGAAATATTATTCAAGTTTGATTATGGAAATTAATCTATGAGGACTCCTTTTCTAAAAATAAACATCAGTGTTGCATTCTTCTTCCAATATATGTAACAGAATCTCTTTTTCATACAGCATGGCTCTTGCTGCACCCACTATGCTTTTTTTATTCCTTCTAGCTACCCTATTTTGATGTGGGTTATGGAGTGCCATCAGTTCTCTTCTAATACCCTCTTTTGCACAAAATTCCTTGAAGGTGTTAGATACAAATTCTCCTCCATTATCACTTCTCAAGGATTTAATTTCTAAATCATCTCCTTTTCAATCAATTCTTTGAATTTAATAAAATTCAAGAAATCTGCATACTTCTTCCGCATGAAGAATATCCAACATTTTCTAGAAAAGTAATAAACAAAAATCACATAATACCTATGTTTTGTTCTAGAAAAAGGTCCACATACATCAGAGTGGACTCACTCCAATATTTCTCCTGCTCTACTATCTCGTCCCTAGAAGGTGAATTTTATATATTTCCCCAATGTGCATCCCTTGCAAACATCATGTTGGTCAAGGGTGCATTTCAGGAAACCGATGCTGATATGTTGGATACTTTTTAAGGTCCCATGGTGTAAGTGTCACAAGTGCCTGTGCATGGTGTATGGCCTTGACCTCGAATAATAGTCTAGGATTTGGTGATAACATTGGTTCTAGTATAAAATTTCATTTGAAGATATCGTATGCAATAATATAGTAAAAAAATAGTAGCAAGAATAGCATGCATGAGCTTGCATATTGTAGCAACCCCTAGTTGATTTCCTATGTATATAAAAATAATAACCAAGGTCATCAGACATGTATTCCATGTTGAATGTTGGGAAAAACATAGTGATGGGTATCACTGGTGATTAATTAATGGATATGGAAATTGAGAAAGGCATTAGAAAAAGAAAAGTGGCAATAATTGGAATTTTAATTATGAAATAAAGAAAAATAGGAGAAAAGGAAGGTGAAAGGTCATAGATTTGCATGAGGAGGAAATTGAAGATAAAATAAAGAAAAATGAAGAAAATAGAGGTCTTAATGATAAAAAGGCTTCTAAGGATTAGTTCACAACTTTCTTCAGTTGAATCTTTTGTCAGTGTGTGAAACCTCTTGTCAGTTTTGGCTTGGATCTCTCTTCTATTCTCTCATTCTCTCACACTCTTGCATACTTAGAGTTTTCTTGGAGCACTTTGACATACATTGGATTTAGAGAAATAAGGCAAACGAAAGCAGGAAAGCATAAGGTAACAGATGGATCAACATATACAACTATATTTCTTTGTAAGTAACAGGTTGCATGTATGATTTCCTTGATTCATGGTAGATGCATGTTGTTTTCCAGTTATGTTCAGTCATTGGCATGGAGGATTTCCTAGATTAAAAATGGTTTTATCCTTGCCTTGCCATTTCTAGGATATGCATGGTGTTGTGGGTGTAGAGATGAGAGCCATCATGGTTTCTGCTGAAGAGAATAACATCCTCCCATTTCTTGACATCCTCATCAATAGAAACCATGATGGCTTCTTTTCTCATCAAGTCTATCGAAAGAAGACCCACACCGAAAAATATCTTCATGCCAACTCCCATCATCACCCGACTCATAAAATTGGGGTTCTCAACACATTAGCAACCAGAGTTGTACGTATATCAAATGTTGTGCATTTTGAACATGAGAAAAACCATCTTATGGGAGTATTCCAAAATCATGGCTACAAGAAAAACCAAGTTATCAAAGCCTTTAAAAACACCGTAAACCATAATAAAAATAAACCAAACATGGATGATATGGTGGGCAAGGTCAACCTACCGTACATATTAGGCATTACTGATAAAATCTCGCATATTCTAAGAAAAAAAAACATTAGAACTAATTTTAAACCCATGAATACGATTACTAAGTGCCTCAAATATGTAAAATATCCAATTGACCCCAGATGCCACAAAGGAGTTTACTTGATTCCATGTTCATGTGGAAAACCATACATTGGAGAAACGGGTCGATCTATCTTAACAAGAATTCAAGAACATGTTGTTGATATAAAAAATAACCACCTCAAAACCTAAACTCTAACTGAGCACTCCAGCAAAACCAATTACTTCATTTGTATTGAGAAATGTTGTGTGTTGGCCAAAATAGATCATTATCATAACAGAAAATTTAGGGAGGCCATAGAAATCGGGAACACCCTAACAACCTTAATCGTGATGAGGGCTGGAAAATAGGCGACAATTGGATTCTGATGCTAAAACAATAAACCTACCCACACCTATCACATACCATCGCCATCTTTCTTCTTTTTCCTTTTTCTTCTTATTCCATCTCTTCTCCTTAACTTTCTTTTCCTCTTCATACCCATGTCATAGTTCACCCACTCCGTGGTTCCATCACTCCTCCCTCTTCATCTCTACACCATTATACTCTATAGGTGGCTCTCATACCTTAAACCTAAGATCCTCCCCCTTGATCATCTCTTACCTCATCCTTTCTAGCTTTCAACCTTTGAGCTCCCTTTAAACTTTAACCTTATCGTTTAAACATTTATGTCCTTTAAACAACCTTTAATCTTTTAAATCCTTTCCTTAGGAATAATAATTAAATTAAAATGTTTCTTCACTCATTAATCTTTTTCATAAATTTCTCAATAAACTTTCAAATTAATTCATCACAATAATCCATTCACCAATATCCCTTTGAGTCATTCGCAATTATCCATTAAAATTAAAAGGATCATCAATTTATTAAAATTAAACTTTTGAAATTCCTTAAAAATTATTACCAAAATCATTAATTTAGATGTGTCGTTATTAATATTATTAATGAACTATTAAAATTCTTAAAAACTATTTTAATATAAATAATTAACAAATTAGATAAACAATTAACAAACCAATTAAATTAATATATTAATAATTATCGAATTAAAATAAATAAATAAATAAATTATTTATTTAGTCATTTTTAAAATATTAATAATTATCAAACTAAATAACTAATAAAGAAATTATATTAAATTAATACATTAAACATATTATTTTTATGTCAGCTTCCCTTTCATTTTCCATCCGTTCACCTCTTCCTTTCTCCCATTTATACCTCATGCAATGTGAGATCTTACTTACTCATGGATCTTTTCTTGAATATGAACAATGGTGGTTTGGTTCAAAACGTCGAAAATAAAAAACATGGACGTGACATACCCGGAAAACACCACTACACAAAATATTGTTCGCGAAAACCTAAAATATTTTTAACCAAATCCAGATCCAACTTGGAATACTTTATTATTTATTGTGGAGGGAAAAGGAATTTAAAATTGGTTAAATCCTTTTATTTAGAAATAATAAAAAAATAAATGATTTATTTATTATTTCAAGGATGAGGTTAAGGAATAATTAAATAAATAATAATTTATTTAATTATTCCTCATGGTTTAGACCAGAAATAATTTAATAAACTATGAGTTATTAAATTATTTCTCATAGTGCAAGAAATTTTACTATGGTAAAATTGGTCTTACATGGTGTACTTTAGTCCATATAATAGTAACAGGTTAGATGACCAAAAATTTGTGTAACAAATTTCCCCTCAACGTCCGAGCATTAGGAGCTAATCGTATGACCGAAGTACGTTGTAACAGCGCAATCACTAGAAACCAAAGGGGAGTCAGAGAGAGTGGAAAAGACCCTAAGGAGGCGAGAGTTACAGGTGAAATGAATCTCTTTTATGAGTGAGTACATGTTCTCAATGAGGTGGGGGAGGCATACCTATGCCTGCCAAGATGACAAAGTACAAAGAATAATGACGTACCCAACAAACATGGGATTGAGCTATATAGTACATGCTAGCGTAAACATGGGCCAAATAAAAAACATAATGGATCCCACATACATATTGTGCCTGGGACAATAGGCAGGACTTACACAATAATATCTGAGTATATGAGATATAATAACAACCAAAGAGGCCATGTAAAATAGGAAAAGCACTCTGAAAATTTGAATGATGCATGAAAACAAAAGAGGCACTACAAGCGACTAAGGCTGAAACCATCAAATCTGAAGAGTTACATCCAAGGCTGTAGTAAAGAGGTCATCCAGGTATGTGGGGGGATACCTAAAGGGCCACCCCCCTCATGAGATTTGAAACATCTCACACACACCCGGGAATCATTGGTACAATTTGTTGCATCACTGAACCATGAAGTATACGGATCTCGATCATGCCATAACAAGTTGGAACTGAGAAACAATCAATTCAAAGGGAAATAAAGGGTCCCTTTGCCTGATCCAAGGCACTGGACAAGAGTGGAAGCTAGAACCAAGGTACATCACCCTCTAGACCTATCTTCTGGAATGAATAAGTTGATGTCGATAGAAGGAGGTCCACCAGAGGTGAGGCAATAAGGAATCCTCAACTAAGGCACAAGGGATAATAGTAGAGCAACTAATAGAATGACACCATGGATGATAGTGGAATGGGGGGTACTGAGTAGTGGGCTGGTGACTCCCCTTGTTATAGCATAAAGGGCATGGATGACCTAGCAGCTACTGACTCAACTCCGGAGGGGATAGGGGAAAATATAACTGGAGGCCAAAATGTGTGACATGAGGGAGGTACAAAGAAATTAAGGATGGAAGACTGTGATGGGAGACAAAAGTAACTCGGGACAGGCTGCATGGATGAGATGATGACTCAACTTAGATGCTATAAACAAGGGTGACTCGATGATGCTTCCACACAGAATAGGGCCGATGGGGACCATAAAAACATCAGTTAAAGATGGTTACTAATGGCGAAAATCGACATGAGCATCGAAAAGTATGAAGGCAAAGTGGTGCCCCAAGTACAAGTGTCGCAAGTGAAGAAATTTTATTTTTAGAAGCGGCAAAGTGACCCTTCTTGGAAAAAACGCTTCTAGGTGAAGTATCAAATCACCAAAAATGAAAGGATGCCCATTTAAGTGCTCGGTTAGAGATTTCCAAGAGTGTTGATGGTTTTTCAAACTGAGCTACGGTTTGGTCATAATTGGCGAAAGAAAAATTTGGGGTTTTTCTTTTAATAAGGCAATTTCCCTCCAATTTGATTCATTTGCAAGTGTAGTTGTGGTGAATGGGAAGAGGAGGAAAATGCCCTAAATCTTGCAGTGATCATAGTAGACAAACCAACCATTGGAATCGAGATTTGAGACTTTCATGTAGGTGACCTTACTTGTCTAAAGGTGGCCTTAATGCTTCTTGGAAGGATGGTCCTATTGAAGAATGAAGGTAAGAAAATAATATGAGAATGAACTGTTAGAGAAGGTCTAGAATCATCCCCACACACCAAGTCAAATAGAGGGACCAAGTCATAAGTATGGTATTAGAAAAAGTAGAATATTTGACGATACGGTATCGAACATCTACGATATATGGCTCGCTGGAGAGGCCAGTAGGTCCAACTATCCAAGGAATGGCAGGATAATTGACCGTACATAGATCGGGTGTGTCTAGGCCGAGACTTTGGTTAATCAAGTGATAAATGTGGCCAGGGGTTCCATCATGCCCCCAAGCATATGTGATGGAGGGGAGTGATCTAGTATGCAAAGGTGGGAATGACGCCCCTAGCTAGAGGATTTTATGGAGCGCCATGGTGTTCCAAGTGTTGAAATAATGGATTCAAGCCATCAGTATCATAGGCACTAAATCATCAAGAGGATTATGAGAAGCTATAGGGGCATAGGCGCCCCCAAGCATGTTATGGTCATGCCAAATTTATTTAGAAAAGTGGAATCTAAACACATTTTTATGAGGTGGTTTGCCATTTGTTTACGTTATGGTTATCTTTTGTTGGAAGAATGGATAGATGCAGTTCGAGAAAGGGAATGGAGGATTAAAAATCTCTTTTGGTACTACATATATGAACCAAATGGACTAAATTTATGGGTTCGCATACATGGTGTCACTATCCAAAAGAGTGGATTTGGATATAATGAACTGGTGCTCACTTAGAAAACACACAGGTTGGCCCCAACAACAATGTCTAAGGGACCAGGTTGTTGATGTAAGATGAAGGAATGATGAAGTGGATAATCCCTAGAGTGATCTGAAGTGATATGGAACTCTATAGGTTCTTCTAAATGGGGAAGAATAATGGTACTAGAGTCGACACTACCAGATGCACGAGGAGGGTTGTGGAGAATTCCTTCTCCTAGACTCTCAAATATGGGTGTCCCCTTACCACGACATTGGGTGGCAATGTAATGGCCACAAGGTGTATGTGGTTCAAATACATGGGTTCGATGTAAGGGGGATAGATAAAGTCAGGGGTGGTGATTTCTTCCATAATGTCATCACCATAGTAGAAGATGGGGTGACTGGTGGAAGAAAGACCACCTAACGCAATGAAGCTACCTGACTCATCATTATGAGAAGTCAAGTTCGCATGTCCATCATCATGGAGGGTGACAGAAGAATAAGTAGATGAAGAATCTATCGATGTTGAGCCCAAGGTTATTGTTGAAGGGAGGTCAAGCAAAATAGAAGGGGATGCCCGAGAGGGGTCTTCCACTGTGGATCTCATAGATGATTATAGGTAGAGGATATTGGCCAAAGAATCCGTCATGTTGACATCGGGAGGGGGTATGTCAATGGGAGTGGATGTGTCCTCTGGTTCTACTAAATAAAATCTCGCAAGTAATGGAGAAATGGACTCACTGCGCTTGGCCTCGAATTGGTGAACCGCTTCCAAGGAGGTGCGGAAATCATCAAGGTGGGGAAAAAGGTGAGTATAGTGGTCATGGAAATCACACAAAGCACAAGGTTGATTTGTGTGCAAAGTCCTGAGTTTCTTTTCTAAATCTGGTAAAGTGACATGGACTTCTGGGATATCAGACTTAGAAAACTCTTTGTTGACCATGGGTTTGAGACGAGGCAATTTGGGACAATTGTGGGTAGCATGACCAAAAAAATCACACAAAGTGCATCGAGGTGTATGCTTTGGAGGCTTATGAGGAGTAGGAGATGTTTAGGAAGCCTTCTCCTTAGGTGCCTTTTTGCGGGCTTTGCCCCCCTCACCCAAGGCTTTCACAACAGGAGTAGATTCCTGTTGAGTTCGATGAGGCAGAAAATTGAAGGGAGTGGTCATAGCGACCGGTTGGACCGAGGTCAAAGTAGTGTAAGTTTTAAGCTGACCAGGTGGAGTATTGGTTGGGGGATCAATGTACCAGACTGGGATCCCCAAGGTCATGTTGGGAAGGGTCAAGATATCCATAAAAAGTACCAAAAATACTCTAGAAGGGGGAGCAAAAAATGGTATTTGACCAGAGGGGCAATGGCCAGGTGGAATAACTCCCAAATGGTTAAGGCTAGGGGAACTGTTCTATGAGGAAAAAGAGGATCAGAGACACCATCTAAAGATGAAGGGCCTTGAGGAGGAGGTCTCGAAGGCTGAGTTGAAGTACTAGGAGTAGGTTGCAAAGTGCTAGGCTGTTGACTGGTTGGACCAGACCATTTGAGGTCGGACTGAGACAATTACGTCATTAAAACATTTGACGTGCTAGGGCCAAAGATAAGAGGGGGGAGACTAGGGAATGAACCAAGCAAAGAGGAATATTTATATAATCTGGGTAAGACACTGGTCGGAGGTTCAACTATTATTTTTTGGCCACTGAAGAAATAATGGACTCTGGAGGGGTCTGAGACTTCGGTTCGTAATATGTCAGCTAATCTATAGTAATGATCTTTCCATTGTGAGGAAATAACATCTTACGGTGAATTGTAGACGGGATAATGGACATCACATAAGTATAGCTACGACCCAATAGAATGTTGTAGTCTAAGGGGGCATCAATGACTTCAATGTCAACAAAAACAGTTTTTCCTGCAAGAGTAATAGGACAATTGCGGAACATGCCAAGGGGCTAGGAAGAGTGGCCATCCCACACATGGAGTGTGGTAGTGGAAGGGGATAGCTTGGGCGATCCGAGATTTTTCAAAATAGAAGCGGACATCACGTAGGAGGATTCCCCCTTGTCAATGATACATCGGGAGACGTTGGCATTCTGGATCTTGACAGGTATTTGGAAGGAAACGGATGTAGGTTGGGGTGGATGCTCTGGCTTATCAACATCAGAGACAATCAAATGATCATCTTAAGGATCCACAATGCCCATAGTAGTTAGTATAGCTTTACGTTGTGAAGGGCATGACTAGAGGACTTCCAGCGTTGACACGACGACAGGGGATTGCACCAATTCATCTACTATATTGTAGGGGTGGTTGCCTTTACCAAAAGTAGTGTTTCGACGTAACGGTCCTTTAGATATTGACATGTACCTTTGCCTTAGGCTTAGGGATCTGTAAAGGACCATTGGGTGTCGAAATTGGCTCTGTGGGACCTGAGGACTCAGGCTCGGTTGCGAACATAGCGGGAGGCTTGGTGTACTGGCGCGACCAAGTTTGAAGGTTGAGATCAATGGTATTGGCCTGGTTAGGTTGCATCATAAGGATCTAGTAATTAGAGGTACCAGACGGAGGAGGTTGAGTAGTATCCCGACCGTGAGGTGGTTGGGCAGCGACATATCCTTGCTGGGGGAAAGGATTGGTAAACATAGCTGGTTGAGTAGGTGCAACATTAGGAGGAACCGAAGCAGAGGCTTGTTGTCTTCGAGATGCTGCTTGAGCTTCCCATAATTGACACATTTGAGGTAAAAGGGGAAAATCATGGGTATAGTGACCATAGACACCACAAAAAGAACAAGGCTTATTCATGCGAAGAGGCATGTTCTGCTTGGGATAATCGCCCTGTTGTTGGGTTGCAGTGTTAGATATATTCCCTTGGGGATTATTTCCTAGATTACCTAGAGTGGGTGGGTTCTATTTGCCTTTCCTCTTCTTTTTGGAAGTGAGAGGATTAGTTGCACTCTCCTACATATACGCTTGACCCTGAGGGGTGTTGGTTGCTGCTACGGAGCTTGAGAAGGCATGGGAGGGTGAGGTGCTTTTTCTAGAGGAGTTGGAGCACCTGGCTATGGATATGGATAATAAGGAGGTTGAGCAACATTGGGGTAAATAGGTTAGGCAATAGCAGGCCCTAGAATTGGAGGATAAGTTTGGGCAAAGGCGTGAGGTATGTCGTGTCCTTGATACATGATGTCGGGAGGGGGAAAAGTGCTAGAGGAGCTGGCCCCTCTCTAAGGGAAACCATAACCCATAGGAGGATGAGTGTATGGATGTGAAAAGGATCCAACGATACCTTCAGCGACATGAGATGCCCCTGGTGTGTTGGCACCACCAGGTCTAGGGAGATTAGGTAAGACAATATAAAAATAATCGGTGGTAGGTCCTGCACCAGACATGATGATGGTGAAAGGTGGAGGAGAACCAGTGATAGGAACAGAAGGAGAACTTGATGAACCAGAATCAGAGTCAGAATGGGGACTCGGCGAAGGACTAACTCATACCCTACGCGGTGGAGTAAGTCTTCCAAATGGAAACTGAGGATGAAGGCCTTGGAGTCTCCAGGGTAAACGCCTTAGGGGCGCAATGATGGAAAATATACAAGGAACGTAATAAGGAAGAGAGGTAAACAAGGGCACGAAGGTGCAGATAAATTAATTACAATGTTTTAGTCCTGGCCTAGCAGTGTAAACCAGGTGCTCTTTGATTTAGTTGTGTGTGTGTTTGTGATAAGTGTGTTAATTTTAATTAAGCCTAGACATGTGTATAGAAAAAAGAAATTTGTATAACTGGAAATAAAACTGAAAGCGACAATAAATGAAACTGAAAGAAATAGTAAAATAAACAGCTAACGATGCATAAATTTAAACCCAAAAAGGAGGGCTTCCTAACAACTAGTCTAAGGGTGGGCTAAATCTATTCAAAACACATAATACGGCCAATAGATCTAAGGTCAAGAGGGATAGGGATCTAAAGGTCAGATCTACAGAAAATAGGTGCAGAAAACAACAAGGAACCAGAGGGAATAATTTTGAAAAATAGGTGGCGAAAGGCTACAACCTAAAGGGAAAGGTAGGGGACCCTAAAGGGAGGACCAAACAAAACTGAAGAGAGGTGCTTTGGATGGAAAAATAATCGATCTAAAATGGATCTAAAAAGGTAGGTTTAGATCTGAAAAAATATCGCTGAAAAACATTGAAATCTCAGAAGAGCTACTTCAGCTAAACTCCTCCTAAAAAGGTGGAAACGTACTGAAGCCCTAAGGGGCTTGGTTCCTACCTCGATGAGTAAAAATAAGAAATTACAGGTCCAAGATGGGTAAATATGGAGGTCAAACAACCCTGAACAGTGCCCTCAGCAAACCCTGAAAATTACAGAAAAAATCCCACAAAAAAGTGCAGGTCGCAGGTTCTAACTTGTTTTATGTTGAGGTTACAGTTTTTGGGCAAATATACGCTACCTAAGAACTGAGGTCACATGTTTTGGGCCAAAAAGTGCAACCTGCACTTTCGGCTGTCTTGGGCATAGGTTTCAGAAAAAAAATGTTGTCTTTGTCGCGGTTGATGCGTGTTACCTGCGCAAATGTCCCCGAAACATATGGAAGTTAGAATTTTTATTGTTTTAGGATAAAAAAGGTTAAAAACAACATCAAGGAATGCAAAATAATAAGCCGAAGAAAAAATCTAGGAGCTAAAGCAGTTCGTCATGTAGGGATCTTAAAAACAACAACGGGTGTAATAAAAAACCCTTGTAGAGTAGCTAGTTGTTAGTGTGAATTCTTATCGCAAGCATACGAAAAAATTTCACTTTAACGGTGCATAATAAATAGCCATAACATCAAATGTGGCTGCCAATTTCCTTAGATCTGCAATAGGTGATCAGAGTAAATGCTACAAAAATCCATATCTATGTAGTTAAAGACATTAAACAACAAAAATAAACAAGAGTTGCTGCATACATCCAATAGACAAGACAAGAATTTATAAAGGAATTTTTATATTATGACACATGGGAAGGGAACACAAAAAAATGTTACCAGCCCCCCTTAATGGGATGGTTTCTTGTATGTCCTCAGTGCTTCAGATCCAAGATCTCTCTCTCTTTATGGTTTAGAAAACCCAGACAAAATAGAACTCAAAGGGAGCTCACAAGAAAAGGTAGAAAAAATATGACAATGATGGAGGATCAAATTCAAACCAAAAGAATAGATCAAAAGGTGATCAAAAGGTGACAAAAGGTAGTGAATGAATGGAAAAACCCTTCTATTTATAACAAAATATTGAGTTAGTCTAGATATTGGTGTATAGTTAAAATCTTATTAACCAAATCTAGATCCAACTTACTTGGAATATTTTATTATTTTAGGTGAAGGGAAAATGAATTTAGAATTGGTTAAAACCTTTTATTTAGAAATAATAAATAAATAAATGATTTATTTATTATTTCAAGGATGAGGTTAAGGAATAGTTAAATAAATAATGATTTATTTAATTATTTAAAAATGATTTAGTCAAATTCAACAAGGAATATTATTAAATAATGATTTAAATAATTATTCCTAGAGAAAAATAAGATAAATAATAATTTATCTAACTAATTATCATGTTTTGGGTTAAATATGACCAGGAATATGAATTAAATAGTGGTTTAGCTAATTATCCCTAGAGGAAGTCAAAAAAATAAGGATTTATTTAATTATTCCTCATGGGGTTTCCTGTTTAGACCAGACATAATTTAATAAACTATGGGTTATTAAATTATTTATCATAGTGAAAAGAATTTTACTATGGTAAAATTGGTCTTACATGGAGTACTTTAGTCCATCTAATAGTAACAGGTTAGATGACCAAAAATTGGTGTAACAGGGTGGTTACAGATTGGTATCAGAGCTCCCAGGTTCAAAACTTTGAATGGATATGCATAATGTGTTTGTCATTCATGCATGTTAGTTGTCTATGTGTTCATTATGCATGCATTGTAGCAGTCATTATTGCAGTTGTGTCATCATGTAGAGGTTGATGATGTTGATGTTGAGATGATTTATATGTTGATTTAATTATATATACATATGTTGTGCTTATATGGATTTTTCTTGCAGACGAGATAGCCTCCCCTAAAATTCACTGAGGTATATTTATTATGTTTATATTTGATTTATCTGACATGGTATGGTTGCAGGAAGTAGATGATCAAAGATGACAAGAAACATTATGCACTACAATTCACATGATTCTCCCTACAAATTATATGAACAACATGGTGATGTGTACTCCCTTGACATAACAGATCCATTGAGGAGTTTGAAAGTAGAGATCATAAGTTGTAAGGCAGATAATGAAAAAATAATTTATTCATAGGAAAAACTTGCCAAAGCACAGGAAAAGAAAATAGAGGCTAATGCAGTCATCCTTCATAGTTTCTTAGATTTGCAGACACATGTACCCCTTAGGATTAGTCATGTACAAGAGGAAATTACTAATGGGGCATATTGATCCGTATTTCTGAAATATAGAAATAACATAAACATAGAGATACAACGGAAATAAGGCTTCATTTCATTAATATCAAATCACAGAAATATGCTTACAAACATGATGGAAATAAAATAGCTAGGGTGCTGGTAGCGAATCTCTGAGAATAGATGTAGCGGCTGCAGACCTCTGAACTCTGTTACAACGAGGCTCGAGCGCTTATTTATTATGGAGAAACAATGGAGAACTCTAAACGTCCAAAAACCTAACCCTAGGAGATGAAGCGCCAAAAATATGGGCCCCATTTGGGTAAATTGGTGTTTCAACTTCCCGAGGATGTAACTTCGGCATACTATCTCCATGATACATCATTAGAAATATCTATCTAAGGACTACAACTATTGCTATGAATATCAATTTTGGAACGGAATCATATTCGCCAAAAGACGTCGTTTAGGGCCTCAAAATGGTTCTGGAAGTTTAGGACCCGAAAAAATGCTAAAAATAGTAAGTTGTGAAAAACTGAAAGAGACAATGGTGGGGCCCCAAGTGGAATAGGCGGGTGGCCACCAATATCCACCTGGATCACATATGGAAGCAAGTCTCAGTCATGAGACAGGTTTGACAAAAATGATACAGTCAAAGATGGTAGGTTCTTGGATACACCTGAAAGGATGGGTAATGACTGTGGGTTCTATTTTAATTCTTGATTAGAGAGATAACATTTTCATCACCATCACCATCCATATATAAATAGTGAGAAGCAACACTTTCCATAGGAGTTCTAGAAAACAAATCCTCCTACATTTGATGGAGAAATGAAGAAGTCATGGGATGCAAAAGCTTGGTTACTTGGGATGAATAAGTTTTTCAGATTGCATCATTACTTAGAGAATATGAAAGCCAGGAAAACTACTTTCAGACTTAAAGTAAAAGTAGACATTTGGTGGGAATATGTGAATAATTTCATAGGCATTCAAGAATAGGAGTTAAATTTGAGTGAGTTTGAGATAATTTTCAGGAAAAATTATGTATTTGAAAGATACTACGATGACAGGGAAAATGAGTTCTATGAGTTGAAGATGAGATCTATGACTGATGAGGAGTATACTAGAATATTCTTGGATTTGTTGAGATATTTTTCTTATCTTAAGGAGGAGAAATCAAATATTTATATATTCATGAGTGGGTTGTCAGTATCATTCAAAGACATGAATGAGTTTTATGAGCCTAGATCACTAGAGGAAGCCATAAAAAAATGAAGCATGGATATGAGTAATCGAAATGCAAGATGGAGTCTAAGAAAGATTGGAAAGGTAATGAGAATAATAAAATAAAGTGGGCTAAGAAGAGAGGAAAACCATAGGATACATCAGACAACGAGAATGCAATGTTGTGCAAGAAGTTCAATGCAGTTGACAGAGGACAGGGATTTTAGTGTGAGGAGCAGAACAAGGATGATGGCAAGAAGCCTTTACAGTGTTGGACTTGTGGCAAGGATCATAATAGGAGATATTTCCACAGCATCAGGGTAGTATACCAAAAATTTAAAGTGCTTAGGAGGCACAGACAGTTGGGGATATAGGAAAAATTATTCCTCGTATTTATGCAGCATTGAATAATAGGCAGATTGGTCATCATACATCTATTATCAATATGGAAGGTAAGCTTTATGACTAAGTTGATTCTATTTTGATTGAACCCGGATCTAACAATAGTTATATCAGTCTTGAGCTGGTGTATAAGTGCCATTTGAATAAATAAGTGCATGTAGAGTCTTGGTTAATGTAGTTGGCTATAGTTACTAAGAAAAGAGTTCATCATTAGGTAAGATCTTGTGTGTTTTAGTTGAAAGATATTTATACGCCAATGCATATAAATTTTCATCCATTGTGATCATACAATATGTTGTTTGGTATGGATTAGTTGTAAATTAATAGCACTAAGGTGGCTTGTTATGATAAGGCTATTGAGTTCTTGGATGGTGATGGAGAGAAAATAATTTTACAGGTTAATAAGAAGTGTACATCAGTGAGAATGGCTACAACCATGCAGGAAAATCGTAGCAGCAAGAAAGGGTGTGTCTTATTCATAGTTCATATTTCCAGTGATAAAGGTAAGGATGTTGAGGATGTCAAATTCTTGAAGAGGTATTTGGTTTTGTAGCAGTTTCAGGATGTATTTCTAGGAGATATTTTAGAGTTGCCTCCGCATAGGGAACTAAAATTTTCTATTGAGTTAATGTTGGGAGTAACACCAACATCAAAGGAACCGTAAAGGATGAGTACTCCATAGTTAGTGGAACTAAAGTTGCAGTTGAAGGAAATGATTCACAAGTGACACATTAGGCCAAGTTTGTTGCCTTGGGGTGCATTAGTATTGTTTTGAAGAAGAAGGATGGCACCATTAGGTTATGCATTGATTATAGTCAGTTGAACAAGGTGATGATCAAGAACATGCACCCTTTTGCTATGGATTAATGACTTGCTTAATAAATTGAAGGGAGCAGCAATGTTCTCGAATATTTATTTGAGATAAATATATCATCAGATATGCATCAATATTTCTTTTCAGACCAGATATGGGAATTATGTCTTTGTTGTGGTTCCTTTTAGTTTGATTAAGCATCCAACTAATTTCATGTGTTTAATGAATATTGTGTTGTGTCTTTATTTGGACAAGTTTGCGATAGTATATGTTATCTCTAAATTGGTACTGATGGGCTGCTCCACCAGACAACTTAGAGTAAATATTACAAACCAACTTTTGACCGAGGATTAGCCTCTTCAACATGAGAGGGCTCTCTCAATTTATCTAATGATTTGCTCAATTAGGTCTAAAAATAGATGGCCAACTCTGTGAGTTTCTTACTGTATTTTATTTTAGGTGAAAAATGGGAAATATTTCACTACCATTGGGCTCATGGAATCAGTGAAAAGGATTTCAATGACAAGTGTATCTACTTATGGAAATTAAGGCTTTTTCTATTTCAATGAAAGGAAAATATTGACACATAGAGATAATCCATAGCTCAATGCTAAAAGGAAGTTAGAGCATGCATAACATGAATTATGAGTAATTTAACATCAAGATACTAGAATCAAGATAAAAATAATCACATAAAATCATTGAAACATCTCAAGAATCTCAGGTGAAGTAGAAACACAGTCACTATCTATTACTGATATAAAAGATTTCCAATACTAGTAGTGTCAAAAGCATTCTCCAAAAACCCTTTCTCATTGAATTTCTTGTGTATAAATAGACCTATTTTGCTTACATAGGATTTTCCCAGGTGGCTATATCATCAAACCATGACTTTGACACCTAATCATAATTGAAAACTACATTTCTGGAATAGAAAATTACACCTAGTCTCTAAAGACTTACTCTTCTAATAGGACTCTACTTTTACATTTATTTCATCCACTTTTCTAGTAGTGGGACAATTACATGGATAAGGATGAGATGCTCGAGTGGCAGTCTTCATCACTAAGACATGAATGTACCCCAAGATTTAAGAAACAAGAGTCATATTTTTTAGGAAAAGATAAACACTATTTAAAGCTTTGTCTTCATGCTGATTTGGATAAGTGACACATCTGCCAAGTAATGGATCTCTATTGGGATGGCCCACTGTCTACTTGGATGTCTCCAGGTGGCTATTTTTCCTTCCATATGCTATTCAAACCTTCAAAACTCTCAAAAAATACTTTGCTGCAAAAACAAAGTGACCTTAGGCAGTTTCATAGTGAAATTTTGTAGCATGTCTACTTCTGCCATTTAACCTCCTTTTCTACCTCATATGCTAATCAAGATGTGTTTTTTAGGTCTTAATAGCTAAATACCATCAATTTCCCTCCTTGGATCTCCATCAAACTGATTTTTTAAATAAAAAACACTCTTCAGAAATTTCGTAGTGAATTTTGGCCCTCATGCCTGGACCTCGCTACACAATTGCCTGATTTGGATGAAAGTGCAGATTTGAAAAATTTCTTCAAAAACTCATCTTCTGAACCAAACTTTGTGTTACCTGTAAGTTGTAAACTTAATCAAAAATATTTTATATCAACCCCTCGGTCCTTGGGTATTTCATCTTCAACAACAACAGTTTGTACCTCAGGTTCATCTACTAATCTAATCTTCAGCCCTCTTTTCTTCAGTTCTTCTTGGATCATGTCCATTTGGTCTTCCAACTCGTTGACCCGCCCTTTGAGCTTTTTTCTCTCAGACTGTAACCACAAATTTATTTTCCTTGTGTTTTTCACCACATTCCTTAGAGGAAGACTTCTCTTCAACATCTTCTTAGCATTTGAAAAAGTTTTATCATACTTCTCTAGCTACTCCTTCATTTTTTTCTCAAAATATTCCATTAGTTTTTTTTCCACCTTGGCCTTTTTTAATTCCAACTTGACTTCAACTACTTCTTCCCTGGCCTCTGTTAATTGCTCTTGTAAAATTTTCACTTCAGTCTTGTCCTCAACATGTTCTTTTCCTCTCCTTTGTACAATGACCTGTTCTGCTGCTAGAGATAGGTCTATGATGTTCTCTGGCTTCTTATCTTCACTAATATTTTCTTCTCTTTTGCTCTCCATGGCATCCTTTGCAAGTTATGACCAGGTCATTGCCTTCCTTGGCTAGAAAATGAAACCAGCAACATTTCCTGCAAAATCCAACTTTTTGATAGACTTACCTTTCTGCATTTTCCTTATATCTCCTTCAATGCCTTCTGCCTATACATTTGGGGGTTCTTCAATGTCTATTTCCTGGAGGATTTCTTCAAGATTTCCCTTGGAAAGGGTTTTACTCCTGGTTACCCTCCTGCTGTTGTCTTTACTAATTCTGTATTTTTGTCTTGCAGGTGATGGCTGAGGGATATCAGTCTCTGGTAGAGGTTCAACTTCAATTTCCATTAGTTCCACAGGAGGCTGTCCTCCTTCTTCATTAATTTCTTCTATTACAGCTGGAGATGAATTTCTCTTTGTTTTTGAAATCTTTTTTGGTGTCATTGAGTCTACTTCATATCCACCCAAGAAGAGAAAAGAGGACCAATATTTGTTTAACCTTTTTAATTCCTCTAGTACTAACAATTGATCAGGCCATGGTGAAAAATTGATGTTTCACTACTCTCAGTGACCTTATCTGACATCTTCCCCAAACTTCTAAATAAAAAGAAATGTAGGTCAAACGGTTGCTTAGCAACGAAATGTAGAAGGAGTCTGAAATGATAAGAGTAGACCATGTGAAACCTCCCTTCGCAAGTAAAGTTCTTCTCGATCAGAAACAACATTTTTTCATAATTCTCTTTCATATAACCCCTAGGGATGCCATTTTTCATGTATGCTTCTCTGTGCTCTTGTTTAAGAAATTCTTCATAGCTTTTCATTCTGAATTTAGTACCTTTGAACTATTCCTCACCACCTCTGGGTATTTCTGTAGCTTGAGAGATAGCATTAGGTGACACTGTGAAATTCATTACACCAAACTTTGATGATATCCCTGTGAAATTTGTTGCAAAGTCTTTGGATATTTTGGCATGAAAACCTTGCAGCTTCTGACACAACTATAGGCAACCAAACTTCTTGAAGGGCTCCATAGCACTGGGATATTCATTCAAAAATTTCAAATCCAGATGCTCGTACCTCACACACTAACATCCTTTATTTAATTTCTTCTTCGCTGTCATTTCTCCTTTATACTATCTCTACCTCCTTGCTTGTGACACCTAAAAAATCAAAACTAGACAGCAACTTGTTTTGCATGGTGAACCAGCTCTCCAAAGGTGACACTGAGATGCTTTACATGCAAGATTTTGGATGATGAATGACAAAGAGAATCTTAGGGGCAAGGTTTAAAAAGTAATTCGACAACTTTAGGGAGAATGATGACACATGTGACCACAAAAGGAAATGATTACAGAAAATATGATCTTTCATGCTTAGTGATCATGATAACTAATTTGCTTACCTCACCTCTATCTTTAGCCATTGAAAACTTGACATCTCACACTACTCTGTGATTTTCTGCAAAAAAAATCAATTTCGTAGCGAAAATAATTAAAGTTCTGATAGATTCGCTACGGAACTGTCAGGAAGTTTCATAGTGAAATCTGTTGTTTTTCCATTGTATTCGCTACGAAACGGTGGAAAACTAGCAAGTGGATTATTTTTTAATTTGAAATCATGGGAGCGAAAACTGAATGATATGAGATGGATTTGACTTGTATGACAAGGCACAAGGTGGATTTAGACTTAGGGTAAACCATATCACATGTGTTTTTTTATAAATTTCATGAATTTGATTATGAAAAAAACATGGAACCTAGGTTAATGATATGTAAGACCCTATCAATGAAAATTTTAAAACTAATTAGTGATAACAGTGTCCATTGATGACATATTAATATATCCTAAGAATGAGGAAGAACATATTGAACACTTAGCAACAATATTGAGATTTCTAAGAGAGCATCAATTGTATGCCAAGCTTAGTAGGTTCAGTTTCTTTCAGACAAAATTTCATTACTTGGGGCACATGGTTTCGAAGGAAGGTATAAGAATGGATTCAAAAAAAGGTCAGAGCTATCATGGATTTAGAAACTCCTAAGAATGTAGATGAGGTAAAACAATTTATGGGAATAGGAGGTCACTACAGGAGGTTCATCAGGAACTTCTTGCATATTTCCTATTATATTACATCATTGTAAAGGAAAGGGAAGAAATTTGAATGGATAGAGGAATGTGCAGCTAGTTTTGAGCAGTTGAAGTTTCTTACGAATGCTCTAGTTCTAAAGATTGTAGATCCAAATAAAGAGTTTGTGGTATGTACATATGCTTGCAGGAGACGACTTGGTGGAGTCCCTATGCATGAAGTACATGTGGTATGCTACGAGTTAAGGAAATTGAATTAGCACGAGAAAAACTATGTGACTCATGATCTTGAGTTGGAAACTATCATTCATGCATTGAATATGTGGAGACATTATCTTCTTGGCAGGAGGTTCATTTTAATGAGTGATCGCATGGGCTAAGGTACTTGTTTAACTAACCAAATTTGAATGTCAGACAATCTAGGTGGTTGGCCACACCTATTGAGTTTGACTTCAAGATCAGGTACATTAAGGGCAAAGAGAATAGGGTTGTAGATGCTATTAGTAGAAGAGTGCAGGTAAATCATAGAGAAATTATGAGTTCATATGGGATATATTTACATGATCAGATCTTGCAAGTAGGAAAACATGATCACATGTACCAACAACTTAATCACATGTTAGAACAACAGGGTACAGGTGAACATGATGTGGACTATCATCTCACGACAAATGGCTTTGTTAAATTTAGGAACAAGACCTATGTGTCATAAAACAATGAGGTCAAGAAGCTTATCTTGAGGGAATTTCATGTCAAGCCATATTTAGGTCACTCGGGATATCATGAGACATTAAAAACGGTTAATAAGTTCTACCATTGGACGAATTTGAAGAGAGAGGTGGTTGAGTTTCTTGTGAGATTTTTGGATTTCTAACAAGTAAAAGTAGAGTGTAATCATCTAAGAGTTTTCTTACAGCCGATTCTAATTTGATAGTGGAAATGGAAGGTAATTTCCATGGATTTCATTATAGGTTTTCTGAGGACATCTAGATAACATGATTCTATTATGGTTTTGGTTGACAGGTTGACTAAGGCAACTCACTTTGTTCTAGTGTAGTCTATGAATTCAACTAGTGAGGTTGCAAGGTATTCATAGGAAGATTGTATTTGACAAAGATGCCAAGTTCACTTCTAGGTTTTGGAAAGATTTGTTTGTAGTTCTAGGGACAGATTTGGTCTTCGATACAACTTATCATTCACAAAAATATGGACAGATAGAGAGGGTCAACAGTATTTTTAAGGATGTGTCGAGAATGTATGTTATGCATCAACAAAGGAAGTGGGACGAGTACCTTCAACAGGTGTCATTTGCGTATAATAATGAGTATCATGAGTCTTTCAAGATGAGTCCGTTTGAGGCACTTTATGGGAATATTTTTAATACTCCCATCAGTTGGAGTAATCCAATGAAAAGGGTATTGATTGGACCATATATGTCGGAAAATATGGAATAATAAATGCACATTATCAGTAAGAATCTGAAGCTAACATGGGACAGGAAGAAGAGTTGTGTAAATAAACATAGGGTTTTTAAGGAGTTTTAGGTTGGGGAACATGTGTACTTATACATTAATCCCAAGAAGAGCTCCTTAATGATTGTATCATGTGCCAAGATGGCACCTTGGTATTGTGGGCATTTCGAAATGCTTGAGAGGTTTGGACCAGTGGCCTACTGACTTACACTTCCTCAGACATTGAAACTCCATGATGTTTTCCATTTTTAATTTCTTAAGAAGTATGTGAAAGATGTTTATAATGTGATTGACTAGTCTATATTGTAGGTGAATCGAGAAGGATAATTACAGTGAGAACCTGAGTGCATTTTTGCAGCGAAAGATGCTCATGCTTCCAAATCGAGCAATTGAGCAAGTTAAAGTGTGGTGGAATCACTTTGGGCCTGATGAAGCTACATGGGAGATATTTTATTAGATGCAAGTTGTGTATCTTCCTCTAGTCGCTGGTTGAGCGGATGCATTTTGATATATTTTTTGATGTTGTGTTTTGGTTATGTCTATTTATGCATATATATGTATGTAAATACCATATCGAGTTGTGTTATAAAGCTCCAGTAAGTGGTATGGTGTTCATGGTATGATGGTCATGGTATAATATGATGTAAATGCTACATAGAGCTATGTTATAAATATCCCGACATCATTTATTTTGTTGGTTTATAAGTGTCATTGAACACCGAAGATGTTATTCCCCTAAGGGGGAGGGGTTTGTGACAAACCCTAGTTGCTTTCTTATGTAAATAAAAATAATAATGTTATGGGACATGTATTCCAAGTTGAATGTTTGGAAAAAAATAGTGATGGGTATCACTGGTGATTAATTAATGGCTATGGAAATTGGAAAAGGCAAAGTGGCAATAATTGACATTTTATTTATGAAATAGAGGAAAATAGGAGAAAAGGAAGCTGAAAGGTCACATATTTGCATGAGGGTGAAATTAAAGAGAAAATATAGGAAAATGAAGAAAATAGAGGCCTCAATGATAAAAATTCTTTTGACGATCAATTCATAGCTTTTGTCAGTTGAAATTTTTGTCAATGTGTGAAAACGTTTTTCAATTTTGGCTTGGAGCTCTTTTCTATTATCTCATTCTCTTATACTCTTGCACGCTTATATTTTTCTTATAGTACTCTTGGAGCACTTTGGCATACATTGGACTTGGATAAAGAAGGCAAAGGAAAGTGGGAAAGTGCAAGGGAACGGGTGGATCAACAACTACAAATGGATTTATTTGCAGGTAATATGTTGCATGCATGATTTCCTTTATGCATGGTAGATGCATGTGCTTTTATGATTATGTTATGTCATTGGCATGAAGGATTTCCTAGATTGACAATCGTTTTAGCCTTGCCTTGCCATTTCCTGGATAACCATGGTGTTGTGGGTTTTTTCCGTTTTATTTTTTTCTACTTGGTTCTCATAATTCCTTATGGTTGTGGGTTGGAACAGACACTCTTCAAGCCTTGGAACAACTTGGGTTGAGTTACTAGTTCCAGATCCTAGGTTGGAAAAATGTTATGTAGCCATGGAAAACTAGGTAGAGACAGATATCGTTGGTGTTAGTGATGTCCGAATGTGAGGTGGAATCACTCATTAAGGGTTGAGGTGATTTGACCTCTGGAAGCTGTGGTTTAGTTTAGTTTTGTTTATTCCATTATATCCCACATTCACACTTGAAATATGGTGCATGGGTGATTCGTTGAAAGACAGATTTGGTTTGGTCCAATCTATGGTTGAGTGGTACGTGAAAGTCCCTAACTTGGTTGGATTTTTCATATGTTAATAAGATCTATTTTTTTATTGTATTCTATGAGTAAATTTAGTTTTTGTTATGTGGCTTTGATGGTTTTTCTATCATGATTAGTATTATGGTTATAATAATGGTTTCCTAATAGGTTCTAACTATGGCTCTTGATATTCTTTGTTCAGTTGATGAATGGTTAATGAATGCATGAGCTGAAAAATTTTATTGCATCTATTATGATAGGGTATTAGACCATTTTTATAATTCTCAAATAAGTATCAAACCCCTATGTTCAAATACACATTCACGGCCTATAAATTACATGTTCACAATATGTTTGATGAAATGATTGTCATGGTTACACATCCTTGATCAAGTTTAGTGTGAATAGATTTGTATGGATGTTATTTATCATTCTGAAAATTCTCACTGAGTTATGAGTAGTGGTCTAGAGGCTAGCATCAATGGTGGCTGAAAATCTGGGACTGCAACCTGTAAATTGGAGGATTTGGGTTGCAACTGCATGGATGTAGTTTTGTGCATGTTGCTGGAGGCTTCCAACAACATGGAGGCTTTTTTTGGGTGTGGTTGTGGGCCCAGGGCTAAGAAGAAGGGTTCCAGTTTAGGGTTTGGACACTTGGGGTGGTTTTTCAACCTGTGAGTGACATATAGCCCCTGTGGAATGTGGTGAGTTGTCAGTAGCTTTCCCCACTTCCTTAATTCGATATCGGAGGTCGGGTCAGGTCATAGTAGGTCTTCCTCTCATGTTTAACCTGGCAGGCCGGTGAAACTGGGTAAATGTGGGAGGGGTGGTTATACATATAAAACAAGATATAAGAACATTTTACACACTTGAACTCGGATAATAGCCTAGGTTTTGGTGGTAGAATTGGTTCTAGTATAACATGTCCTTCAAAGATATAAGATGTAATAATAGAGTAAATTATTGCATAAAACCTGAAATAGGTAAGTCAATTCATGAGTAGACTATAAAAATTGGCATACATATAATTTGCATGACATGATGTCCAATTAATGGTAAGAAGGATCTCTTAAAATAATTCAGTTGTTGAATTAGGAAGAATGAAACACTGTGTAATATAATTGTATCTCATTTTAAAAGATCGATCTACGATTTTTCGCACATCGATTATATAATTAAATTGTTATCAGAATGAAAAACACATGTTGAACATGGGCATTGATCTCTCTACAATTTGAATTTGAAAGAATAAAAGAATTTGAGAGACCTTGGTTATCTTTTTCATGTTATTGCACTGCCTTACCAATTATCCTTATTTTATTATCCTACTTGAAGTTTGAGTCAATATATTTTTTTTCCATTATTTGAGATAAATGTGAATCCATACATGCCAACCATTTATGTGATTATTGTCCCAAGTATTTATAGAAAAATATATAGCAAAAAAAATAGTTATATGCTATAAGGCTCCATTTTGTTTTCTTAGTGGTATCTCCTAAGAACAATGGGAGCATGTAAAAAAGGATAAATTGATACAATGACCCTAGCTTGGATTTGATAATAGAATCATAAACATGGCTTAAAGCTTGACATGAATGTTGGAGAGAAACATAAAATTGATGTAGCACATGGATTCGTTTTTTTTTGTTTCTTTTCTCTATATGTAAGTATCAAATCCCATCACCAATTATTCTGATATGGAAAGTTGGCAAAAATATTCTTGCAGATTGATAATGCTCCTATGTGATTGCTAAACTCCTAAGTTATTAAAATAAATCTATTGAATAGAATTTGTTCAAACTTTTTATCACAAGGCTTTTTTTTCCTACTAGAAACTATTGTTAATATGGCCACCAAATGCTAAAAGTGTGAAGCCTAGCAAGCTTCATAAGCATTAGTTTTTAATTATTATTATTTAACTATTTAAATTATTTCCTTTGTATTCATTATTTGTTACTTTTCATAAGTCATTGGTTTATGGTTTCCATTAGTAGCAATGATTCTTGCAATCCCCTAACCCTTATTTTTCACTGATTCATGTATTCTTCTATCACGGTAAGATATGCAAAGGAAATCACAAGACGAAGAGAATATACCCCATCTTTACGTCTAGATACTCTTTGAAGCCCATCCATATCTTTTATCTCACTCAGTTATAAAGGTCTTTCATTTCATAGTAATTCCATTCATCTCCATCCCTTTGACAAAAATGTTTAATTGTTGATGGTCAAGAGACAAGATAGTAAAAAAAACACTCTTTTTAGCAGTGAAAGTAAACAAAACATTATGAACAAAAGAAATACATAGAAAATATTGTAATTTAATTAATTAGTTTGTACACTATATAACGAGTTACAACATATTACCAATTAGCATCACTTTTTGTTAGCTTTTCAAATGATGAAATAATTAGCTTTATCTTTAACAAACCATATATCACACAAGTCATATTGTGTCAATCAAAACAGGAATCAGCAATTTTCTAGTAAGGGCCTTTTTATTTCCCAAGTAAGTGAATTTTTTTAAACACAGCCTATGTTTGAGTAGCAAGACCCACCAAGGGATAAAAAATGTGAAGTCCATAGTATGATAGTATGTATATTAAATTTCTTTCCAAATGAATGACACTTGCCATGTCTGACATGGGTACACCAACTGTTTCAACTTCAGGAGCTTCTCTTGTCATGAAACATAGTAAAATGTCTTCAAAAACATCTTACACGAGCATCTTTCTATCATGTCTATAATCATAAGGCCACTAGCAAAGATATTTTTCAAAAAAATTATAGACAAATTTCTATTTTATTTGTTTCATATCAGGTGCATAATGTGATTATAAAATTGCAGGCTGAAAATCACTCTCCTCCACTTCATAAACCTCTATATGCATATTATAATTATGTTTTTTTGTATTTTCTTTTGATGGATTAACACTCCCCTGTACCAATAATTCTATGGATATCAAACAAAGATTTATTAGTTTTTGAAATATCATATGACTATTTTCCCAAGGGTAAAGGAGTAAAGAATAATCCTTTATGGACTTATCCCTTTATTAAATGATATACCACTAGGAGAAGACAAGTCAGTGACGTGAAAGAATCTCACAACATGGAAGCAGAGATAAATATAAGACAAAAAAAAATTATTCTGTAGCTTGATCACTTACACACATAAAGAAATCAATAGTCATAGCTTACTAAAAAGTTTCTATCTAGTTTTATAGCTCCAAGATCATTCTTGTAACTTTAAATGAACATGTGCAAAAAAAAATGGTAAGGAGATCTTGTAGTGGGAATGATTTTGCAAGTCCCAACAACATATAGTAAGTGCTAGTTGTTCATTTATGTGTGCGGCCCTAACACTATATATATATATATATATATATATATATATATATATATATATATATCCACATTCACCCATTTATTCATATGCATAAGGAACAAAAAATCTTACACTAAGATGGACACTTGGTATAATTATTACGGCTGAGTATGAAGGCCTCATATTAGGACTCCAGATAATTAGAAACTTATGAGGTAAAAAAATAGAAATAATGGGAGATTATGAGTTGATTGTAAAGCAAATTAAAGGATAATATTCAGTTTACAATCCTAGACTAGGCCGATACAGAGAGTCTGTTCTAGATTTGATTAATGATTTATTGAAATGTAATTTTTCTACAATACCAAGAAGACAAAACTTACAAGCACATTCTTTGGAAACATTTGCTAGTACTTGTAATTTACCTTTTCAGCCTAATCACATATATACTACAGAAGTAAAACATAGACCAGTAATTCCAGATAACATCAAATATTGGAAGATTTTCTCATAAGACCAACAAATTTACCAATTTCTGAATAATGAAGGTGAATTTCAGAACTGTAAGATAGACATTGATTGTACCATAGATCAAGATTTAGATAGTGAAATTTATGTAAATAATGTAGATGTAAACAAGGTAAAGTTTGATAAACCTACTAGATTTAGTCAATCAGATATAGATAAGTTAGAAACAGTAGAAATTGATGAGATCATTAATGAAGAATCCGAAATATTAAATCTCAAAGACAATTTTTTACCAAAAGGTTTAACTCCCTTAGAAGATCTATTTGACTCAAATGATGTTGCTAGAAAACATACAATGGAGCCATTAAGATTTGACATTGAGGAATGCAATATTGGTACAGAATTAAAACCCAAAATGATCAAACTTTCCAAATCTTTACCTCAACTGGAAAAAGAAAAATACATAGAACTCATAAAGGAATTTCAAGATGTTTTTTAATGGAGTTATGAGGATCTCAAATCCTATGATACAAACATAATTCAACATCAGATTCCTATAAAAGAAGATCAAAATCCCTTTAAACAAAAGTTGAGAAGAATTAACCCTGTTTAATTGCCTTTGATAGAAAAGGAAGTGAAAATAATGTATGATGCGCAAATCATTGCACCAATCAGGTATTCTGATTGGGTTTCTAACCTAGTTCCAACAAGAAAGAAAATAGGAGAGATTAGATTATGTGTTGACTTTAGGAATATAAATAAAATATCCTTGAAAGATAATTACCCTTTACCAAAAATGGATCACATATTACAAAGGGTACTTGGTTCTTCTAGGATTTCACTGTTAGATGGTTTTTTAGGGTACAAACAGATTTTATTCCAAAAATAAGATCAGGCCAAAACAACCTTTACTACTCCTTAGGGCACTTTTATGTATGTAAAAATGCCTTTTGGTTTAATGAATGCAGGGGAAACCTTTCAAAGAGACATGGATATAGCCTTTGCAAAGGAAATACATGATTTCTTATTAATTTACTTAGATGACATAACTATATTTTCTAAAACTGTTAATGAACACTTGGATCATCCGAGACAAGTTTTTATTAAATGCAGGAAGTTTGGCATCTCTTTAAATCTTAAGAAAATATTATTTGTATTAGAAGAAGGCAAGTTACTGGGACACATAATATCTAAGGAAGGAATCATAATAGATCCTACTAGGATAGAAGGAATTATTAACATCAATCCACCAAGAAAAATCAAAGAGTTACAAGCATTTCTAGGTAAGATTAACATTTTAAGAAGATTCATATCCAACTTAGCTGAGATAATTAGAGAACTAAATAAAATGCTTAAAAAGGATTAAGTTCTTAAATGGACTATTGAGGCCAAATAGTCATTTGAATCTCAAAGGCAATTTTTTACCAAAAGGTTTAACTCCCTTAGAAGATCTATTTGACTCAAATGATGTTGCTAGAAAACATAAAATGGAGCCAGTAAGATTTGACATTGAGGAATGCAATATTGGTACAAAACTAAAACCCAAAATGATCAAACTTTCCAAATCTTTACCTCAACTGGAAAAAGAAAAATACATAGAACTCATAAAGGAATTTCAAGATGTTTTTGATTGGACTTATGAGGATCTCAAATCCTATGATACAAACATAATTCAACATCATATTCCTATAAAAGAAGATCAAAATCCCTTTAAACAACAGTTGAGAAGAATTAACCCTGTTTTATTGCCTTTGATAGAAAAGGAAGTGAAAATAATGTATGATGCGCAAATCATTGCACCAATCAAGTATTCTGATTGGGTTTCTAACCTAGTTCCAACAAGAAAGAAAATAGGAGAGATTAGATTATGTGCTGACTCTAGGAATATAAATAAAGCATCCTTGAAAGATAATTACCCTTTACCAAAAATGGATCACATATTACAAAGGGTACTTGGTTCTTCTAGGATTTCATTGTTAGATGGTTTTTTAGGGTACAACCAGATTTTATTCCAAAAAGAAGATCAGGCCAAAACAACCTTTACTACTCCTTAGGGCACTTTTATGTATGTAAAAATGTCTTTTGGTTTAATGAATGCAGGGGAAACCTTTCAAAGAGACATGGATATAGCCTTTGCAAAGGAAATACATGATTTCTTATTAATTTACTTAGATGACATAACTATATTTTCTAAAACTTATAATGAACACTTGGATCATCCGAGACAAGTTTTTATTAAATGCAGGAAGTTTGGCATCTCTTTAAATCTTAAGAAAATCTTATTTGGATTAGAAGAAGGAAAGTTACTGGGACACATAATATCTAAGGAAGGAATCATAATAGATCCTACTAGGATACAAGAAATTCTTAACATCAATCCACCAAGAAACATCAAAGAGTTACAAGCATTTCTAGGTAAGACTAACATTTTAAGAAGATTCATATCCAACTTAGCTGAGATAATTAGAGAACTAAATAAAATGCTTAAAAAGGATTCAGTTCTTAAATGGACTATTGAGGCCAAATAGTCATTTGAATCCATCAAACAGGCCTTAACAAAAATTCCAGTCCTTAGAAGTCCCGACTTTAAGAAGGATTTCATCATTTTTTCATTTGCTTCAGAGCACACCATTGTTGCAGTTTTACTGTAGAAAAATGACCAGGGTTATGAACAGCCCATAGCTTTCTTTATCAGAACACTTAGAGATGAATATTTGAAGTACAATATCATGGAGAAACAAGCCTTAGCTTTGGTAAAGGCCATTAAAGACTTTAGAGTTTACATTTTCTATTCTCACATCATTACCTATGTCCCAAATGTTGTAGTAAAAGACATTCTTACTCAGGATCGTCCTGATGGAAGAAGAGGCAAGTGGATTGCCACTATCTTAGAATATGACATAGAGATAAAACCCACAAAACTTATCAAAGGTCAAGGTTTAGCCAGACTTATGGCTGAATCAAATTGTAATGCCCTTAATATAAATTTTATTGCCCAAGTAGATGATCAGAAAGAGATGGTGACTCCAGAGATTAGTGCAGCCTTTTTAGACTCACCATGGTATGCAGATATCATATTTGTATTACTAAACTTACAAGCTCCTCCTGGATTGTCAAGAACTAAAGCTAGATTTCTAAAGCTTAAGGCAGTAAGATTTTACATTTTAGTCAATGTACTTTTTTGGAGAGATCATAGTGGGATTTTATTAAATTGTTTAGTAAAAGAAGAAGCTTACAAAATACTAGAAGAATTTCATGCAGGTGATTGTGGAGGACATATTTACTGGAAGACTACTGTAGACAAGATCCTGAGAGCTGGTTTTTACTAGCCTACTTTGTTTGTAGATATAAAAATATATGTGACCTCTTGTGACAAGTGCCAAATCTTTAAGGGTAAGAAAAATCTGTTACCCCTGTCTCTAAAGCCCATCTCTATTGAAATGCCATTTCAATAATGGGGTCTTGACTTCATTGGAGAAATTTACCCCCCATCATCAACCCAACACAAGTGGATTAAAGCCATACCCTCTAGGCAAGCCGCATATACTGTCATTATCTCCTTCCTAGAAAGTAACATTCTTTCAAGATTTGTATGTCCCCAAAAGATAATTACTGACAATGCAGCAACATTCAAATCTAAAAAGATGATTTACTTTTGTCATAAAAACTACAAGAAAAAATCACATTGGTGAGGGTCATGCTTGTGACGGACCTTTAAGGTCCGTCACCAATGTCACATATGGTGACGGTCCTTAAAAAACCGTCACTGTAAGTGTATATAGTGATGGTCCTTTATGGTCCGTCACCAAAGACATTTTCAATGACACTTTTGGTGAGGTTCGTTAAAGGTCCATCACTAATTCTCCCTTTGGTGACACTTCTAGTGACGAACTTTCAATGACCCTCACCAATGCTCTTTTTGTTACTTTTGGTGACGGTCAAAAAATGTTCGCCATCATTGATCATTAAAAAACCGTCACTGTAAGTGTATATAGTGATGGTCCTTTATGGTCCGTCACCAAAGACATTTTCAATGAGACTTTTGGTGAGGGTCATTAAAGGCCCATCACTAATTCTCTATTTGGTGACACTTCTAGTGACGAACTTTAATTGATCCTCACCAATGCTCTTTTTGTTACTTTTGGTGACGGTCAAAATATGCCCGTCATCATTGATTCCAATGAGTTTTTGATGACGCTATGTGCCTGTTAATATATTTTTTGTCAAAAGATAACCATTTAATACAATTATTGTGGAGTATTTTTTATAATATGTCCAAGGCCATAGTGGTTAGGGTCAATCAATTTTTTTAGAAGTAATTAGTGTGTATAATTTCCCTCAAGTAATGACTAGTCGAATCGAGATTTCCTATGAGTCAACACATGATTCATATCTATTAAGTTTATTATCTAGCAAATTCCCTTTAGATAAAGTTCCACTATTGTGTGTAGGAAATATATTATTTAATACATAATCAAGCTTTGACAATTCTATTAATGAGGAAGACCTAACAATCCTCAACAATATGGGCACACCTTAAATTAATGCTTTGGCACACACTAACATTTCTTAGCACCCCACATGTCTTGGAACATCTTTGTACCTAGAACATATTGTGATGACACTGACGCCCAAGCATATGGTGGCATGCGCTAGCACAACATGGAAATCTCCTAGCATGTGTTGGCATACTGCATATAGTCCCTAGCATGCCCTGGAACACCTTGGTTGAATGCATTAACATACATTAACACTTGGTACACAATGCCACTTGGCATGTATTGGGACCTATTATTAGTGTGCCTAACATGCCCCTTTTCAAAAAGATAAAGTCCTGACTTATTAACCCTCTTAATATTGGTTCTTCCTTTTGTTGCCTTGACACATATTGACATACCCTGGCACCCTGCACCACAATATCCTTAGCACCTAGCATGTATTGGCATATCTTGGCACTATTAACTGGCACATGATATAATTAGCACACCCTAGAACTCCCAAGCACACTTTGGGAATTCTTTACTTGCCTTGATATTCCCTAGCATGCCTTACCAATTCTTATCATACCTTGTCACTCCCTACTTGGCATGACAACTAACACTCATTAACACTAGTCTCCGGCACACGTTCCTCATATTCATTAGCTTCCATGAATTTTTACCTAGTGCTCCCTTAATGTTTTTTCCTAGTAATCCTTAACACTCATCAACATGCATTATCACTCTCTAGCACACCTTAGCACTCTTCAACATTCCCTTCCACTTCATAACATGCATAACACTAGTCCCTGACACATATTGGCGCTTGGAAAATATTAGCATGTATGGAATACGTTGAGATGCCTTGGTATGATTTGGCATGGTTTAATGCACCCACACTGGTTAGATTTTCTACATGGTATTAGAGCAGGAATTTTTTGGACGGTGAGTTTGCAGAGAATATCTAAAGATTTTGGTGTAAAATTTTCAAAAAAAAAAGAATATTTGGATTCCTTGCGAAAATCTACCGAAATGGAAAAAAAAAAAAAAAAAAAAAATTGGTCGAATCAGAGCTCGAATGAGGGAGATATCATCGATTTTAAATCAACTCTTTTTTAGAAACTTTTTGTAACGTTGGGATAATTACATTGTGCGCAAGTCAAGAACCTATATGTACTTGAGGTACCGGATGCATGCAAAGCTTTGAGGAGAAAGGCAGAAGTTAGAGACTTGGTGGTTTATATGGAGCATAAATTACCTCTCAACATGCATTCTCATGAGAAGCAGTCTCAGAAGGTTGTGGAGTAGCTGCCACAATTGGAGAAGTAGAGAGGAGACCGAGTGGAAGCATCCACTCAAGTAGAGACCTCCATGAGGGGGGAATTTTGAGCCTGCAGATAGGAAGAGGGAGCAACCATACCTCAAGGTGTAAGGTGGGGTGATGTGTAGACATAATCCCAAGATAATAAATTTGGGCAAGGTCTATTGAGATGGCGTGTCTCATGGATCGAACCTGGCTACGAGGAGCCCACAGTACAACAGTAGTAGGAACGATCAGTTAGATTGATGTAGTCAAATGTCAACAAGACAAAAATCAGAGTGACAAATGTCAAATACTGGAGCACAAATCAAAGTTAGCAACAGTTCAAAGGGCACGGATGTAGATGTTAGCAACAGCGCAAAGAATCCAGTACTAGACAGGTACAGTAGCTAGCAGCAGTCAAAAGACTTTGTTGACAGATGCATTATATTGTTTTAGTTGTTCGGAGGCTATTCAGTTTCAGGATTTGCAGGTGCAAACAACACTAGAGAAGTGTAGCATGCAGAACATTCCAAAGGTATCAGATGGGGATTGATTGAATTCCTTTCTTGTTGAGAGGGAGTGTTGAAATTTGCAACAAGAAACAGTGAAATTGGCAACTAGAAAGGACAAAAAAAAATGCACCCACACTGGTGAGGAATTTTGATGTACCAGGAGTGAGGCATGTGAGGCGTCTAATTTATTTTTCCCTTGAATAAATTGGACAATAAATTGTAATTTCTTCTCATAACAACTTGTGTCAGTTAACTAAGTCATGATGATTGAGTTAGCTCAAGAAATTCGATTGAAGGTGATCGAGGTGGATATTGGTGGCCACTCGCCTATTCCACTTGGGCCCTCGCCATTGTCTCTTTCAGTTTTTTAGTTTCCTTAATTATAGCATAATTTACTATTTTTGTCAATTTTTCGGGTCCTGAACTTCTAGAGCCGTTTTGAGGCCCCAAACAACGTTTTTTGGGCATGAAAAGTTTGGAAATTTCATATAAATCGCATTAGTAGTTGTATTCCTCGGAGAGATCTTTCTAACGAGGTATCATGTGCGTCAAACGAAGATCATATGACCAAGTTACGACCCCGGGAAGTTGGCTGCACAACTAACCCCAACGGGGCCCATAAACTCTTGGTGTTACATCTCCTCGTGTTAGGGTTTTGGTTGTTTAGGGTTTTATCTTATTTTTAAATAATAAAAAGACCCTTCATCCTTATTGTAACACAGTTCATAGGAACATAACTATTAGTTGTCTTTATAGAAAATTTCCCATGTGCAATTATAAAGTCATTGGGATGCCATGATGGATTGCGCAATCAAGGAAGGTTGATTTTCCTAATTAATATGGAGATAATTCCATAGGAATTGCGTGAGCAAGGAAGGCTGAAGGAAGGCTGAGAATTGGCTAAGTATTAGACCGATTTTGCCTAGATCAACAAGAGACAATTGGCAGAGTGCTGGAGAATCTCAAGAGAGATTAAGCATTGTATTGTTTCATGATTCCTTGAATTAATACACAATAGAGACAGAGGGTTTTTGAGCAGTTGCTTACTCCAGATACATCTTTTGTTGTGCAATTGATAATTTCTTTCTCTTACTTATATGTGATTGTGCGATCGTGTTTGTAGGAAGGATTCAATATCTTGTTTTAGTACATTACAAGATCAAATTGAATCCCGTTGGTTAGATTTTATACATGAAATATAAGAGAGGATTGATACGATCTTGTCTTGCGGTGGTTATAAAGACAAACATAAATGGAGGAGGGCTTGCACTGTAATTTAGATCCAGAACAAAAGTAGACACAAGCGTAATATTGACTGAGCTAACCCTAGTTTGAGGGTTGAAATTGAGATCTGAAGTTCAATACAAGATTCAGTCAAAGAAATGCCCAAAATCTATGGATACATATGAGCTAGGTTGAGTCTCTTATGGAGGCAAGAGTCGTGGTTTTTTCTATGGGTGGATAGGGTTTGTTCTACAACAATTAGAAGTACATAAGTATAGTGCCCTAGTTAGGATAGTTTCCTAGCATGTTTAGTTCATAAGGTATGCCCTTAAGACTATGAAAAAATTGCATAGAAGAAGAGCAGTTGTGACCCTTAAAGCGAGGTTTATTTCTGAAATATAGACCGCAGATCTGGAAGATGGTTTGCAAATTCAGTATGTGTGGAGATAGCAGATCCAAAGGAGGGTGGAACCTGAGCAGGAGATTGAGCATGCAGAAGAAATGTGCCATGTGAAGAATGGATTGACATGTAGAGGAGTTGATTTGGTGGACTATCCATGGATTTTTAGACAAATATCTGAAGCAACCTATAAAAAATTAGTCAATGGACTATTAGTGGTTGATTTGTGACCCTAGTTCAGTCATCTACAGATTGTTAGAAGGATGATAAGAGGAGTAGTTCAGATTTATTTATATATTGGAAAAAAAATATCAAATTGTCGATACACAAGAACAATGATTTTAAGAGGACTCAAACCATTGTTATGTGGAAGATTTGAAGAGCCCTAGATGAAGACAATATTGTGAGCCCTAGATCAATAAAAATAATTGATTGTGGTTGGGAAGATTGATGGTAGTCCAAGTATAGTTGGAGGGTTGTTAGGTGACTGTCAAAGAAGAGCCCTAACTCTTGTACTTGTGAAGGACAACAAGATTGGTAGAAGGGCAGTTGTATAGGGCCTAAGGATGTGCATAATTTGAAGGACTAAAGTAGTAGTCAATTGGGCCAACCAACTAGCCCTATTTCACTATATTGTAGAGGATCAATTCAGTGAGAAGAAGGGAAACCTCCATAGCCCTAGACTTCTCATCTTGGAGCCTTAGTATGGAAAAAGTAGGCATACCAAAGAGTTGTTCACAAATGGAGTTGTGAACAACTTGTTACCACTCAAACTAGTAGTGGACCTAAAATGGGTTCCTAAGAGGGAAACATCTAGGACAAGGGAAATGGTGGAGGCTTAGCCCATTGTCACCACAGCTAAGGCTCCTTTCTCTTCACAAAATTTCGCCAATGGGAGGAGTCCTGGTAGTTTAGGAATTCACTCGTATACTATAGGTCAATGAATAGGTTGGAAGTGACCCTAGAATCCCTTTCCCTAAGATAGGATATAGAGTGGGACATGTTTGCCTTTTAAGCAAGGGAATTGATATTCTAGGGAGAGAGGAGGGGGATTGAAGGGTTGAGGGAGAAGAATAAGACTTATAAAGGAAGTTACCAATCCCTAAAATCCTTTGGGAACTTGGATTCCCAAATGGTCCTCGATGAAAGGCCTTTGACACCAAATGGGACCACATGGGGCCAAGTGGACCCAACCTAGGCTCGGGGATGGAATTTAGCAACCAATGATGTTCCTATCTTGGAAAATGTGAGGGGAAAGGATTAGGCAATATTTTTTACTTCGATGGGTCAAATTGATCCTACTAGGTTCTAGCCTTGGGAACACCTATGCAAAACTTGATCCTAGAGCTAGGGCTTGAAGTATCTGAAGATTCCATCGTCGGAATTGGCCCAAATTATGAGGAGAGTGAAGGCACCCACCAATGTAGTTGCTTCTAGGAGATCAAAGTTTTCCTCTAGCTATATTCTTGGGAAATTGATGCCCTAGGTTACCTAATGGGGCTAGACCTAGGGAAAAATGGAAAATTGTGAAAAAGGGGGGGGGGGGGGGCTATCATCACCCTTTTTGAGGTACTAGTGAATAATTCACTTGGGGATATGGAGTCAGGGGTGATAATGAACAATAATTCAGTTTCTTGACCATGGAGGCCCAGAAAGTCAACTTCGTCCAATGTTAGAGGAAAACGAAAAGTGACCTTCAAGCATTTATACTTCATACAAGTGGTGAAATTTTATTGAAATAAAATGATCTCTACTGTATTTCATTCGTCCAACAATGGCCCATACATTAAATAAGATAAATAGACACATAATTCCACATTTCCATCATGCAGCAATTAACCCTAGTTATAGCGAAATTCAATAGTATGCAACAACAACAAGAATAGCATTAAATTTTCACTCACAATGTTAGAGAGTATATCCAACCAGCTTCACATTTGCAAAAACAAATCTCAAAAATAAAAATAGCCCCAATCCATACATCAAAATGCATCCATCATCCAAAATAGTCCTCCAAGGAAAAATGTGAAGTTCTCTAAAGATAGAGAGATCCCAAATCAAGTGATGATACAAATGAATCCAACTAACTCCTATTTATACATTGATTAGGAGTTGATCGAATTAGCTTATGGGCCTACATTAGCCCCTAAATATAAAATAATATGCAAGTAACCCTAAATTTTGGTGACAATCCCACCAAACTATCTCATACATGGAATAATAAGCCTCATAAGAGGTCAATTGATGTCTTAGGGCCTTCTAGGAGGTATACTGGGGTCCATGAGTGCCATAATGATGCATGGGACCCATCAAAAGTGTTGGACAAGGGGGTGGCCCCTTGTTCTCCAAACATTAAACTTGTGGCGCTCTCATTAAACTTGTGGACTAAAAGGGTTGTGTGTGGTCACCATCAGCAAGTAGGTCAAGTGTTGTCTTGTTCATGATAGATTGGTTGTCAAAGGATTAACACCAATCCCTAGTTTTATTCCTTGTATCAGTGTGATTGTAAAGGGTCACGATCCATGGTAGCTTTATGATATAACACAATAGGCATGGCGAGCCGTGACATGCCTGGACGAGGAGTTCCAGGCCCATTCAAAAGAATCATCCTCCGCAGATAGTGTAAGACCATTGACAATCAGGGATTTGGTGAAACTGCCCCACTCCACAACAAAAGAACCACGCAGGCCCAAATCATGGGCGCTTTTCCATCTTCCAACTGTGAACAACTCTGAAGGTCGTCGGCCCGCCTTAGGAGATATTCAGTCCTTAATTGAGCTTTACATCAAGGTTTGAAGGCTCAAGTCCACTTTAGGGTCGGACATCAAAACAGGGACCACATGCTTGGATTTTAGTCCTATGAAGAATAATGAATGAGCATTAATGAACAGTGAACTTGAAAGGGTGCACAAGTGAAGAAGATCTTGACAGTGGGCATATTAGAGCAGATTGTTGACCAAATATTGAAGTATTTGGAGCGCCATGTGAAGACACTCTTGAAGCACCTTGTGAACACTTTCTTGGGGAGTTCTTGAAGAAGCCTTTGAAGAGGCTTAGAGCAGGTGTAGAACTTGGGATGGCAATTGAAGACACCTGCTCTAAGTGAAGAAGATCTTGACAGTGGGCATATTAGAGCAGATTGTTGACCAAATATTGAAGTATTTGGAGTGCCATGTGAAGACACTCTTGAGCGGGCCAAGGAGATATTCAGTCCTTGATTGAGGTTTACATCAAGGTTTGAAGGCTCAAGTCCACTTTAGGCTCGGACATCAAAACAGGGACCACATGCTTGGATTTCACACAAAAAAATTATGAACAAATGTCGTATAAATTCAGAGATAAAAGCTACATAACAACAAGGAGGTCGAGATGACATAAAAGAAGATTATTTGGGAAACATTTTTTTATGGTTTGTGGGTCTTGAGCACATGTTTCTAGCGACTAATTTAGTCAATAATTCATCTGAGATAATTGCAGATCCAAAGTAGAACAATGAAAGAGAAAAGGAGTTTTTGGTGGACGTCTGAAGAATTTAACTCAAACTGTCTGTAGTTTGGATCATCCTAAAATCTGTGGACAGGTATCATCTATGGAAACTTGGACCTCCAGTAAACTTTGCACTTGTTAAAATTTGTTTGTGGGTGTGCAAAAATTGAAAACAATAACTTGTGACAAGTCTCTTCAGGAAGGAAAACCACCAGTGACAAAGAGAAATCTAATTTTTGGAAGAAAATCGGACCCGTAGCTTATCTCTTGGACCAACATCTGACTTTAGTCTCGGTCCTGTAGCAACTAGTGGAGGAATAAAAATTACAGTCACATGTGGTCACAAAATTGTTGGGGAAGCTCATTAAAATCTTGATTCTATGTCAGTCTTGGACATACATCACAACTTGGAAACCTTGAGGACAATTGTCTAAGATACCTTAGACCTATAGCTTATCTTTTTTGTGGACAGTCCTATGGCTTAACCAATTGGATTGGATTTGTGGGCATTGCCAAAGGACAATGACAGGCTTTTAGACAACTTGTGTTGAGCTGCCTTTGTGACACTTTGGAGCATCTTTAGAAGTATTGTTGAAGCAACATTAACATCACATCTTGAAGATATTTTGACATTGAGAGCAGTATATTGGGCATAGTTTGGTGCAGACTTCTTGGTAGAATTGATATGCATCTTGAAGCAGATTTGGAGTTGTCTTGAGATATTCTTTAAGACATCTTGAAGCACCTATTGAAGAACTTGTGAAGAAATACCTTGTTGGGAAAGTAAAGTGAAGACTCCCTTGAGAAGTTCTTGAAGAAGTCCTTGAAGAAGTTTAGACTAGGTGAAGAACTTGGGCTACCAATTGAAGACATCTTGAAGGTACCCCTGGATATCATGATACATCAATGATGTCATCGTGAAGTAACCTTGGAGATCTTTGTTTCGGTACGATGGAGAGCAGTGGTGACACCTTCTAAAAATAAAAGGTTGTCATTGATGATGTGATGTGGAGACTAAGTGTGTTTGGGCTCATTGAAGAAGACATTGGGAGCCGTGAAGAATAACCAAACACATCTTGACGAAATGAAGCTAAGGGTTGGAGACTAAGAGGTTGGAGCCTTGTAGAGACAAGGTTGGTGCCTTGAAAGATAGGGTTGGAGCCCTAAAGGATATGAGTCCTCAAGAGACCAGGTTGGAGCATGTACCAAAGATAGGGTTGGAGCCTGTACTAGAGATAGGGTTGGAGCCCTAGAGGTTGGAGCCTCAAAGTGGCAAGGTTAGTGCTTTGGGAAGACAGGGTTGGAGCACTAGAGGTCGGAGCCCAGTGAAGACCAAGTTGGTGCTTGGCATAGTACAAGTTGGTGCCTGGAAGGATTGAAGATTGGTGTCTTCATCTAGGGTTGGAGCTTTATACTATTGTATTGGATTTATTGTAAAGAAGAGATTACTAAAAATATTTATTCTTATTGTTCATTTTGTGTTCTAATTATAAGAGATCTAAACTGGTAAAATTAACAATTGAAAAGAAATACTGATTCACCCCCCTCTCAGTATTTCCAACAATTGGAATCAGAGGCAGTATCTTCATTCAAAGCCTAACAGCTTGAAGGTTGATCATAGAACACAAATGGCAAAGCCAAGGAATAAAGGCTCCAAAGCATGTGAAAATGTCCCTTCCTTAGTTAAGAATTCAGATGTAAACCAGGTCAAAAAAGCTCCATTGTTCAATGGAAATTTTGATATATGGGAGGCAAGATTGAGGAATTTCTTGAAGACACAATGAATTGAATTTTGGAAATAATTGATTACTGATGACATGATGGACGAAAAATCCAAGGAGCATAATACAAGAGCAATGAAGGCAATTTTGAATGGGTTGCCAAATTCTGTGAAGGCCAATTTTGAAAATTTTTCGTCAGCAAAAGTCATATGGGACAATCTTCATGATCTTCGCTCAAAAGAAGCGTTGACAATGATCTCTGGTCAAGAATATGATGGAAAACAATAAATAAGTCCACAATCCATTAAGGAAGTTGAAGATAAGAGAGATGCCAACAAGGCTAAAGAATACTTAGATGATGAAAAGAACAAAGAAGACTTTGAAGAAGATCTCCCGAATAAACTTATGGCTTCCATGGAAGAGATTAACAGGTTGAAAAAGGGAAATGAGGAACTTAATAAGAAAGCGTAAGTTGGTGACCAAAACAAGACAAGGAAGGAAGTTGACCTTGTCAAGATTCAAGCTCAAGAAAGAGATGAAGAGCTCGCCAAACTCAAGGAGGAATTTCCTCAAAACAAAAGACAGCATCATGAAGAAGTCATATTCATGACAAATCAATTGGATAAGGCAAAGAAAAGGGAAGAAACTATCATGCCACCTTAAACAAATTTCAAGCAGAGATCGGTCAATACAAGGAAGAGGTCTCCTTTCTTAGATCTCAACTAGAAGAAGCAAGAAAACAAGCGCAAGGAACCGAGAAGGTGATGGAAACTTTGGCATTCATAGAAGGACAAGTTGATGAAGCAAAAAAGAAGAGAAACACAATGATATGCCAACTAGAAGAAAAGGATGAAGAAATCTTCAAACTAAAATCAGTCATCAATCTTCTCAAGGTTGAAACATGCGAAGCTACAAGAATAAAAGAAGAAATGGAGAGCAGTCTAGCAAAGGAGAATGAAGAAATATTCATAATGAAATCAAATACCATCTCCATTAAAATCGAATCACACGAAGCAACAAGGATGATGGAAGAAATGAAGAAGCAACTACTCGTGAAAGATGAAGATTGTGAACTTTCTAGCATGTGTTAACACTTTTTGGGATTCCTTGCACACCTTGGAACTCCCTAGTTGTCATGCCCTCATAGATAGCCTTACGTTTTTTGCGACTTGGGAACCCAACCAAGTCATTGAAAAAATAGTGTTGTGTCTAGCCCAAAGTATCCCTTTGTCTGAAACTTCTTTGTCTATCCCCTTATCACAATCGTAGGCTTAACTCCTGCAAGTCCTATTATGAAATTCTCCTAACACACTTTGTCCATGGGACACCTGGAATTCACTGACACTCCCTAGCAGAAACTCTTATTCATTCGTTTCCACACACTTTGAAATAGTTCTCCCTTGTAATGCCCCGACTCTCCCCAACACTCCTTGGTATGCATTGACAAGTCTATTTGGCATGTGTTAGCACACCTTTTTTTTCCACTTTCTTTACATAGCCTCTCTTCAAGGGCGTCCTCATAGGAAAAAATCATTGTTGAAATATTATGACAACACCTATTGGAAAATAACCATCTTATCCCCTGTAGCCCTTAATACCTTCTCAATGCATAATTGAAATGGTAGACTGATAACTAGATCTAAATATAGATCTCAATGTTCAAGGAAAAACCCAAATAGAAAGAATCACACCATGGATTAAGCATTGGTAAAATCAATGACCCCCTTTCAAGATTATGACCTTGTTTTTACCATTCTCAAATTTTAGATTTGAAACCCACATTAAGAAGGGGAGATTTGCACCTTAGCCTTTGCAAGCTGTGCCTAACATCAATCTATCTAATGGACTAGCTTGGATATTGGATATGTTGGGTGTTGGATTTCTAGAGTACCCAATCAATGCTTTTGAGGCCAACTCCCTAGCTCCAACTAAAATTTAGTCATATTGAAGAGGAAACTTGAAAATTCCTGCTAATAGGAGACATTTTTCCTTCCTTTTGATTGATTTACAATAAACCTTAATGGCTCTCCTTTCTTATCTTCCTTTTCCATTCTCCAACAAAAAAGCATTAATCTTATATCATAAAAAATTTATATAGGTAAGCATTGCAATCATTTTCCTCAACTCATGGGGTACCTTTACACCTCAACCAATGCAAGTGGACCTAAGTCCATGGTACAACCCATCACACTCTAAGATGGTTTTAATTGTCTCCTCAAAGTTAGGGCATACTACACCTTACAATGCCAAATGGCTAAGCCATCTTAAACTTGTGTGAGTTTTACCTTAATGGAACACATTCTAGCTAGTGATCATAAAAAATAATGCACCAACACCGCTAACGCACACCAAAAGTCCAAGATACCCGTAGATGTGGCCTGCTTTTAGACTACACCACCATAAAATGCACCTTCAACTTTGGATGTCCCAAAACAGTAATATCCTAACCCAATATGGCCTGTTTTTTAGATTTGTGTAATTCACTCCTTATCAAATCCTTGCACCTCACTAACACTCCATGAAAAATCTACTCCAATGGTCACCTTCCAAGTTCGAACACATCTTTTTGCAACATGAAAAAATCACTTGTATATGTTGCAACAACCTTGCCAACTTCTTTAGTGGGTCACACATCTATTTCACATTTCTTCTTCGTCTTGCAAAGTGGTAGTGCTAAGGTGAGGGTATCAACTTTGATCAAGGAATGTTCACTTAATACCATTACCAATTTCCTTCATGCAACTCTTGAAATATCTTAAGTTTGCTTCATAACTTCTCACGGTGCTTAACTTGCTAGTTTGTACCTCTATGTGAGACTACAACCCCCCAACCTCTCTAACAATTCCACCTCTTCAACCCTTGTTAGTGTCTTCTTAGACATTCACACATGCCTCAAACAAAACGTAACACAAGCATCCAAAATGTGCATGCTCGTTTCATCTTTTAATGCCTCGCTGAAACCACATTATCGCATTGCTTAAAATGAAATGTTCACAACTTAAAGCAAAACACCTACTTTGCTTATGACAACCTAAACTATGCAAGTGACTTCGAGATGACTTCATTTTCTCAAGATAAAAACACATGGTCTTACAACCCCATTCACACAACAATTTGAATATATTTAACCTAGAAAATGGTACATATGCTAGTCCTTTCAAATTTGTCACATGACTTTCAAGAAAATAATACTTCTGTTTTAACTATCAAATCCACTCACTATATACTCTTGTTATGTACACCCACCTAATATACAAGAACAATTAAATTTTTTCAATGTAACCAAGTTAAAAACACATATTTCCTCTTTACACTTAAATGTTTTCAACACAACCAAGTTAAAAACACTCTTACATTCAAATTCCAAAAATACATATTTACTTCCATAAACTTTAACAACAAAAACATTACATAAAATTAATAATCTTAAAATTAAGTCATTATTATAATAAATAATCCTACCCTTTCCATCACAACCAAAATCATGCACTAGCTTGTTAGTTCCTAAATACAACAAAGATATGTAAGTGAAAATACAAAAAAAATTAAATCATTATTATTATAATAAATAACCCTACCCTTTCCACCACAACCAAAATCATGTACTATGTGACTTCCTCAAATACAACAAAGATCTTACTATGTAAGTCAAAATAAAAAAATATTGTAATTATTGTTTTACAAGAAGCGAAATTTAATCATTTTTGAAAATTTGTATTAAATTTGCATTACGAAATCCCTCCCAACGCCATTCTTTGTTTAACCAACCTCCAGAACTGGCTTTTCATAAGGAGGGCGCCAAAATGGGATTGAAGAGAGTTGCGATTTATAGTTTTACCCGCAGCAGATCCGATATCGAACCCCACCACCGGATTTTCGACAGCGCCAATGTATGTTCCATGTTCAAAATCCTCTGTATTTTTGCATCCAAATTTTGTATGTTTAGAAATTAATCTTTGTGCTTGATATTGTTACTATTCCCAGGGATGGCATTGGCATTTGATGAGTCCGATTTATCAAAATAAAGGAGCAGTAGCAGAATACCCGAATGTGAGGCTTATATGCTCAAAAGGCCAACATTGCGACCGCCAGGGCCGTTGCCAGAATCTCCGCACCTCGCTCTGCCTCAAGGGAATAGAAAAGATGCTGCAGAGCCCGGAAAGCTATGTCACTATCAGTGAGTTCTTGTTCCATTTATTTATTTTTTATTTTTAGATTGTTGGAAATCCTTAAATTTTGAAAATAAGTAGAATTTACTTAAAAAAAGGTATGTTTCACAAGTAGAAATTACCTAAAAAAAATTGTTGATATTCTGCAATGAGTGAAGCAAACAAATACTGTGATCTGTTCACCCTTTCTCACAAACAGTGAAGCCCAACGAGCTAGATGCTTTACATAGGCCGATGCCTGCCTATGAAAGCTATCGAAAATTGGTGAATGCATTCAGGTGTCACCAATTGCCTGCTATGCAGAGATCTACTTGGCGTAGAGGTACTTGTGGCGGGCCTTTCACTGGCCAAGAGCCACTTTCTTACCTAGTCGGATACTCATTGCTCAACCGATTGCCAAAGCTCCATAAGAGATGCATTTCCCAGTTCTAGTGCTAACACCTAAAGAAACAAAATGAAATTGAAAGGAAAGGACATTAAGCCTTAGCGCTTACAAGCAACCTGTTAGCCCTCAAAATGCATGCATTTTCAGCATATTTTTTCCAGTAGTTCATCTAATCTTAGATCAAGGAAGCAAAAAGGAGATTGGTGTAACAGTTAGGAGGACAAATTCAACATTTAGAAGCATGCATTCTCCAAAATGTTTCTAAATATTGTAATATATATACATGCAAATTATTTTTTTAATCTATTCTAAAAGGATGTTGTTCCGAGATCCTAGGTTGGACTAAGACAATGTGCATGAGCATATCTATCTTGCCAGTGATGTTAGCACAGAGTAAGAAAATACTATTTGTGTCTGTGGACCCTAGATAAGGGTTTTGGATATAGAAGCAATTAAGCAGCACAAATCAACAGATTATTTGGATACCCATTACAACATGGGTGCACAGATCAAAATGATGGTTGAAGCCTGGGAATATACATTTGCTAATTGGTGTTTGTATATCATTCCATTGCATCATATTCATAATTCTTTAATGCCTTACTTACACCTCTGTAGGCTGGTACTGTAATTGACTTCATGCCAAAATATAGCAATAGAGGTGTGAACCATACCCTACTGCTGGAAACAAGTCTGAAAATGCAATATCTGTGTGATTGATCCAGACTTTTGAAAGGTGGCTGCATCATCTGTGCATCAGTGTCATCTAATGATATGTGGCTAATATGCTCATCCTTATCCTATTATAGAGCAATGAGGAAGCATCAATAGGCATTATCTCTAGAAGCATTATGGTATGGCTGAGTTTGTAATGACACTGTCAAATATTTTCCATGGAATCTGCATAGGAGGCACAATAGGTAAACCTTCATTCCTGTAGGCACATGTGGTAGAAAGTTAGCCCTTATCAGATCCATATCTCTTGTTTCTGTAGTGCCAGCTATTGCATACTTATTTTTGTTGAGAATTTGGAGGGCTGGAGATTAATTCAAGTTCTCTTCTTGATAATTACTTGTGAGCTTACTTGAGTTATTTATGTCTTCTCTTTAGCTTATTTAATCTTTCATCATGTGAATTATCAAAATACATGAGACACACAAATTAGGCTCCTAGAACCAGGGAAAAATCTCTCCCTCTTGGAGAGGAAAACCCACGAGAAATTCTTCTTATAGATCTTCATATGACAAGTATCATGACTCAGACTTAGACCCTTGACCTATGGATGCTTCCAAGACCTTGTTACTTCTTCTTTGTCGATATTCCATGCTCATCTTTCTTTCTTGCACCAGTCTGTATTGTCCTTTCTCTTATTAACTACAGAGATTTACCTTCCTCTCTTTTCTTATCCAACAGTGACCGTTAATTTTCATATCCACTTAAGACCTTCATACTGCAGACCCGATTCTGTCATAGACAATAGGTGCATATTAGTGAGATTTCCTGAATCTCTTATTCCAGATTTGACAGCAACATACATACATTCATCCGCTTCATGGTAATCCACACACATCATGGTGATTTGTTGAACTTAACACTGTTCCGTTTCAGCGAAAATGACACTTATATACTGCACTTTTCAACAGAGGAATCCACAAACTTCAGCTTCAGAAATCCATTTTTATAACTTCAGTAAATCCACATTTTATATCTCCTTAAATCTGCATATATATCACTCCTGAAGTTATCCGCAATTTGCTTCAGGTTATCTGTACTTCTGCTTCAGTCAATGGTGGAATTTCTGTTCTAGAGACCGCAACTCTTTATTATATTTCTGGTTATCAAGTATATACGCCTCCTTTTCAAACTTAAGTCTCCATTAGATGTTGTCAAAGGTTTGCATTCCAGCTTAGATATATCCGCATTGTATTACTAAGAAAATTTGCACTTAGTCACATATGTAGTCCACAATGTATCTATGAAAAGCCCGCATTTCTATTTCTGAGATTCACCAAAAATCTTACTCAAATAAACCGCAGAGGTGTATATATATATATATATATATATATATATAGTGCACTTGTCAAGTCTTTTAGGCCGACCATACAGTCAGCTAGAAGGCCGACTTCTCAGCTGATAATTAGGTCGACGTGTAGCTGCATATAAACTGACTTTTATCATCGATCTCCAGCGTTGAGTTGAGTCAGTTTCAAACCATCCTTTTGCGGATTCTTTTGCAAGGCCTTGGAGCATCTCTTTTGACTAGATCCTTCATATATAAATGATACTTAATTACATTTTTATCTAGAAGACAAAGCCTTAGATAAACATCAAGAAGAAGTCTATTTAACTTATAATAAAATCTTGCTCATGAAACCCAAGAAGCAAGTACAAAATACATTTTATTACCTTTGTCTTCTTCTTTACATAAAATACATAATTACATAGTCAATATGAAGACTGACCTAGTTACACTTTTCAACACTCCCTTTTAACTAGGGATGTATTCATACAGGTACATGGTCACTTTCAAACTGAAGAATCTCATAAGAAGAATCAGATTGGTAATCGCATCTATATAGCATCATATCAACCAGCATTGTCCTAGTGCAAGGCCTTGACTAACAACCCCATCTCTCAACGAGACAATGGGCTACAATGTTGGTGAGACACATGACTTATAGACACCAAAGTCATTGTCTCTCCAAGATACACACCCCACCTAGGTGTTCCCAGAGTATGACCTTCTTGGATTATTCTTCTCTTGGGTAGCCAGCCCTCAAAGAATATCGGTCCTTGACTAATTTTATATTGAATGCCCGATCTCATTCTCAAAGAGTATCGAATGCCAGATGATTACCCAATCCTCTATTCTGTCTTCCAGGTGAAGACCAAAATGATGTGTCTATCCATTCTCTTCACATGGCCTTCACTAAGACTTACGACTGTTAGTCTTGGTCTAGTGCATGACACATGTAATAGAGAATTACATACGTCACTCCCTCTTAACACAGGAAGGACATACTTCAAGTTTCTTCCAAGCAAGAAACTTACCACCAGGCTCCCTATCAACCAGGGTCCTGTAGCAGCAATCCAACTACTCATGAAGAATTCCTCCCCTCGATGTCATGGATATCGATATTGAGGAATCTTCAACTTTTGGCTTCATAGGGCATAGATCATCCGACCATCCATCACTTTCAGTCACGAGTCATGTCCACTATCAGAAAGTGATTCATCAATCTTTATCATCTGGTCCATCGTTATGTCATGCTGCTTTCCTTCGAATCACCTCCAAGGATCATACATCATTTCTCATGATTAGCAGCCTTGCACAAATTCATCCAGATAAACATAGTGTTAAATTTGGACAACTAGGTCCAAACTCCATGTTATGATGCTCAGATTAAGAGGCTAATATTTTTGTTGGATTCCTCTTTCGGAGAGGTGTAAAATCCATATATAATATGTCTTAATCCGATGAGCAGAACATTTATTTTGAATTTATTATTCATAATAAATTATATGTGCAGGTCGGCCTTAAGGTTTCACACCCCCAGCAGATGTGCCACACGCCCCAATGATGGATATAAATACAGGCAAAGTTGGAGAGCATTTCATCACAACACAACTCACATCTTCTTCTCTCATCTGAGATAGTACGAGCTTCTTGGAGGACGAGTTCAGCCACACGTGTGAAGGAGAAGAAGGACAAAACAGTACGGCTGAGTTGAAGGACGATTTTTCTGCAGTTAGGGTTTTGTAGAAAGTTTGACCAGCGTTGACTTTGGTTAACGCATGGTCCAATTGGGCTGAAACTTTGTGGGAAGTTCGATTTTAGAAGGCCGTACTATTTGGCACAGAAATCGAGGTCAAAGGGTTGACCAATTTGCTGCTGCGTTGACTTTTAGCTTGCTGCCCTGCGTTGACTTTTTCAGGACAGCGTTGACTTTTTGGAGTTGACTTGGGTTGACTCGTTTGCTGATTGGAGGACTGTTGTGACACATGCTGGGTTGGCTGACCAAGGAGACTTTGCTGGTTGAAGCATCCTGTTGACCGCCGTAACGAACCACCACATTTTTTCTGTTTCTGATTTGTCTTCTGTAAGATCCACTTATATGTTCTATCTGCATTTTGCTTAACTATTTGTATGATTGTTGTGAGAAAAGTAAAATTGCTCCTAGCATAGAACATCTACAAAATTTACATGGTATCAGAGGTGAGGTGAAGACAAACTCTATCTTTAGCAATCATCACCAGAAGAAATGGGTTCCACTAGTCTTGAATTCAAGGAGAATGACAAGCTGAATGGAAGGGATGACTTCCATGCCTGGAAGATGATATTAGATCTCAAATTGGAGGATCATTATCTCTTGGATCATGTGACAGGGAAGATTCAATAACCTCCATCCAATGCTACTGCTGCTGTTAGAAACAAGTATAAGAAGGGTGAAATCAGAGCAAAGCTGTTGATCAGGGAATCCATACATAAGAGTCTGGTTGCCTATATATCTAAACTAGGCACATCTAAGGAGATGTATGACAAATTGATCCTTATGTTCAAGGTAAACAATGTGAACCAAGTGCTATTCCTCAAGAACAAGTTGAAGAATATGAAGAAGGGCCGTGATGAGTCTATTCAAACTTTCTTTCTGAAATTGACCGAAACAAGGAACAATCTGCTAGCTATTGGGGAGACAATAGCTGATCGTGAGATGGTTCTCACCGCACTTGGAGGACTCCCATATGAATGGAAAGTATTCACAACTACCATTCTCAACAATAATACCATTCCTAACTTTGATGAGCTTCTGTCTAGATGTATGCAAGAAGAAACAAGGATGAAGGAATTCGTTAATGACAGAAATGCTGCCTATGGTGCTCATACCCGAAAGAAGAACTCTGGTGGTTCTAAGGACAAAGGAAGAACAAGGAATCAAGAGAAGAAGGGAAAATGTTTCACCTGCCATAGGCCTGGTCACTATGCTAGAGAATTCCCCTTCAAGAAGGATTCTCTCGATAGTGATGATAACAACAACAACCAAAGGAATGGGAATCGAAGAAATGACAAATCCAAAGGAAAGAGGAAGGCTCACTTTGGAGGAAACAATCAACCTTCTAAAAGGTCCAAAAATACCAGGTATGAGGAGTCTAATGTTGTTGATAAAATAAATGAGTATATTCTTGTATCTGCTCTCTCAGCTGCATCTCCGCCCGACACTATGGATGTCTGGCTAATCGATAGTGGTGCCTCAAGACACATCACCGGATTCAAGGACACACTTTCTGACATGGTTGAAAGGGATACTAATCTAGAAATTATCCTTGGGGATAATGCCACATATCTCGTGAAAGGGACAAGGACTGTGACCCTCCACTTGTCTCAAGGACAAGTCCTATGTTTGCAAGATGTACTCTATGTACCTAAATTGAAGAAGAACCTTGTGTCTGTATCTGACATGGAAGACAGAGGATTCAATGTAACTTTCTCTGATGGAAAGGTGCTCATGTGGAAGGAGAGCTTCAAGGAAGCTATCTCAATTGGTTTTAGAGTAGGTACCCTCTACTAGGTTGGAGGGAGTCCGTTGAGAGCTATGACTTGTGATACTATCCGTCAAACCGAACTATGGCACCGAAGATTTGGACACCTTCATTACAAAGCCCTTCCCGAAGCAAGGAAGGTGGTGACAGGGATGCTGGATTTTGGAAATAATCATGAAGGTGTATGTAAGGGCTGTGATGAAGGAAAACATACAAGGGGACCTTTCCCCTCAAGTGTCACAAAGACATCTGATATATTGCAACTGGTCCATTCTGATCTATCTGGTATGTTGCCCGTGACATCCCCGGGGGGATGTTCTTACTACATGACATTTACTGATGACTTCTCTCGCAAAACCTGGATATACTTCTTGAAGAAGAAGGATGAGGCTTTCATGTGGTTCCGTACCTTCAAAGCCTTTGTGGAAAATATGACCGGAAAGAAGATCAAGATTTTGAGGACCGACAATGGCACTGAATATGAGTCAAATGAGTTCAAAGACTTTTGCAGAGAAGCCGGCATTAAGAGGGAGACTACCACTGCATATACTCCTGAGCAGAATGGTGTTGCTGAACACAAGAATAGGACTATTGTGGAAGCTGCCCGTGCCATGCTATGTGACCAGGGTCTACCGAAGTTTCTGTGGGGAGAAGCTGCAAATACTGCTGTGTATATTCAAAACCGATGCCCTCATTCCACTTTGGACTCCAAAACTCCCGAAGAGGTTTTCTCTGGTAAGAAACCTGATGTCTCACATTTTAGAATTTTTGGATGTCCCGTCTATTTTCATGTGCCGAAAGAAAAGAGAAGTAAGCTGGATGCTACTGGGAAGAAAGGAATGTTTGTGGGCTACAGTGAGACTTCTAAGGCCTATAGAGTCTATGTACCTAGTCAAAGGGAAGTAGAGATATGCCATGATGTCACTTTTGACGAAGATGCTTCCCTGAAGAAAGTAGTAGATCTTCCAAGATCTGAAGAAAATCATGAAGAAAGGCCCGGAAATCAAGAAGAACTGCAGGATGAGACAATGCCTGATATTGAAGGACCAATGGACCCTATTGATCCGTATCCTTCACTGGGAAAGAGACCATCATGGCTCAGGGACACCCTCGAAGATGCTGAGGGTCATGCTGCCCCAAGGGGGACATTCCGAGAAAGCAAGAAGCCGTGTAGATACCAAGGGTATCTAGCTGCCATGAGTACTATTGTACAATTTGAACCTGGATCTTTTGAGGAAGCCGTAAAGCATCAAGTTTGGAAGGATGCTATGCACAAAGAATATGAGTCCATAATTAAGAATGATGTCTGGGATGTGGTCCCGAGACCGAAGGACAAATCTGTTGTCACCGCGAAATGGCTCTACAAGATCAAACATGGATCTGATGGGAGTGCTGAAAAGTTCAAGGCAAGGTTTGTTGCCCGTGGCTTCTCTCAAAAGGAAGGAATTGACTATGATGACATATTTGCACCCGTGGCACGATATACCACCATTCGATCAATCATAGCCCTTGCTGCTACGCAAGGATGGAGTCTTCATCAGATGGATGTCAAGACCGCTTTTCTGCATGGTGCAATAAAGGAAGAGGTGTATGTGAAACAACCTCTGGGATTTGAAGTTCAGGATCGAGACACTCATGTCTGCAGGTTGAAGAAAGCCCTCTATGGGTTAAAGCAAGCACCCAGAGCTTGGTACGAGAGGATGGATAGTTACTTGATGAAGCTGGGCTTCACTCGAAGTAATGCCGATCCGAACCTTTACTTCAAGGTTGTGCAGGGGAAGCCTCTCATTCTAGTGCTATATGTGGATGACCTCTTCCTGACAGGTGCTGACCCTCTCATTCATCAATGTAAGAGGGAGCTCGCTGCCGAGTTCGAGATGAAGGACCTAGGATTGATGCACTACTTCCTAGGCCTGGAGGTCTGGCAGAGACCTGGAGAGATTTTCCTTTCTCAAGGAAAATACATTGTGAAACTTCTAGAGAGATTTGGTATGGTGGACTGCAAGTCCGTGTCAACACCGATGGAACTCAACTTCAAGAAGTTGAGTGGCAGCGCTGCTGGGCCTATCTTGGCCAATCCTACCGAGTATCGTCAACTCATAGGAGCTTTGATGTTCTTAGTGAACACCCGACCGGATATATGCTTTGCAGTGAACACTTTGAGTCAACAGATGGTTGAGCCTCATCATTTTCACTGGGTTGGTGCCAAGAATCTTCTGAGATATCTTCGGGGCATGATAAACCATGGGCTGAGATACACTGCCGGGAGTGTGACACTCCGTGGATATACTGATGCCGATTGGGCTGGCAGTGTGGTGGATCGTAAGAGCACATCGGGATGCTGCTTCAATCTTGGTTCTACTTCGATCTCATGGATGAGCAGGAAGCAGAAGTCGGTGGCTTTGAGCACCGCGGAGGCCGAATACATTGCTGCTAGTATGGCCTGTTGTGAAGCAGTTTGGTTGCGGAAGCTCTTTAGTGAGCTGTTTGGACATGTGCTAGACACCACTGTGATACTCTGTGATAATCAGAGTGGGATTCGTATGACTGAGAATCCTGTGTTCCACGACCGATCCAAGCATATTGATATCAGGTACCACTTTATCCGGGATATGGTACAGCGAGGCGTCGTAAGGCTCGATCATATAGGAACCGATGAGCAGGTCGCGGATATTCTCACTAAGCCCCTGGGGAAGGTCAAGTTCCTAACCTTCCGTGAGAGTCTTGGTGTCGTGGAAAGACCCTATGATGTGGGTCCTGTTGGACGATGAGCTCGGGGAGCTCTCGGGGGCTTTGGGGATAGCTTCTCGGAGCTATAAGCACTCATAATGCTTCGGCCCACCCTTGTGATGATGAGCTTGCTCGCCTCATTTATCTCCGTGCCCCGTATGCATCCTACCCATTGAGTTCAGGGCTCATGGGAAGTACCTCTCATTTGGCCAATGAGGTGTGGAAAAGTTAGAGACTATTAGCAAAGACTGATGGACGCATCAGAGATTGCCGTACTCTCTATCTAGGATGGCACGGTCCAACCACTTGGTCTGGGATCAAGATTTGTGAGGTCTGGGACCTCTGCCTGACTTCGGGTCAGATGAACCAACTTTGGGTTGGTTGGATACCCTTTATGAGTTTGATAGAGGTTTCGAACCTCTGGACTGATTAATGTCAGTCGGGGGATGATGTCCTTGTGACTGACCCACTTCTGTTCTGAAATAAAGAGGCCAGCAAAGCAAGTTATGGCGGGATGACGCACGATGTTTGATTGCACTGATGGATGGAGTTCTCCCTAGTTGAGAGGGAGTGTTAAATTTGGACAACTAGGTCCAAACTCCATGTTATGATGCTCAGATTAAGAGGCTAATATTTTTTTTGGATTCCTCTTTCGGAGAGGTGTAAAATCCATATATAATATGTCTTAATCCGATGAGCAGAACATTTATTTTGAATTTATTATTCATAATAAATTATATGTGCAGGTTGGCCTTAAGGTTTCACACCCCCAGCAGATGTGTCACACACCCCAATGATGGATATAAATACAGGAAAATTTGGAGAGCATTTCATGACAACACAACTCACATCTTCTTCTCTCATCTGATTTAGTACGAGTTCCTTGGAGGACGAGTTCAGCCACACGTGTGAAGGAGAAGAAGGACAAAACAGTACGGCTGAGTTGAAGGACGATTTTCTGCAGTTAGGGTTTTGCAGAAAGTTTGACCAGCGTTGACTTTGGTCAACGCATGGTCCAATTGGGCTGAAAACTTGTGGGAAGTTCGATTTTGGAAAGCCGTACTATTTGGCACAGAAATCGAGGTCAAAAGGTTGACCAATCTGCTGCTGCGTTGACTTTTAGCTTGCTGCCCTGCGTTGACTTTTTTAGGACAACGTTGAATTTTTGGAGTTGACTTGGTTTGACTCGTTTACTGATTGGAGGACTGTTGTGACACATGCTGGGTTGGCTGACCAAGGAGACTTTGCTGGTTGAAGCATCCTGTTGACCGCCGTAACGAACCACCACATTTTTCCTGTTTCTGATTTGTCTTCTGTAAGATCCACTTATATGTTCTATCTGCATTTTGCTTAACTATTTGTATGATTGCTGTGAGAAAAGTAAAATTGCTCCTAGCATAGAACATCTACAAAAATTTACACATAGACATATGAACTTTTAAAACCAAAGTTACCTCAGTGATGACCTTTCACCATGACATGTTCCTATCGGCATCAACATCCTTTATTCATATTGACACATCTCCTAATGATATGTTTTGTTAAGGGTCTTCTTCTTTACCAGACTTCTGTCAGAGTCTACATATCTTCCCATGAGATCTCCTAGTCACATCTTCTTGGCTTCCGGATGATAACTGCCTTTAGACATGGTTGCATTTCATGATCTCTTCCTTTCTGCACATTCTTCATTCCCAAGAACTTACAAATTTTCCAGTTCCTCGTTTATATACAACCAACTCATATTCCATGAGGATATATATATGTTGATTTCATCTGTCAGTGCATCGAGAGATAATCCTCCGTAGATCATACTTCTAAATGCCGAAGTTCATTACCTGCAACCATATGACATGACTTCACAGTATCCAGTGTCAGCATATAAATATGTACATACCTCATACCTTTTTTTTTTCTTGAGTCATCCTGTAGCAGGTTTTCTAGAATGAAGAGATTCATTCCCTTGACTTGCTCCATCAACACGTCATCTGAATTTTGTTTCCATGATGACCCTTGATCTTGATGACTACCTTCCATTAGTAATGTTATTAGAGAGGATTTCCCGGAGCTGTTTCACCAGGAGCTCCTACCATGCTTCAATCAGGGTGCTACACTACTTCCTATCTTACAACCAACATAAATCACTTAAAGGAGAAGATGATCTCAATCATAGTGGAGATCCCTTGCTTCTTCTTTCTTAGATTACTTTTCTTCAGGTTCTTCCCTCATTTCAGAGACATGGGCTTCTTCCCTATTTCTCTTGTCCTTTTCAGATTAAGGACAATTTCTATTATAATGCCCAAGTTCATCACATCCAAAGAATCGTGCTTTGTTCATATTTCTTCTTCTACTTTGAGGACCAAACTTATTGAATCTTCCTTTCTTTCTGGACATGGCTGCAAAGGCTTGATTCCCTTCACTTGATTCTGTATCAGCTTTGGCTTTCAGTCGTGTTTCCTCTATTTTACATAGAGACCCTAAATTGTGGAATGGTGCGGCTTCTTTCTTCTCGAATAAGCCTGAAGTTAAGTTTCCCTATTCTTCTAGCAGAGCATTCAGCACCACTGTAGTCCTCTCAGTGTCAAATATTACTTCTCCCAGTTCCTATAGTTGATCTCAAAGAGATTGCTTCTCCTGCAGTACTCACATAGAATAGCTCCACCAATTTCTCATATATTCCTTTTGATGATTCTAGATTTAGTACATCAGAGATGAGAGATTTTTTTATGGATTCTGTAAAAATCCTTTGGGCTCTTATATCTCCTTTCATGTATTTGGCATGACTTCATTGTCCTTGTCTTCTATGTAGGAAAGTTGAAACCCTAACCAGTTTGTTGCTTTCTTTGCAAAGAAGACATTTTGATAGATATATATGAAGTCATAAAGATACTTGAGTAGATGCTTTTCTTCTTCTATCAGCTTTCTTGTTGAGGATGATGGCATGAACTCCCTCTTAAACTGATTTCAAAGTAGGTGATCTTGAATCCTCCTTGCTGTGTGGATTATTTGAAAGTCTTCTTGAGATGGTTTAAGGATTTCCTTGATTTGACTTTTCACCCAAACTTTAATTTTTGCTTCCTTGGGTGTCTCTTTGTCAAGCCATCCTTGTGTTCAGCACCTTTGAACTATTCCTCACCACCTCTGGGTATTTCTGTAGCTTGAGAGATAGCATTAGGTGACACTGTGAAATTCATTACACCAAACTTTGATGATATCCCTGTGAAATTTGTTGCAAAGTCTTTGGATATTTTGGCATGAAAACCTTGCAGCTTCTGACACAACTATAGGCAACCAAACTTCTTGAAGGGCTCCATAGCACTGGGATATTCATTCAAAAATTTCAAATCCAGATGCTCGTACCTCACACACTAACATCCTTTATTTAATTTCTTCTTCGCTGTCATTTCTCCTTTATACTATCTCTACCTCCTTGCTTGTGACACCTAAAAAATCAAAACTAGACAGCAACTTGTTTTGCATGGTGAACCAGCTCTCCAAAGGTGACACTGAGATGCTTTACATGCAAGATTTTGGATGATGAATGACAAAGAGAATCTTAGGGGCAAGGTTTAAAAAGTAATTCGACAACTTTAGGGAGAATGATGACACATGTGACCACAAAAGGAAATGATTACAGAAAATATGATCTTTCATGCTTAGTGATCATGATAACTAATTTGCTTACCTCACCTCTATCTTTAGCCATTGAAAACTTGACATCTCACACTACTCTGTGATTTTCTGCAAAAAAAATCAATTTCGTAGCGAAAATAATTAAAGTTCTGATAGATTCGCTACGGAACTGTCAGGAAGTTTCATAGTGAAATCTGTTGTTTTTCCATTGTATTCGCTACGAAACGGTGGAAAACTAGCAAGTGGATTATTTTTTAATTTGAAATCATGGGAGCGAAAACTGAATGATATGAGATGGATTTGACTTGTATGACAAGGCACAAGGTGGATTTAGACTTAGGGTAAACCATATCACATGTGTTTTTTTATAAATTTCATGAATTTGATTATGAAAAAAACATGGAACCTAGGTTAATGATATGTAAGACCCTATCAATGAAAATTTTAAAACTAATTAGTGATAACAGTGTCCATTGATGACATATTAATATATCCTAAGAATGAGGAAGAACATATTGAACACTTAGCAACAATATTGAGATTTCTAAGAGAGCATCAATTGTATGCCAAGCTTAGTAGGTTCAGTTTCTTTCAGACAAAATTTCATTACTTGGGGCACATGGTTTCGAAGGAAGGTATAAGAATGGATTCAAAAAAAGGTCAGAGCTATCATGGATTTAGAAACTCCTAAGAATGTAGATGAGGTAAAACAATTTATGGGAATAGGAGGTCACTACAGGAGGTTCATCAGGAACTTCTTGCATATTTCCTATTATATTACATCATTGTAAAGGAAAGGGAAGAAATTTGAATGGATAGAGGAATGTGCAGCTAGTTTTGAGCAGTTGAAGTTTCTTACGAATGCTCTAGTTCTAAAGATTGTAGATCCAAATAAAGAGTTTGTGGTATGTACATATGCTTGCAGGAGACGACTTGGTGGAGTCCCTATGCATGAAGTACATGTGGTATGCTACGAGTTAAGGAAATTGAATTAGCACGAGAAAAACTATGTGACTCATGATCTTGAGTTGGAAACTATCATTCATGCATTGAATATGTGGAGACATTATCTTCTTGGCAGGAGGTTCATTTTAATGAGTGATCGCATGGGCTAAGGTACTTGTTTAACTAACCAAATTTGAATGTCAGACAATCTAGGTGGTTGGCCACACCTATTGAGTTTGACTTCAAGATCAGGTACATTAAGGGCAAAGAGAATAGGGTTGTAGATGCTATTAGTAGAAGAGTGCAGGTAAATCATAGAGAAATTATGAGTTCATATGGGATATATTTACATGATCAGATCTTGCAAGTAGGAAAACATGATCACATGTACCAACAACTTAATCACATGTTAGAACAACAGGGTACAGGTGAACATGATGTGGACTATCATCTCACGACAAATGGCTTTGTTAAATTTAGGAACAAGACCTATGTGTCATAAAACAATGAGGTCAAGAAGCTTATCTTGAGGGAATTTCATGTCAAGCCATATTTAGGTCACTCGGGATATCATGAGACATTAAAAACGGTTAATAAGTTCTACCATTGGACGAATTTGAAGAGAGAGGTGGTTGAGTTTCTTGTGAGATTTTTGGATTTCTAACAAGTAAAAGTAGAGTGTAATCATCTAAGAGTTTTCTTACAGCCGATTCTAATTTGATAGTGGAAATGGAAGGTAATTTCCATGGATTTCATTATAGGTTTTCTGAGGACATCTAGATAACATGATTCTATTATGGTTTTGGTTGACAGGTTGACTAAGGCAACTCACTTTGTTCTAGTGTAGTCTATGAATTCAACTAGTGAGGTTGCAAGGTATTCATAGGAAGATTGTATTTGACAAAGATGCCAAGTTCACTTCTAGGTTTTGGAAAGATTTGTTTGTAGTTCTAGGGACAGATTTGGTCTTCGATACAACTTATCATTCACAAAAATATGGACAGATAGAGAGGGTCAACAGTATTTTTAAGGATGTGTCGAGAATGTATGTTATGCATCAACAAAGGAAGTGGGACGAGTACCTTCAACAGGTGTCATTTGCGTATAATAATGAGTATCATGAGTCTTTCAAGATGAGTCCGTTTGAGGCACTTTATGGGAATATTTTTAATACTCCCATCAGTTGGAGTAATCCAATGAAAAGGGTATTGATTGGACCATATATGTCGGAAAATATGGAATAATAAATGCACATTATCAGTAAGAATCTGAAGCTAACATGGGACAGGAAGAAGAGTTGTGTAAATAAACATAGGGTTTTTAAGGAGTTTTAGGTTGGGGAACATGTGTACTTATACATTAATCCCAAGAAGAGCTCCTTAATGATTGTATCATGTGCCAAGATGGCACCTTGGTATTGTGGGCATTTCGAAATGCTTGAGAGGTTTGGACCAGTGGCCTACTGACTTACACTTCCTCAGACATTGAAACTCCATGATGTTTTCCATTTTTAATTTCTTAAGAAGTATGTGAAAGATGTTTATAATGTGATTGACTAGTCTATATTGTAGGTGAATCGAGAAGGATAATTACAGTGAGAACCTGAGTGCATTTTTGCAGCGAAAGATGCTCATGCTTCCAAATCGAGCAATTGAGCAAGTTAAAGTGTGGTGGAATCACTTTGGGCCTGATGAAGCTACATGGGAGATATTTTATTAGATGCAAGTTGTGTATCTTCCTCTAGTCGCTGGTTGAGCGGATGCATTTTGATATATTTTTTGATGTTGTGTTTTGGTTATGTCTATTTATGCATATATATGTATGTAAATACCATATCGAGTTGTGTTATAAAGCTCCAGTAAGTGGTATGGTGTTCATGGTATGATGGTCATGGTATAATATGATGTAAATGCTACATAGAGCTATGTTATAAATATCCCGACATCATTTATTTTGTTGGTTTATAAGTGTCATTGAACACCGAAGATGTTATTCCCCTAAGGGGGAGGGGTTTGTGACAAACCCTAGTTGCTTTCTTATGTAAATAAAAATAATAATGTTATGGGACATGTATTCCAAGTTGAATGTTTGGAAAAAAATAGTGATGGGTATCACTGGTGATTAATTAATGGCTATGGAAATTGGAAAAGGCAAAGTGGCAATAATTGACATTTTATTTATGAAATAGAGGAAAATAGGAGAAAAGGAAGCTGAAAGGTCACATATTTGCATGAGGGTGAAATTAAAGAGAAAATATAGGAAAATGAAGAAAATAGAGGCCTCAATGATAAAAATTCTTTTGACGATCAATTCATAGCTTTTGTCAGTTGAAATTTTTGTCAATGTGTGAAAACGTTTTTCAATTTTGGCTTGGAGCTCTTTTCTATTATCTCATTCTCTTATACTCTTGCACGCTTATATTTTTCTTATAGTACTCTTGGAGCACTTTGGCATACATTGGACTTGGATAAAGAAGGCAAAGGAAAGTGGGAAAGTGCAAGGGAACGGGTGGATCAACAACTACAAATGGATTTATTTGCAGGTAATATGTTGCATGCATGATTTCCTTTATGCATGGTAGATGCATGTGCTTTTATGATTATGTTATGTCATTGGCATGAAGGATTTCCTAGATTGACAATCGTTTTAGCCTTGCCTTGCCATTTCCTGGATAACCATGGTGTTGTGGGTTTTTTCCGTTTTATTTTTTTCTACTTGGTTCTCATAATTCCTTATGGTTGTGGGTTGGAACAGACACTCTTCAAGCCTTGGAACAACTTGGGTTGAGTTACTAGTTCCAGATCCTAGGTTGGAAAAATGTTATGTAGCCATGGAAAACTAGGTAGAGACAGATATCGTTGGTGTTAGTGATGTCCGAATGTGAGGTGGAATCACTCATTAAGGGTTGAGGTGATTTGACCTCTGGAAGCTGTGGTTTAGTTTAGTTTTGTTTATTCCATTATATCCCACATTCACACTTGAAATATGGTGCATGGGTGATTCGTTGAAAGACAGATTTGGTTTGGTCCAATCTATGGTTGAGTGGTACGTGAAAGTCCCTAACTTGGTTGGATTTTTCATATGTTAATAAGATCTATTTTTTTATTGTATTCTATGAGTAAATTTAGTTTTTGTTATGTGGCTTTGATGGTTTTTCTATCATGATTAGTATTATGGTTATAATAATGGTTTCCTAATAGGTTCTAACTATGGCTCTTGATATTCTTTGTTCAGTTGATGAATGGTTAATGAATGCATGAGCTGAAAAATTTTATTGCATCTATTATGATAGGGTATTAGACCATTTTTATAATTCTCAAATAAGTATCAAACCCCTATGTTCAAATACACATTCACGGCCTATAAATTACATGTTCACAATATGTTTGATGAAATGATTGTCATGGTTACACATCCTTGATCAAGTTTAGTGTGAATAGATTTGTATGGATGTTATTTATCATTCTGAAAATTCTCACTGAGTTATGAGTAGTGGTCTAGAGGCTAGCATCAATGGTGGCTGAAAATCTGGGACTGCAACCTGTAAATTGGAGGATTTGGGTTGCAACTGCATGGATGTAGTTTTGTGCATGTTGCTGGAGGCTTCCAACAACATGGAGGCTTTTTTTGGGTGTGGTTGTGGGCCCAGGGCTAAGAAGAAGGGTTCCAGTTTAGGGTTTGGACACTTGGGGTGGTTTTTCAACCTGTGAGTGACATATAGCCCCTGTGGAATGTGGTGAGTTGTCAGTAGCTTTCCCCACTTCCTTAATTCGATATCGGAGGTCGGGTCAGGTCATAGTAGGTCTTCCTCTCATGTTTAACCTGGCAGGCCGGTGAAACTGGGTAAATGTGGGAGGGGTGGTTATACATATAAAACAAGATATAAGAACATTTTACACACTTGAACTCGGATAATAGCCTAGGTTTTGGTGGTAGAATTGGTTCTAGTATAACATGTCCTTCAAAGATATAAGATGTAATAATAGAGTAAATTATTGCATAAAACCTGAAATAGGTAAGTCAATTCATGAGTAGACTATAAAAATTGGCATACATATAATTTGCATGACATGATGTCCAATTAATGGTAAGAAGGATCTCTTAAAATAATTCAGTTGTTGAATTAGGAAGAATGAAACACTGTGTAATATAATTGTATCTCATTTTAAAAGATCGATCTACGATTTTTCGCACATCGATTATATAATTAAATTGTTATCAGAATGAAAAACACATGTTGAACATGGGCATTGATCTCTCTACAATTTGAATTTGAAAGAATAAAAGAATTTGAGAGACCTTGGTTATCTTTTTCATGTTATTGCACTGCCTTACCAATTATCCTTATTTTATTATCCTACTTGAAGTTTGAGTCAATATATTTTTTTTCCATTATTTGAGATAAATGTGAATCCATACATGCCAACCATTTATGTGATTATTGTCCCAAGTATTTATAGAAAAATATATAGCAAAAAAAATAGTTATATGCTATAAGGCTCCATTTTGTTTTCTTAGTGGTATCTCCTAAGAACAATGGGAGCATGTAAAAAAGGATAAATTGATACAATGACCCTAGCTTGGATTTGATAATAGAATCATAAACATGGCTTAAAGCTTGACATGAATGTTGGAGAGAAACATAAAATTGATGTAGCACATGGATTCGTTTTTTTTTTGTTTCTTTTCTCTATATGTAAGTATCAAATCCCATCACCAATTATTCTGATATGGAAAGTTGGCAAAAATATTCTTGCAGATTGATAATGCTCCTATGTGATTGCTAAACTCCTAAGTTATTAAAATAAATCTATTGAATAGAATTTGTTCAAACTTTTTATCACAAGGCTTTTTTTTCCTACTAGAAACTATTGTTAATATGGCCACCAAATGCTAAAAGTGTGAAGCCTAGCAAGCTTCATAAGCATTAGTTTTTAATTATTATTATTTAACTATTTAAATTATTTCCTTTGTATTCATTATTTGTTACTTTTCATAAGTCATTGGTTTATGGTTTCCATTAGTAGCAATGATTCTTGCAATCCCCTAACCCTTATTTTTCACTGATTCATGTATTCTTCTATCACGGTAAGATATGCAAAGGAAATCACAAGACGAAGAGAATATACCCCATCTTTACGTCTAGATACTCTTTGAAGCCCATCCATATCTTTTATCTCACTCAGTTATAAAGGTCTTTCATTTCATAGTAATTCCATTCATCTCCATCCCTTTGACAAAAATGTTTAATTGTTGATGGTCAAGAGACAAGATAGTAAAAAAAACACTCTTTTTAGCAGTGAAAGTAAACAAAACATTATGAACAAAAGAAATACATAGAAAATATTGTAATTTAATTAATTAGTTTGTACACTATATAACGAGTTACAACATATTACCAATTAGCATCACTTTTTGTTAGCTTTTCAAATGATGAAATAATTAGCTTTATCTTTAACAAACCATATATCACACAAGTCATATTGTGTCAATCAAAACAGGAATCAGCAATTTTCTAGTAAGGGCCTTTTTATTTCCCAAGTAAGTGAATTTTTTTAAACACAGCCTATGTTTGAGTAGCAAGACCCACCAAGGGATAAAAAATGTGAAGTCCATAGTATGATAGTATGTATATTAAATTTCTTTCCAAATGAATGACACTTGCCATGTCTGACATGGGTACACCAACTGTTTCAACTTCAGGAGCTTCTCTTGTCATGAAACATAGTAAAATGTCTTCAAAAACATCTTACACGAGCATCTTTCTATCATGTCTATAATCATAAGGCCACTAGCAAAGATATTTTTCAAAAAAATTATAGACAAATTTCTATTTTATTTGTTTCATATCAGGTGCATAATGTGATTATAAAATTGCAGGCTGAAAATCACTCTCCTCCACTTCATAAACCTCTATATGCATATTATAATTATGTTTTTTTGTATTTTCTTTTGATGGATTAACACTCCCCTGTACCAATAATTCTATGGATATCAAACAAAGATTTATTAGTTTTTGAAATATCATATGACTATTTTCCCAAGGGTAAAGGAGTAAAGAATAATCCTTTATGGACTTATCCCTTTATTAAATGATATACCACTAGGAGAAGACAAGTCAGTGACGTGAAAGAATCTCACAACATGGAAGCAGAGATAAATATAAGACAAAAAAAAATTATTCTGTAGCTTGATCACTTACACACATAAAGAAATCAATAGTCATAGCTTACTAAAAAGTTTCTATCTAGTTTTATAGCTCCAAGATCATTCTTGTAACTTTAAATGAACATGTGCAAAAAAAAATGGTAAGGAGATCTTGTAGTGGGAATGATTTTGCAAGTCCCAACAACATATAGTAAGTGCTAGTTGTTCATTTATGTGTGCGGCCCTAACACTATATATATATATATATATATATATATATATATATATATATATATATCCACATTCACCCATTTCTTCATATGCATAAGGAACAAAAAATCTTACACTAAGATGGACACTTGGTATAATTATTACGGCTGAGTATGAAGGCCTCATATTAGGACTCCAGATAATTAGAAACTTATGAGGTAAAAAAATAGAAATAATGGGAGATTATGAGTTGATTGTAAAGCAAATTAAAGGATAATATTCAGTTTACAATCCTAGACTAGGCCGATACAGAGAGTCTGTTCTAGATTTGATTAATGATTTATTGAAATGTAATTTTTCTACAATACCAAGAAGACAAAACTTACAAGCACATTCTTTGGAAACATTTGCTAGTACTTGTAATTTACCTTTTCAGCCTAATCACATATATACTACAGAAGTAAAACATAGACCAGTAATTCCAGATAACATCAAATATTGGAAGATTTTCTCATAAGACCAACAAATTTACCAATTTCTGAATAATGAAGGTGAATTTCAGAACTGTAAGATAGACATTGATTGTACCATAGATCAAGATTTAGATAGTGAAATTTATGTAAATAATGTAGATGTAAACAAGGTAAAGTTTGATAAACCTACTAGATTTAGTCAATCAGATATAGATAAGTTAGAAACAGTAGAAATTGATGAGATCATTAATGAAGAATCCGAAATATTAAATCTCAAAGACAATTTTTTACCAAAAGGTTTAACTCCCTTAGAAGATCTATTTGACTCAAATGATGTTGCTAGAAAACATACAATGGAGCCATTAAGATTTGACATTGAGGAATGCAATATTGGTACAGAATTAAAACCCAAAATGATCAAACTTTCCAAATCTTTACCTCAACTGGAAAAAGAAAAATACATAGAACTCATAAAGGAATTTCAAGATGTTTTTTAATGGAGTTATGAGGATCTCAAATCCTATGATACAAACATAATTCAACATCAGATTCCTATAAAAGAAGATCAAAATCCCTTTAAACAAAAGTTGAGAAGAATTAACCCTGTTTAATTGCCTTTGATAGAAAAGGAAGTGAAAATAATGTATGATGCGCAAATCATTGCACCAATCAGGTATTCTGATTGGGTTTCTAACCTAGTTCCAACAAGAAAGAAAATAGGAGAGATTAGATTATGTGTTGACTTTAGGAATATAAATAAAATATCCTTGAAAGATAATTACCCTTTACCAAAAATGGATCACATATTACAAAGGGTACTTGGTTCTTCTAGGATTTCACTGTTAGATGGTTTTTTAGGGTACAAACAGATTTTATTCCAAAAATAAGATCAGGCCAAAACAACCTTTACTACTCCTTAGGGCACTTTTATGTATGTAAAAATGCCTTTTGGTTTAATGAATGCAGGGGAAACCTTTCAAAGAGACATGGATATAGCCTTTGCAAAGGAAATACATGATTTCTTATTAATTTACTTAGATGACATAACTATATTTTCTAAAACTGTTAATGAACACTTGGATCATCCGAGACAAGTTTTTATTAAATGCAGGAAGTTTGGCATCTCTTTAAATCTTAAGAAAATATTATTTGTATTAGAAGAAGGCAAGTTACTGGGACACATAATATCTAAGGAAGGAATCATAATAGATCCTACTAGGATAGAAGGAATTATTAACATCAATCCACCAAGAAAAATCAAAGAGTTACAAGCATTTCTAGGTAAGATTAACATTTTAAGAAGATTCATATCCAACTTAGCTGAGATAATTAGAGAACTAAATAAAATGCTTAAAAAGGATTAAGTTCTTAAATGGACTATTGAGGCCAAATAGTCATTTGAATCTCAAAGGCAATTTTTTACCAAAAGGTTTAACTCCCTTAGAAGATCTATTTGACTCAAATGATGTTGCTAGAAAACATAAAATGGAGCCAGTAAGATTTGACATTGAGGAATGCAATATTGGTACAAAACTAAAACCCAAAATGATCAAACTTTCCAAATCTTTACCTCAACTGGAAAAAGAAAAATACATAGAACTCATAAAGGAATTTCAAGATGTTTTTGATTGGACTTATGAGGATCTCAAATCCTATGATACAAACATAATTCAACATCAGATTCCTATAAAAGAAGATCAAAATCCCTTTAAACAACAGTTGAGAAGAATTAACCCTGTTTTATTGCCTTTGATAGAAAAGGAAGTGAAAATAATGTATGATGCGCAAATCATTGCACCAATCAAGTATTCTGATTGGGTTTCTAACCTAGTTCCAACAAGAAAGAAAATAGGAGAGATTAGATTATGTGCTGACTCTAGGAATATAAATAAAGCATCCTTGAAAGATAATTACCCTTTACCAAAAATGGATCACATATTACAAAGGGTACTTGGTTCTTCTAGGATTTCATTGTTAGATGGTTTTTTAGGGTACAACCAGATTTTATTCCAAAAAGAAGATCAGGCCAAAACAACCTTTACTACTCCTTAGGGCACTTTTATGTATGTAAAAATGTCTTTTGGTTTAATGAATGCAGGGGAAACCTTTCAAAGAGACATGGATATAGCCTTTGCAAAGGAAATACATGATTTCTTATTAATTTACTTAGATGACATAACTATATTTTCTAAAACTTATAATGAACACTTGGATCATCCGAGACAAGTTTTTATTAAATGCAGGAAGTTTGGCATCTCTTTAAATCTTAAGAAAATCTTATTTGGATTAGAAGAAGGAAAGTTACTGGGACACATAATATCTAAGGAAGGAATCATAATAGATCCTACTAGGATACAAGAAATTCTTAACATCAATCCACCAAGAAACATCAAAGAGTTACAAGCATTTCTAGGTAAGACTAACATTTTAAGAAGATTCATATCCAACTTAGCTGAGATAATTAGAGAACTAAATAAAATGCTTAAAAAGGATTCAGTTCTTAAATGGACTATTGAGGCCAAATAGTCATTTGAATCCATCAAACAGGCCTTAACAAAAATTCCAGTCCTTAGAAGTCCCGACTTTAAGAAGGATTTCATCATTTTTTCATTTGCTTCAGAGCACACCATTGTTGCAGTTTTACTGTAGAAAAATGACCAGGGTTATGAACAGCCCATAGCTTTCTTTATCAGAACACTTAGAGATGAATATTTGAAGTACAATATCATGGAGAAACAAGCCTTAGCTTTGGTAAAGGCCATTAAAGACTTTAGAGTTTACATTTTCTATTCTCACATCATTACCTATGTCCCAAATGTTGTAGTAAAAGACATTCTTACTCAGGATCGTCCTGATGGAAGAAGAGGCAAGTGGATTGCCACTATCTTAGAATATGACATAGAGATAAAACCCACAAAACTTATCAAAGGTCAAGGTTTAGCCAGACTTATGGCTGAATCAAATTGTAATGCCCTTAATATAAATTTTATTGCCCAAGTAGATGATCAGAAAGAGATGGTGACTCCAGAGATTAGTGCAGCCTTTTTAGACTCACCATGGTATGCAGATATCATATTTGTATTACTAAACTTACAAGCTCCTCCTGGATTGTCAAGAACTAAAGCTAGATTTCTAAAGCTTAAGGCAGTAAGATTTTACATTTTAGTCAATGTACTTTTTTGGAGAGATCATAGTGGGATTTTATTAAATTGTTTAGTAAAAGAAGAAGCTTACAAAATACTAGAAGAATTTCATGCAGGTGATTGTGGAGGACATATTTACTGGAAGACTACTGTAGACAATATCCTGAGAGCTGGTTTTTACTAGCCTACTTTGTTTGTAGATATAAAAATATATGTGACCTCTTGTGACAAGTGCCAAATCTTTAAGGGTAAGAAAAATCTGTTACCCCTGTCTCTAAAGCCCATCTCTATTGAAATGCCATTTCAATAATGGGGTCTTGACTTCATTGGAGAAATTTACCCCCCATCATCAACCCAACACAAGTGGATTAAAGCCATACCCTCTAGGCAAGCCGCATATACTGTCATTATCTCCTTCCTAGAAAGTAACATTCTTTCAAGATTTGTATGTCCCCAAAAGATAATTACTGACAATGCAGCAACATTCAAATCTAAAAAGATGATTTACTTTTGTCATAAAAACTACAAGAAAAAATCACATTGGTGAGGGTCATGCTTGTGACGGACCTTTAAGGTCCGTCACCAATGTCACATATGGTGACGGTCCTTAAAAAACCGTCACTGTAAGTGTATATAGTGATGGTCCTTTATGGTCCGTCACCAAAGACATTTTCAATGACACTTTTGGTGAGGTTCGTTAAAGGTCCATCACTAATTCTCCCTTTGGTGACACTTCTAGTGACGAACTTTCAATGACCCTCACCAATGCTCTTTTTGTTACTTTTGGTGACGGTCAAAAAATGTTCGCCATCATTGATCATTAAAAAACCGTCACTGTAAGTGTATATAGTGATGGTCCTTTATGGTCCGTCACCAAAGACATTTTCAATGAGACTTTTGGTGAGGGTCATTAAAGGCCCATCACTAATTCTCTATTTGGTGACACTTCTAGTGACGAACTTTAATTGATCCTCACCAATGCTCTTTTTGTTACTTTTGGTGACGGTCAAAATATGCCCGTCATCATTGATTCCAATGAGTTTTTGATGACGCTATGTGCCTGTTAATATATTTTTTGTCAAAAGATAACCATTTAATACAATTATTGTGGAGTATTTTTTATAATATGTCCAAGGCCATAGTGGTTAGGGTCAATCAATTTTTTTAGAAGTAATTAGTGTGTATAATTTCCCTCAAGTAATGACTAGTCGAATCGAGATTTCCTATGAGTCAACACATGATTCATATCTATTAAGTTTATTATCTAGCAAATTCCCTTTAGATAAAGTTCCACTATTGTGTGTAGGAAATATATTATTTAATACATAATCAAGCTTTGACAATTCTATTAATGAGGAAGACCTAACAATCCTCAACAATATGGGCACACCTTAAATTAATGCTTTGGCACACACTAACATTTCTTAGCACCGCACATGTCTTGGAACATCTTTGTACCTAGAACATATTGTGATGACACTGACGCCCAAGCATATGGTGGCATGCGCTAGCACAACATGGAAATCTCCTAGCATGTGTTGGCATACTGCATATAGTCCCTAGCATTCCCTGGAACACCTTGGTTGAATGCATTAACATACATTAACACTTGGTACACAATGCCACTTGGCATGTATTGGAACCTATTATTAGTGTGCCTAGCATGCCCCTTTTCAAAAAGATAAAGTCCTGACTTATTAACCCTCTTAATATTGGTTCTTCCTTTTGTTGCCTTGACACATATTGACATACCCTGGCACCCTGCACCACAATATCCTTAGCACCTAGCATGTATTGGCATATCTTGGCACTATTAACTGGCACATGATATAATTAGCACACCCTAGAACTCCCAAGCACACTTTGGGAATTCTTTACTTGCCTTGATATTCCCTAGCATGCCTTACCAATTCTTATCATACCTTGTCACTCCCTACTTGGCATGACAACTAACACTCATTAACACTAGTCTCCGGCACACGTTCCTCATATTCATTAGCTTCCATGAATTTTTACCTAGTGCTCCCTTAATGTTTTTTCCTAGTAATCCTTAACACTCATCAACATGCATTATCACTCTCTAGCACACCTTAGCACTCTTCAACATTCCCTTCCACTTCATAACATGCATAACACTAGTCCCTGACACATATTGGCGCTTGGAAAATATTAGCATGTATGGAATACGTTGAGATGCCTTGGTATGATTTGGCATGGTTTAATGCACCCACACTGGTTAGATTTTCTACATGGTATTAGAGCAGGAATTTTTTGGACGGTGAGTTTGCAGAGAATATCTAAAGATTTTGGTGTAAAATTTTCAAAAAAAAAAGAATATTTGGATTCCTTGCGAAAATCTACCGAAATGGAAAAAAAAAAAAAAAAAAAAAATTGGTCGAATCAGAGCTCGAATGAGGGAGATATCATCGATTTTAAATCAACTCTTTTTTAGAAACTTTTTGTAACGTTGGGATAATTACATTGTGCGCAAGTCAAGAACCTATATGTACTTGAGGTACCGGATGCATGCAAAGCTTTGAGGAGAAAGGCAGAAGTTAGAGACTTGGTGGTTTATATGGAGCATAAATTACCTCTCAACATGCATTCTCATGAGAAGCAGTCTCAGAAGGTTGTGGAGTAGCTGCCACAATTGGAGAAGTAGAGAGGAGACCGAGTGGAAGCATCCACTCAAGTAGAGACCTCCATGAGGGGGGAATTTTGAGCCTGCAGATAGGAAGAGGGAGCAACCATACCTCAAGGTGTAAGGTGGGGTGATGTGTAGACATAATCCCAAGATAATAAATTTGGGCAAGGTCTATTGAGATGGCGTGTCTCATGGATCGAACCTGGCTACGAGGAGCCCACAGTACAACAGTAGTAGGAACGATCAGTTAGATTGATGTAGTCAAATGTCAACAAGACAAAAATCAGAGTGACAAATGTCAAATACTGGAGCACAAATCAAAGTTAGCAACAGTTCAAAGGGCACGGATGTAGATGTTAGCAACAGCGCAAAGAATCCAGTACTAGACAGGTACAGTAGCTAGCAGCAGTCAAAAGACTTTGTTGACAGATGCATTATATTGTTTTAGTTGTTCGGAGGCTATTCAGTTTCAGGATTTGCAGGTGCAAACAACACTAGAGAAGTGTAGCATGCAGAACATTCCAAAGGTATCAGATGGGGATTGATTGAATTCCTTTCTTGTTGAGAGGGAGTGTTGAAATTTGCAACAAGAAACAGTGAAATTGGCAACTAGAAAGGACAAAAAAAAATGCACCCACACTGGTGAGGAATTTTGATGTACCAGGAGTGAGGCATGTGAGGCGTCTAATTTATTTTTCCCTTGAATAAATTGGACAATAAATTGTAATTTCTTCTCATAACAACTTGTGTCAGTTAACTAAGTCATGATGATTGAGTTAGCTCAAGAAATTCGATTGAAGGTGATCGAGGTGGATATTGGTGGCCACTCGCCTATTCCACTTGGGCCCTCGCCATTGTCTCTTTCAGTTTTTTAGTTTCCTTAATTATAGCATAATTTACTATTTTTGTCAATTTTTCGGGTCCTGAACTTCTAGAGCCGTTTTGAGGCCCCAAACAACGTTTTTTGGGCATGAAAAGTTTGGAAATTTCATATAAATTGCATTAACAGTTGTATTCCTCGGAGAGATCTTTCTAACGAGGTATCATGTGCGTCAAACGAAGATCATATGACCAAGTTACGACCCCGGGAAGTTGGCTGCACAACTAACCCCAACGGGGCCCATAAACTCTTGGTGTTACATCTCCTCGTGTTAGGGTTTTGGTTGTTTAGGGTTTTATCTTATTTTTAAATAATAAAAAGACCCTTCATCCTTATTGTAACACAGTTCATAGGAACATAACTATTAGTTGTCTTTATAGAAAATTTCCCATGTGCAATTATAAAGTCATTGGGATGCCATGATGGATTGCGCAATCAAGGAAGGTTGATTTTCCTAATTAATATGGAGATAATTCCATAGGAATTGCGTGAGCAAGGAAGGCTGAAGGAAGGCTGAGAATTGGCTAAGTATTAGACCGATTTTGCCTAGATCAACAAGAGACAATTGGCAGAGTGCTGGAGAATCTCAAGAGAGATTAAGCATTGTATTGTTTCATGATTCCTTGAATTAATACACAATAGAGACAGAGGGTGTTTGAGCAGTTGCTTACTCCAGATACATCTTTTTTTGTGCGATTGATAATTTCTTTCTCTTACTTATATGTGATTGTGCGATCGTGTTTGTAGGAAGGATTCAATATCTTGTTTTAGTACATTACAAGATCAAATTGAATCCCGTTGGTTAGATTTTATACATGAAATATAAGAGAGGATTGATACGATCTTGTCTTGCGGTGGTTATAAAGACAAACATAAATGGAGGAGGGCTTGCACTGTAATTTAGATCCAGAACAAAAGTAGACACAAGCGTAATATTGACTGAGCTAACCCTAGTTTGAGGGTTGAAATTGAGATCTGAAGTTCAATACAAGATTCAGTCAAAGAAATGCCCAAAATCTATGGATACATATGAGCTAGGTTGAGTCTCTTATGGAGGCAAGAGTCGTGGTTTTTTATATGGGTGGATAGGGTTTGTTCTACAACAATTAGAAGTACATAAGTATAGTGCCCTAGTTAGGATAGTTTCCTAGCATGTTTAGTTCATAAGGTATGCCCTTAAGACTATGAAAAAATTGCATAGAAGAAGAGCAGTTGTGACCCTTAAAGCGAGGTTTATTTCTGAAATATAGACCGCAGATCTGGAAGATGGTTTGCAAATTCAGTATGTGTGGAGATAGCAGATCCAAAGGAGGGTGGAACCTGAGCAGGAGATTGAGCATGCAGAAGAAATGTGCCATGTGAAGAATGGATTGACATGTAGAGGAGTTGATTTGGTGGACTATCCATGGATTTTTAGACAAATATCTGAAGCAACCTATAAAAAATTAGTCAATGGACTATTAGTGGTTGATTTGTGACCCTAGTTCAGTCATCTACAGATTGTTAGAAGGATGATAAGAGGAGTAGTTCAGATTTATTTATATATTGGAAAAAAAATATCAAATTGTCGATACACAAGAACAATGATTTTAAGAGGACTCAAACCATTGTTATGTGGAAGATTTGAAGAGCCCTAGATGAAGACAATATTGTGAGCCCTAGATCAATAAAAATAATTGATTGTGGTTGGGAAGATTGATGGTAGTCCAAGTATAGTTGGAGGGTTGTTAGGTGACTGTCAAAGAAGAGCCCTAACTCTTGTACTTGTGAAGGACAACAAGATTGGTAGAAGGGCAGTTGTATAGGGCCTAAGGATGTGCATAATTTGAAGGACTAAAGTAGTAGTCAATTGGGCCAACCAACTAGCCCTATTTCACTATATTGTAGAGGATCAATTCAGTGAGAAGAAGGGAAACCTCCATAGCCCTAGACTTCTCATCTTGGAGCCTTAGTATGGAAAAAGTAGGCATACCAAAGAGTTGTTCACAAATGGAGTTGTGAACAACTTGTTACCACTCAAACTAGTAGTGGACCTAAAATGGGTTCCTAAGAGGGAAACATCTAGGACAAGGGAAATGGTGGAGGCTTAGCCCATTGTCACCACAGCTAAGGCTCCTTTCTCTTCACAAAATTTCGCCAATGGGAGGAGTCCTGGTAGTTTAGGAATTCACTCGTATACTATAGGTCAATGAATAGGTTGGAAGTGACCCTAGAATCCCTTTCCCTAAGATAGGATATAGAGTGGGACATGTTTGCCTTTTAAGCAAGGGACTTGATATTCTAGGGAGAGAGGAGGGGGATTGAAGGGTTGAGGGAGAAGAATAAGACTTATAAAGGAAGTTACCAATCCCTAAAATCCTTTGGGAACTTGGATTCCCAAATGGTCCTTGATGAAAGGCCTTTTACACCAAACGGGACCACATGGGGCCAAGTGGACCCAACCTAGGCTCGGGGATGGAATTTAGCAACCAATGATGTTCCTATCTTGGACAGTGTGAGGGGAAAGGATTAGGCAATATTTTTTACTTCGATGGGTCAAATTGATCCTACTAGGTTCTAGCCTTGGGAACACCTATGCAAAACTTGATCCTAGAGCTAGGGCTTGAAGTATCTGAAGATTCCATCGTCGGAATTGGCCCAAATTATGAGGAGAGTGAAGGCACCCACCAATGTAGTTGCTTCTAGGAGATCAAAGTTTTCCTCTAGCTATATTCTTGGGAAATTGATGCCCTAGGTTACCTAATGGGGCTAGACCTAAGGAAAAATGGAAAATTGTGAAAAGAGGGGGGGGGGCGCTATCATCACCCTTTTTGAGGTACTAGTGAATAATTCACTTGGGGATATGGAGTCAGGGGTGATAATGAACAATAATTCAGTTTCTTGACCATGGAGGCCCAGAAAGTCAACTTCGTCCAATGTTAGAGGAAAACGAAAAGTGACCTTCAAGCATTTATACTTCATACAAGTGGTGAAATTTTATTGAAATAAAATGATCTCTACTGTATTTCATTCGTCCAACAATGGCCCATACATTAAATAAGATAAATAGACACATAATTCCACATTTCCATCATGCAGCAATTAACCCTAGTTATAGCGAAATTCAATAGTATGCAACAACAACAAGAATAGCATTAAATTTTCACTCACAATGTTAGAGAGTATATCCAACCAGCTTCACATTTGCAAAAACAAATCTCAAAAATAAAAATAGCCCCAATCCATACATCAAAATGCATCCATCATCCAAAATAGTCCTCCAAGGAAAAATGTGAAGTTCTCTAAAGATAGAGAGATCCCAAATCAAGTGATGATACAAATGAATCCAACTAACTCCTATTTATACATTGATTAGGAGTTGATCGAATTAGCTTATGGGCCTACATTAGCCCCTAAATATAAAATAATATGCAAGTAACCCTAAATTTTGGTGACAATCCCACCAAACTATCTCATACATGGAATAATAAGCCTCATAAGAGGTCAATTGATGTCTTAGGGCCTTCTAGGAGGTATACTGGGGTCCATGAGTGCCATAATGATGCATGGGACCCATCAAAAGTGTTGGACAAGGGGGTGGCCCCTTGTTCTCCAAACATTAAACTTGTGGCGCTCTCATTAAACTTGTGGACTAAAAGGGTTGTGTGTGGTCACCATCAGCAAGTAGGTCAAGTGTTGTCTTGTTCATGATAGATTGGTTGTCAAAGGATTAACACCAATCCCTAGTTTTATTCCTTGTATCAGTGTGATTGTAAAGGGTCACGATCCATGGTAGCTTTATGATATAACACAATAGGCATGGCGAGCCGTGACATGCCTGGACGAGGAGTTCCAGGCCCATTCAAAAGAATCATCCTCTGCAGATAGTGTAAGACCATTGACAATCATGGATTTGGTGAAACTGCCCCACTCCACAACAAAAGAACCACGCAGGCCCAAATCATGGGCGCTTTTCCATCTTCCAACTGTGAACAACTCTGAAGGTCGTCGGCCCGCCTTAGGAGATATTCAGTCCTTAATTGAGCTTTACATCAAGGTTTGAAGGCTCAAGTCCACTTTAGGGTCGGACATCAAAACAGGGACCACATGCTTGGATTTTAGTCCTATGAAGAATAATGAATGAGCATTAATGAACAGTGAACTTGAAAGGGTGCACAAGTGAAGAAGATCTTGACAGTGGGCATATTAGAGCAGATTGTTGACCAAATATTGAAGTATTTGGAGCGCCATGTGAAGACACTCTTGAAGCACCTTGTGAACACTTTCTTGGGGAGTTCTTGAAGAAGCCTTTGAAGAGGCTTAGAGCAGGTGTAGAACTTGGGATGGCAATTGAAGACACCTGCTCTAAGTGAAGAAGATCTTGACAGTGGGCATATTAGAGCAGATTGTTGACCAAATATTGAAGTATTTGGAGTGCCATGTGAAGACACTCTTGAGCGGGCCAAGGAGATATTCAGTCCTTGATTGAGCTTTACATCAAGGTTTGAAGGCTCAAGTCCACTTTAGGCTCGGACATCAAAACAGGGACCACATGCTTGGATTTCACACAAAAAAATTATGAACAAATGTCGTATAAATTCAGAGATAAAAGCTACATAACAACAAGGAGGTCGAGATGACATAAAAGAAGATTATTTGGGAAACATTTTTTTATGGTTTGTGGGTCTTGAGCACATGTTTCTAGCGACTAATTTAGTCAATAATTCATCTGAGATAATTGCAGATCCAAAGTAGAACAATGAAAGAGAAAAGGAGTTTTTGGTGGACGTCTGAAGAATTTAACTCAAACTGTCTGTAGTTTGGATCATCCTAAAATCTGTGGACAGGTATCATCTATGGAAACTTGGACCTCCAGTAAACTTTGCACTTGTTAAAATTTGTTTGTGGGTGTGCAAAAATTGAAAACAATAACTTGTGACAAGTCTCTTCAGGAAGGAAAACCACCAGTGACAAAGAGAAATCTAATTTTTGGAAGAAAATCGGACCCGTAGCTTATCTCTTGGACCAACATCTGACTTTAGTCTCGGTCCTGTAGCAACTAGTGGAGGAATAAAAATTACAGTCACATGTGGTCACAAAATTGTTGGGGAAGCTCATTAAAATCTTGATTCTATGTCAGTCTTGGACATACATCACAACTTGGAAACCTTGAGGACAATTGTCTAAGATACCTTAGACCTATAGCTTATCTTTTTTGTGGACAGTCCTATGGCTTAACCAATTGGATTGGATTTGTGGGCATTGCCAAAGGACAATGACAGGCTTTTAGACAACTTGTGTTGAGCTGCCTTTGTGACACTTTGGAGCATCTTTAGAAGTATTGTTGAAGCAACATTAACATCACATCTTGAAGATATTTTGACATTGAGAGCAGTATATTGGGCATAGTTTGGTGCAGACTTCTTGGTAGAATTGATATGCATCTTGAAGCAGATTTGGAGTTGTCTTGAGATATTCTTTAAGACATCTTGAAGCACCTATTGAAGAACTTGTGAAGAAATACCTTGTTGGGAAAGTAAAGTGAAGACTCCCTTGAGAAGTTCTTGAAGAAGTCCTTGAAGAAGTTTAGACTAGGTGAAGAACTTGGGCTACCAATTGAAGACATCTTGAAGGTACCCCTGGATATCATGATACATCAATGATGTCATCGTGAAGTAACCTTGGAGATCTTTGTTTCGGTACGATGGAGAGCAGTGGTGACACCTTCTAAAAATAAAAGGTTGTCATTGATGATGTGATGTGGAGACTAAGTGTGTTTGGGCTCATTGAAGAAGACATTGGGAGCCGTGAAGAATAACCAAACACATCTTGACGAAATGAAGCTAAGGGTTGGAGACTAAGAGGTTGGAGCCTTGTAGAGACAAGGTTGGTGCCTTGAAAGATAGGGTTGGAGCCCTAAAGGATATGAGTCCTCAAGAGACCAGGTTGGAGCATGTACCAAAGATAGGGTTGGAGCCTGTACTAGAGATAGGGTTGGAGCCCTAGAGGTTGGAGCCTCAAAGTGGCAAGGTTAGTGCTTTGGGAAGACAGGGTTGGAGCACTAGAGGTCGGAGCCCAGTGAAGACCAAGTTGGTGCTTGGCATAGTACAAGTTGGTGCCTGGAAGGATTGAAGATTGGTGTCTTCATCTAGGGTTGGAGCTTTATACTATTGTATTGGAGTTATTGTAAAGAAGAGATTACTAAAAATATTTATTCTTATTGTTCATTTTGTGTTCTAATTATAAGAGATCTAAACTGGTAAAATTAACAATTGAAAAGAAATACTGATTCACCCCCCTCTCAGTATTTCCAACAATTGGAATCAGAGGCAGTATCTTCATTCAAAGCCTAACAGCTTGAAGGTTGATCATAGAACACAAATGGCAAAGCCAAGGAATAAAGGCTCCAAAGCATGTGAAAATGTCCCTTCCTTAGTTAAGAATTCAGATGTAAACCAGGTCAAAAAAGCTCCATTGTTCAATGGAAATTTTGATATATGGGAGGCAAGATTGAGGAATTTCTTGAAGACACAATGAATTGAATTTTGGAAATCATTGATTACTGATGACATGATGGACGAAAAATCCAAGGAGCATAATACAAGAGCAATGAAGGCAATTTTGAATGGGTTGCCAAATTCTGTGAAGGCCAATTTTGAAAATTTTTCGTCAGCAAAAGTCATATGGGACAATCTTCATGATCTTCGCTCAAAAGAAGCGTTGACAATGATCTCTGGTCAAGAATATGATGGAAAACAATAAATAAGTCCACAATCCATTAAGGAAGTTGAAGATAAGAGAGATGCCAACAAGGCTAAAGAATACTTAGATGATGAAAAGAACAAAGAAGACTTTGAAGAAGATCTCCCGAATAAACTTATGGCTTCCATGGAAGAGATTAACAGGTTGAAAAAGGGAAATGAGGAACTTAATAAGAAAGCGTAAGTTGGTGACCAAAACAAGACAAGGAAGGAAGTTGACCTTGTCAAGATTCAAGCTCAAGAAAGAGATGAAGAGCTCGCCAAACTCAAGGAGGAATTTCCTCAAAACAAAAGACAGCATCATGAAGAAGTCATATTCATGACAAATCAATTGGATAAGGCAAAGAAAAGGGAAGAAACTATCATGCCACCTTAAACAAATTTCAAGCAGAGATCGGTCAATACAAGGAAGAGGTCTCCTTTCTTAGATCTCAACTAGAAGAAGCAAGAAAACAAGCGCAAGGAACCGAGAAGGTGATGGAAACTTTGGCATTCATAGAAGGACAAGTTGATGAAGCAAAAAAGAAGAGAAACACAATGATATGCCAACTAGAAGAAAAGGATGAAGAAATCTTCAAACTAAAATCAGTCATCAATCTTCTCAAGGTTGAAACATGCGAAGCTACAAGAATAAAAGAAGAAATGGAGAGCAGTCTAGCAAAGGAGAATGAAGAAATATTCATAATGAAATCAAATACCATCTCCATTAAAATCGAATCACACGAAGCAACAAGGATGATGGAAGAAATGAAGAAGCAACTACTCGTGAAAGATGAAGATTGTGAACTTTCTAGCATGTGTTAACACTTTCTGGGATTCCTTGCACACCTTGGAACTCCCTAGTTGTCATGCCCTCATAGATAGCCTTACGTTTTTGCGACTTGGGAACCCAACCAAGTCATTGAAAAAATAGTGTTGTGTCTAGCCCAAAGTATCCCTTTGTCTGAAACTTCTTTGTCTATCCCCTTATCACAATCGTAGGCTTAACTCCTGCAAGTCCTATTATGAAATTCTCCTAACACACTTTGTCCATGGGACACCTGGAATTCACTGACACTCCCTAGCAGAAACTCTTATTCATTCGTTTCCACACACTTTGAAATAGTTCTCCCTTGTAATGCCCCGACTCTCCCCAACACTCCTTGGTATGCATTGACAAGTCTATTTGGCATGTGTTAGCACACCTTTTTTTTCCACTTTCTTTACATAGCCTCTCTTCAAGGGCATCCTCATAGGAAAAAATCATTGTTGAAATATTATGACAACACTTATTGGAAAATAACCATCTTATCCCCTGTAGCCCTTAATACCTTCTCAATGCATAATTGAAATGGTAGACTGATAACTAGATCTAAATATAGATCTCAATGTTCAAGGAAAAACCCAAATAGAAAGAATCACACCATGGATTAAGCATTGGTAAAATCAATGACCCCCTTTCAAGATTATGACCTTGTTTTTACCATTCTCAAATTTTAGATTTGAAACCCACATTAAGAAGGGGAGATTTGCACCTTAGCCTTTGCAAGCTGTGCCTAACATCAATCTATCTAATGGACTAGCTTGGATATTGGATATGTTGGGTGTTGGATTTATAGAGTACCCAATCAATGCTTTTGAGGCCAACTCCCTAGCTCCAACTAAAATTTAGTCATATTGAAGAGGAAACTTGAAAAATCCTGCTAATAGGAGACATTTTTCCTTCCTTTTGATTGATTTACAATAAACCTTAATGGCTCTCCTTTCTTATCTTCCTTTTCCATTCTCCAACAGAAAAGCATTAATCTTATATCATAAAAAATTTATATAGGTAAGCATTGCAATCATTTTCCTCAACTCATGGGGTACCTTTACACCTCAACCAATGCAAGTGGACCTAAGTCCATGGTACAACCCATCACACTCTAAGATGGTTTTAATTGTCTCCTCAAAGTTAGGGCATACTACACCTTACAATGCCAAATGGCTAAGCCATCTTAAACTTGTGTGAGTTTTACCTTAATGGAACACATTCTAGCTAGTGATCATAAAAAATAATGCACCAACACCACTAACGCACACCAAAAGTCCAAGATACCCGTAGGTGTGGCCTGCTTTTAGACTACACCACCATAAAATGCACCTTCAACTTTGGATGTCCCAAAACAGTAATATCCTAACCCAATATGGCCTATTTTTTAGATTTGTGTAATTCACTCCTTATCAAATCCTTGCACCTCACTAACACTCCATGAAAAATCTACTCCAATGGTCACCTTCCAAGTTCGAACACATCTTTTTGCAACATGAAAAAATCACTTGTATATGTTGCAACAACCTTGCCAACTTCTTTAGTGGGTCACACATCTATTTCACATTTCTTCTTCGTCTTGCAAAGTGGTAGTGCTAAGGTGAGGGTATCAACTTTGATCAAGGAATGTTCACTTAATACCATTACCAATTTCCTTCATGCAACTCTTGAAATATCTTAAGTTTGCTTCATAACTTCTCACGGTGCTTAACTTGCTAGTTTGTACCTCTATGTGAGACTACAACCCCCCAACCTCTCTAACAATTCCACCTCTTCAACCCTTGTTAGTGTCTTCTTAGACATTCACACATGCCTCAAACAAAACGTAACACTAGCATCCAAAATGTGCATGCTCGTTTCATCTTTTAATGCCTCGCTGAAACCACATTATCGCATTGCTTAAAATGAAATGTTCACAACTTAAAGCAAAACACCTACTTTGCTTATGACAACCTAAACTATGCAAGTGACTTCGAGATGACTTCATTTTCTCAAGATAAAAACACATGGTCTTACAACCCCATTCACACAACAATTTGAATATATTTAACCTAGAAAATGGTACATATGCTAGTCCTTTCAAATTTGTCACATGACTTTCAAGAAAATAATACTTCTGTTTTAACTATCAAATCCACTCACTATATACTCTTGTTATGTACACCCACCTAATATACAAGAACAATTAAATTTTTTCAATGTAACCAAGTTAAAAACACATATTTCCTCTTTACACTTAAATGTTTTCAACACAACCAAGTTAAAAACACTCTTACATTCAAATTCCAAAAATACATATTTACTTCCATAAACTTTAACAACAAAAACATTACATAAAATTAATAATCTTAAAATTAAGTCATTATTATAATAAATAATCCTACCCTTTCCATCACAACCAAAATCATGCACTAGCTTGTTAGTTCCTAAATACAACAAAGATATGTAAGTGAAAATACAAAAAAAATTAAATCATTATTATTATAATAAATAACCCTACCCTTTCCACCACAACCAAAATCATGTACTATGTGACTTCCTCAAATACAACAAAGATCTTACTATGTAAGTCAAAATAAAAAAATATTGTAATTATTGTTTTACAAGAAGCGAAATTTAATCATTTTTGAAAATTTGTATTAAATTTGCATTACGAAATCCCTCCCAACGCCATTCTTTGTTTAACCAACCTCCAGAACTGGCTTTTCATAAGGAGGGCGCCAAAATGGGATTGAAGAGAGTTGCGATTTATAGTTTTACCCGCAGCAGATCCGATATCGAACCCCACCACCGGATTTTCGACAGCGCCAATGTATGTTCCATGTTCAAAATCCTCTGTATTTTTGCATCCAACTTTTGTATGTTTAGAAATTAATCTTTGTGCTTGATATTGTTACTATTCCCAGGGATGGCATTGGCATTTGATGAGTCCGATTTATCAAAATAAAGGAGCAGTAGCAGAATACCCGAATGTGAGGCTTATATGCTCAAAAGGCCAACATTGCGACCGCCAGGGCCGTTGCCAGAATCTCCGCACCTCGCTCTGCCTCAAGGGAATAGAAAAGATGCTGCAGAGCCCGGAAAGCTATGTCACTATCAGTGAGTTCTTGTTCCATTTATTTATTTTTTATTTTTAGATTGTTGGAAATCCTTAAATTTTGAAAATAAGTAGAATTTACTTAAAAAAAGGTATGTTTCACAAGTAGAAATTACCTAAAAAAAATTGTTGATATTCTGCAATGAGTGAAGCAAACAAATACTGTGATCTGTTCACCCTTTCTCACAAACAGTGAAGCCCAACGAGCTAGATGCTTTACATAGGCCGATGCCTGCCTATGAAAGCTATCGAAAATTGGTGAATGCATTCAGGTGTCACCAATTGCCTGCTATGCAGAGATCTACTTGGCGTAGAGGTACTTGTGGCGGGCCTTTCACTGGCCAAGAGCCACTTTCTTACCTAGTCGGATACTCATTGCTCAACCGATTGCCAAAGCTCCATAAGAGATGCATTTCCCAGTTCTAGTGCTAACACCTAAAGAAACAAAATGAAATTGAAAGGAAAGGACATTAAGCCTTAGCGCTTACAAGCAACCTGTTAGCCCTCAAAATGCATGCATTTTCAGCATATTTTTTCCAGTAGTTCATCTAATCTTAGATCAAGGAAGCAAAAAGGAGATTGGTGTAACAGTTAGGAGGACAAATTCAACATTTAGAAGCATGCATTCTCCAAAATGTTTCTAAATATTGTAATATATATACATGCAAATTATTTTTTTAATCTATTCTAAAAGGATGTTGTTCCGAGATCCTAGGTTGGACTAAGACAATGTGCATGAGCATATCTATCTTGCCAGTGATGTTAGCACAGAGTAAGAAAATACTATTTGTGTCTGTGGACCCTAGATAAGGGTTTTGGATATAGAAGCAATTAAGCAGCACAAATCAACAGATTATTTGGATACCCATTACAACATGGGTGCACAGATCAAAATGATGGTTGAAGCCTGGGAATATACATTTTCTAATTGGTGTTTGTATATCATTCCATTGCATCATATTCATAATTCTTTAATGCCTTACTTACACCTCTGTAGGCTGGTACTGTAATTGACTTCATGCCAAAATATAGCAATAGAGGTGTGAACCATACCCTACTGCTGGAAACAAGTCTGAAAATGCAATATCTGTGTGATTGATCCAGACTTTTGAAAGGTGGCTGCATCATCTGTGCATCAGTGTCATCTAATGATATGTGGCTAATATGCTCATCCTTATCCTATTATAGAGCAATGAGGAAGCATCAATAGGCATTATCTCTAGAAGCATTATGGTATGGCTGAGTTTGTAATGACACTGTCAAATATTTTCCATGGAATCTGCATAGGAGGCACAATAGGTAAACCTTCATTCCTGTAGGCACATGTGGTAGAAAGTTAGCCCTTATCAGATCCATATCTCTTGTTTCTGTAGTGCCAGCTATTGCATACTTATTTTTGTTGAGAATTTGGAGGGCTGGAGATTAATTCAAGTTCTCTTCTTGATAATTACTTGTGAGCTTACTTGAGTTATTTATGTCTTCTCTTTAGCTTATTTAATCTTTCATCATGTGAATTATCAAAATACATGAGACACACAAATTAGGCTCCTAGAACCAGGGAAAAATCTCTCCCTCTTGGAGAGGAAAACCCACGAGAAATTCTTCTTATAGATCTTCATATGACAAGTATCATGACTCAGACTTAGACCCTTGACCTATGGATGCTTCCAAGACCTTGTTACTTCTTCTTTGTCGATATTCCATGCTCATCTTTCTTTCTTGCACCAGTCTGTATTGTCCTTTCTCTTATTAACTACAGAGATTTACCTTCCTCTCTTTTCTTATCCAACAGTGACCGTTAATTTTCATATCCACTTAAGACCTTCATACTGCAGACCCGATTCTGTCATAGACAATAGGTGCATATTAGTGAGATTTCCTGAATCTCTTATTCCAGATTTGACAGCAACATACATACATTCATCCGCTTCATGGTAATCCACACACATCATGGTGATTTGTTGAACTTAACACTGTTCCGTTTCAGCGAAAATGACACTTATATACTGCACTTTTCAACAGAGGAATCCACAAACTTCAGCTTCAGAAATCCATTTTTATAACTTCAGTAAATCCACATTTTATATCTCCTTAAATCTGCATATATATCACTCCTGAAGTTATCCGCAATTTGCTTCAGGTTATCTGTACTTCTGCTTCAGTCAATGGTGGAATTTCTGTTCTAGAGACCGCAACTCTTTATTATATTTCTGGTTATCAAGTATATACGCCTCCTTTTCAAACTTAAGTCTCCATTAGATGTTGTCAAAGGTTTGCATTCCAGCTTAGATATATCCGCATTGTATTACTAAGAAAATTTGCACTTAGTCACATATGTAGTCCACAATGTATCTATGAAAAGCCCGCATTTCTATTTCTGAGATTCACCAAAAATCTTACTCAAATAAACCGCAGAGGTGTATATATATATATATATATATATATATATAGTGCACTTGTCAAGTCTTTTAGGCCGACCATACAGTCAGCTAGAAGGCCGACTTCTCAGCTGATAATTAGGTCGACGTGTAGCTGCATATAAACTGACTTTTATCATCGATCTCCAGCGTTGAGTTGAGTCAGTTTCAAACCATCCTTTTGCGGATTCTTTTGCAAGGCCTTGGAGCATCTCTTTTGACTAGATCCTTCATATATAAATGATACTTAATTACATTTTTATCTAGAAGACAAAGCCTTAGATAAACATCAAGAAGAAGTCTATTTAACTTATAATAAAATCTTGCTCATGAAACCCAAGAAGCAAGTACAAAATACATTTTATTACCTTTGTCTTCTTCTTTACATAAAATACATAATTACATAGTCAATATGAAGACTGACCTAGTTACACTTTTCAACACTCCCTTTTAACTAGGGATGTATTCATACAGGTACATGGTCACTTTCAAACTGAAGAATCTCATAAGAAGAATCAGATTGGTAATCGCATCTATATAGCATCATATCAACCAGCATTGTCCTAGTGCAAGGCCTTGACTAACAACCCCATCTCTCAACGAGACAATGGGCTACAATGTTGGTGAGACACATGACTTATAGACACCAAAGTCATTGTCTCTCCAAGATACACACCCCACCTAGGTGTTCCCAGAGTATGACCTTCTTGGATTATTCTTCTCTTGGGTAGCCAGCCCTCAAAGAATATCGGTCCTTGACTAATTTTATATTGAATGCCCGATCTCATTCTCAAAGAGTATCGAATGCCAGATGATTACCCAATCCTCTATTCTGTCTTCCAGGTGAAGACCAAAATGATGTGTCTATCCATTCTCTTCACATGGCCTTCACTAAGACTTACGACTGTTAGTCTTGGTCTAGTGCATGACACATGTAATAGAGAATTACATACGTCACTCCCTCTTAACACAGGAAGGACATACTTCAAGTTTCTTCCAAGCAAGAAACTTACCACCAGGCTCCCTATCAACCAGGGTCCTGTAGCAGCAATCCAACTACTCATGAAGAATTTCTCCCCTCGATGTCATGGATATCGATATTGAGGAATCTTCAACTTTTGGCTTCATAGGGCATAGATCATCCGACCATCCATCACTTTCAGTCACGAGTCATGTCCACTATCAGAAAGTGATTCATCAATCTTTATCATCTGGTCCATCGTTATGTCATGCTGCTTTCCTTCGAATCACCTCCAAGGATCATACATCATTTCTCATGATTAGCAGCCTTGCACAAATTCATCCAGATAAACATAGTGTTAAATTTGGACAACTAGGTCTAAACTCCATGTTATGATGCTCAGATTAAGAGGCTAATATTTTTGTTGGATTCCTCTTTCGGAGAGGTGTAAAATTCATATATAATATGTCTTAATCCGATGAGCAGAACATTTATTTTGAATTTATTATTCATAATAAATTATATGTGCAGGTCGGCCTTAAGGTTTCACACCCCCAACAGATGTGTCACACACCCCAATGATGGATATAAATACAGGAAAAGTTGGAGAGCATTTCATCACAACACAACTCACATCTTCTTCTCTCATCTGAGATAGTACGAGCTCCTTGGAGGACGAGTTCAGCCACACGTGTGAAGGAGAAGAAGGACAAAACAGTACGGCTGAGTTGAAGGACGATTTTCTGCAGTTAGGGTTTTGCAGAAAGTTTGACCAGCGTTGACTTTGGTTAACGCATGGTCCAATTGGGCTGAAAACTTGTGGGAAGTTCGATTTTGGAAGGCCGTACTATTTGGCACAGAAATCGAGGTCAAAAGGTTGACCAATCTGCTGCTGCGTTGACTTTTAGCTTGCTGCCCTGCGTTGACTTTTTTGGAGTTGACTTGGTTTGACTCATTTACTGATTGGAGGACTGTTGTGACACATGCTGGGTTGGCTGACCAAGGAGACTTTGCTGGTTGAAGCATCCTGTTGACCGCCGTAACGAACCACCACATTTTTTCTGTTTCTGATTTGTCTTCTGTAAGATCCACTTATATGTTCTATCTGCATTTTGCTTAACTATTTGTATGATTGTTGTGAGAAAAGTAAAATTGCTCCTAGCATAGAACATCTACAAAATTTACATGGTATCAGAGGTGAGGTGAAGACAAACTCTATCTTTAGCAATCATCACCAGAAGAAATGGGTTCCACTAGTCTTGAATTCAAGGAGAATGACAAGCTGAATGGAAGGGATGACTTCCATGCCTGGAAGATGATATTAGATCTCAAATTGGAGGATCATTATCTCTTGGATCATGTGACAGGGAAGATTCAAGAACCTCCATCCAATGCTACTGCTGCTGTTAGAAACAAGTATAAGAAGGGTGAAATCAGAGCAAAGCTGTTGATCAGGGAATCCATACATAAGAGTCTGGTTGCCTATATATCTAAACTAGGCACATCTAAGGAGATGTATGACAAATTGATCCTTATGTTCAAGGTAAACAATGTGAACCAAGTGCTATTCCTCAAGAACAAGTTGAAGAATATGAAGAAGGGTCGGGATGAGTCTATTCAAACTTTCTTTCTGAAATTGACCGAAACAAGGAACAATCTGCTAGCTATTGGGGAGACAATAGCTGATCGTGAGATGGTTCTCACTGCACTTGGAGGACTCCCATATGAATGGAAAGTATTCACAACTACCATTCTCAACAATAATACCATTCCTAACTTTGATGAGCTTCTGTCTAGATGTATGCAAGAAGAAACAAGGATGAAGGAATTCGTTAATGACAGAAATGCTGCCTATGGTGCTCATACCCGAAAGAAGAACTCTGGTGGTTCTAAGGACAAAGGAAGAACAAGGAATCAAGAGAAGAAGGGAAAATGTTTCACCTGCCATAGGCCTGGTCACTATGCTAGAGAATTCCCCTTCAAGAAGGATTCTCTCGATAGTGATGATAACAACAACAACCAAAGGAATGGGAATCGAAGAAATGACAAATCCAAAGGAAAGAGGAAGGCTCACTTTGGAGGAAACAATCAACCTTCTAAAAGGTCCAAAAATACCAGGTATGAGGAGTCTAATGTTGTTGATAAAATAAATGAGTATATTCTTGTATCTGCTCTCTCAGCTGCATCTCCGCCCGACACTATGGATGTCTGGCTAATCGATAGTGGTGCCTTAAGACACATCACCGGATTCAAGGACACACTTTCTGACATGGTTGAAAGGGATACTAATCTAGAAATTATCCTTGGGGATAATGCCACATATCTCGTGAAAGGGACAAGGACTGTGACCCTCCACTTGTCTCAAGGACAAGTCCTATGTTTGCAAGATGTACTCTATGTACCTAAATTGAAGAAGAACCTTGTGTCTGTATCTGACATGGAAGACAGAGGATTCAATGTAACTTTCTCTGATGGAAAGGTGCTCATGTGGAAGGAGAGCTTCAAGGAAGCTATCTCAATTGGTTTTAGAGTAGGTACCCTCTACTAGGTTGGAGGGAGTCCGTTGAGAGCTATGACTTGTGATACTATCCGTCAAACCGAACTATGGCACCGAAGATTTGGACACCTTCATTACAAAGCCCTTCCCGAAGCAAGGAAGGTGGTGACAGGGATGCTGGATTTTGGAAATAATCATGAAGGTGTATGTAAGGGCTGTGATGAAGGAAAACATACAAGGGGACCTTTCCCCTCAAGTGTCACAAAGACATCTGATATATTGCAACTGGTCCATTCTGATCTATCTGGTATGTTGCCCGTGACATCCCTGGGGGGATGTTCTTACTACATGACATTTACTGATGACTTCTCTCGCAAAACCTGGATATACTTTTTGAAGAAGAAGGATGAGGCTTTCATGTGGTTCCGTACCTTAAAAGCCTTGGTGGAAAATATGACCGGAAAGAAGATCAAGATTTTGAGGACCGACAATGGCACTGAATATGAGTCAAATGAGTTCAAAGACTTTTGCAGAGAAGCTGGCATTAAGAGGGAGACTACCACTGCATATACTCCTGAGCAGAATGGTGTTGCTGAACGCAAGAATAGGACTATTGTGGAAGCTGCCCGTGCCATGCTATGTGACCAGGGTCTACCGAAGTTTCTGTGGGGAGAAGCTGCAAATACTGCTGTGTACATTCAAAACTGATGCCCTCATTCCGCTTTGGACTCCAAAACTCCCGAAGAGGTTTTCTCTGGTAAGAAACCTGATGTCTCACATTTTAGAATTTTTGGATGTCCCGTCTATTTTCATGTGCCGAAAGAAAAGAGAAGTAAGCTGGATGCTACTGGGAAGAAAGGAATGTTTGTGGGCTACAGTGAGACTTCTAAGGCCTATAGAGTCTATGTACCTAGTCAAAGGGAAGTAGAGATATGCCATGATGTCACTTTTGACGAAGATGCTTCCCTGAAGAAAGTAGTAGATCTTCCAAGATCTGAAGAAAATCATGAAGAAAGGCCCGGAAATCAAGAAGAACCGCAGGATGAGACAATGCCTGATATTGAAGGACCAATGGACCCTATTGATCCATCTCCTTCACTGGGAAAGAGACCATCATGGTTCAGGGACACCCTCGAAGATGCTGAGGGTCATGCTGCCCCAAGGGGGACATTCCGAGAAAGCAAGAAGCCGTGTAGATACCAAGGGTATCTAGCTGCCATGAGTACTATTGTACAATTTGAACCTGGATCTTTTGAGGAAGCCGTAAAGCATCAAGTTTGGAAGGATGCTATGCACAAAGAATATGAGTCCATAATGAAGAATGATGTCTGGGATGTGGTCCCGAGACCGAAGGACAAATCTGTTGTCACCGCGAAATGGCTCTACAAGATCAAACATGGATCTGATGGGAGTGCTGAAAAGTTCAAGGCAAGGTTTGTTGCTCGTGGCTTCTCTCAAAAGGAAGGACTTGACTATGATGACATATTTGCACCTGTGGCACGATATACCACCATCCGATCAATCATAGCCCTTGCTGCTACACAAGGATGGAGTCTTCATCAGATGGATGTCAAGACCGCTTTTCCGCATGGTGCAATAAAGGAAGAGGTGTATGTAGAACAACCTCTGGGATTTGAAGTTCAAGATCGAGACACTTATGTCTGCAGGTTGAAGAAAGCCCTCTATGGGTTAAAGCAAGCACCCAGAGCTTGGTACGAGAGGATGGATAGTTACTTGATGAAGCCGGGCTTCACTCGAAGTAATGCTGATCCGAACCTTTACTTCAAGGTTGTGCAGGGGAAGCCTCTCATTCTAGTGCTGTATGTGGACGACCTCTTCCTGACAGGTGCTGACCCTCTCATTCATCAATGTAAGAGGGAGCTCGTTGCTGAGTTCGAGATGAAGGACCTAGGATTGATGCACTACTTCCTAGGCCTGGAGGTCTGGCAGAGACCTGGAGAGATTTTCCTTTCTCAAGGAAAATACATTGTGAAACTTCTAGAGAGATTTGGTATGGTGGACTGCAAGTCCGTGTCAACACCGATGGAACTCAACTTCAAGAAGTTGAGTGGCAGCGCTGCTGGGCCTATCTTGGCCAATCCTATTGAGTATCGTCAACTCATAGGAGCTTTAATGTTCTTAGTGAACACCCGAACAGATATATGTTTTGCAGTGAACACTTTGAGTCAACAGATGGTTGAGCCTCATCATTTTCACTGGGTTGGTGCCAAGAATCTTTTGAGATATCTTCGGGGCATGATAAACCATGGGCTGAGATACACTGCCGGGAGTGTGATACTCCAGTGTGATACCCGTGATATACCGATGTCGATTGGGCCGGCCAAAGGTGTGGATCGTAAGAGCACATCTGGATAAGCTGCTTGACCTGGTTCTGCCTGATCTCATGATGAGCAGGAAGCGTAAGTCGGTGGCTTTGAGCACCGCGGAGGCCGAATACATTGCCGTTAGTATGGCCTGTTGCAGCGTTTGCTGCGCTCTTAGTGAGCCGTTTGGACATGTGCTAGATACCACCGTGATACTCCGTGATAATCAAAGAGGATTCGTATGACCGAGAATCCCGTGTTCCACGATCGATCCAAGCATATTGATATCAGGTACCACTTTATCCGGGATATGGTACAGCGATGCGCCGTAAGGCTCGATCATATAGGAACCGATGAGCAGGTTGCAGATATTCTCACAAAGCCCCTGGGGAAGGTCAAGTTCCTAACCTTCCGTGAGAGTCTTCGTGTCGTGGAAAGACCCTATGATGTGGGTCCTGTTGGACGATGAGCTCTGGGAGCTCTGGGGGGCTTTGGGGATAGCTTCTCGGAGCTATAAGCACTCATAATGCTTCTGCCCCACCTTTGTGATCATTGAGCTGGTTCACCACTCATTTATCTCTGCCCCGTATGCATCCTACCCATTGAGTTCAGGGCTCATGGGAAGTACCTCTCATTTGGCCAATGAGGTGGGAAAAGCTAGAGACTATTAGCAAAGACTGATGGATGCATCAGAGATTGCCGTACTCTCTATCTAGGATGGCACGGTCCAACCACTTGATCTGGGATCAAGTTTAGTGAGGTCTGGGACCTCTGCCTGACTTCGGGTCAGATGAACCAACTTTGGGTTGGTTGGATACTCTTCATGAGTTTGATAGAGGTTTTGAACCTCTCGACTGATTATGTCAGTCGGGGGATGATGTCTTTGTGACTGACCCACTTCTGTTCTGAAATAAAGAGGCCAGCAAAGCAAGTTACGGCGGGATGACGCACGATGTTTGATTGCACCGATGGATGGAGTTCTCCCTAGTTGAGAGGGAGTGTTAAATTTGGACAACTAGGTCCAAACTCCATGTTATGATGCTCAGATTAAGAGGCTAATATTTTTGTTGGATTCCTCTTTCGGAGAGGTATAAAATCCATATATAATATGTCTTAATCCGATGAGCAGAACATTTATTTTGAATTTATTATTCATAATAAATTATATGTGCAGGTCGGCCTTAAGGTTTCACACCCCCAACAGATGTGTCACACGCCCCAATGATGGATATAAATACAGGCAAAGTTGGAGAGCATTTCATCACAACACAACTCACAACATCTTCTCTCATCTGATTTAGTACGAGCTCCTTGGAGGACGAGTTCAGCCCACACGTGTGAAGGAGAAGAAGGACAAAACAGTACGGCTGAGTTGAAGGACGATTTTCTGCAGTTAGGGTTTTGCAGAAAGTTTGACCAGCGTTGACTTTGGTCAACGCATGGTCTAATTGGGCTGAAAACTTGTGGGAAGTTCGATTTTGGAAGGCCGTACTATTTGGCACAGAAATCGAGGTCAAAAGGTTGACCAATCTGCTGCTGCGTTGACTTTTAGCTTGCTGCCCTGCGTTGACTTTTTTGGAGTTGACTTGGTTTGACTCGCTTACTGATTGGAGGACTGTTGTGACACATGCTGGGTTCGCTGACCAAGGAGAGTTTGTTGGTTGAAGCATCCTGTTGACCGCCGTAACGAACCACCACATTTTTTTCCTATTTCTGATTTGTCTTCTGTAAGATCCACTTATATGTTCTATCTGCATTTTGCTTAACTATTTGTATGATTGCTGTGAGAAAAGTAAAATTGCTCCTAGCATAGAACATCTACAAAAATTTACACATTTTTACAAAAGCTTGAAACAGAGAAAAACTATGCTTCAGATAGGTTTGTTTCATTTTTACACAAGCTTGAAACAAAGGAAAAATCATGCTTGAAAGTGGTTTCATTTTTACACAAGCTTGAAACGTAGGGAAACTATGCTTGAAAATGGTTTCATTTTTACACAAGCTTGAAACATAGGAAAACTATGCTTGAGATAAGTTTTAATGCCCCCCAAGCTTCATTTCATTCAACTAAGCAAACTACTAATTACTAATAGTTGGATGGAATGAAGGTTCACTTACGAGATCAAATGAAAGACTCGACTTAAACTAGGAGAGGATTTGTTTCATTTTTTAATGAGCTTGACACAAGAAAAGAACTATGCTCATGGTGACCTGTTTCATTTTTTAACGAGGTTGACACAGTAAAAGGAACTATCCTCATAAACTATTATTTCTAATCTACCTACATAACCTACTGATTCATTTTTTAATGAGGTTGACACAAAAAAAGAACTGTCCTCATGGGTCTGTTTCATTTTTTAACGAGGTTGACACAGGAAAAGAATTGTCCTCATGGGTCTATTTCATTTTTTAATGAGGTTGACACAGTAAAAGAACTGTCCTCATATCTACTCTCTATAATCTACCTACATAACCTACTGATTCATTTTTTAATGAGGTTGACACAGGAAAAGAACTGTCCTCATACCTGATTCATTTTTTAACGAGGTTGACATAACAAGAACAATCCTCAACTACATGTTTCATTTTTTAACAAGGTTGACTCAGTAAAAGGAACTTTCCTCATGGGCCACTGATTCATTTTTTAACGAGGTTGACATAGTAAAAGGAACTTTCCTCTTCAGACTTGTTTCATTTTTTAACGAGGTTGACACAGTAAAAGGAACTCTCCTCATAAGACTTGTTTTATTTTCAAACGAGGTTGACACAGTAAAAGGAACTCTCCTCATATCTCTATTTCATTTTTTAGTGAGGTTGACACAATAAAAGGAACTCTCCTCACTAATCACTAATTCATTTTTTAACAAGGTTGACACAGTAAAAGGAACCATCCTCATCACCCATTGATTCATTTTTTTAACGAGGTTGACATAGTAAAAGGAACTTTCCTCTTGGAAGCTGTTTCATTTTTTAATGAGGTTGACGCAGTAAAAGAACTATCCTCATACACATGTTTCATTTTTTAACGAGGTTGACACAGTAAAAGGAACTATCCTTGCAGGCCACTTATTCATTTTTTAACGAGGTTAACACAGTAAAAGGAACTTTCCTCTTCAGACTTGTTTCATTTTTTAACGAAGTTGACACAGTAAAAGGAACTCTCCCCATATGACTTGTTTCATTTTTTAACGAGGTTGACACAGTAAAAGGAACTCTCCTCATATCTCTGTTTCATTTTTTAGCGAGGTTGACACAGTAAAAGGAACTCTCCTCACTAATCACTGATTCATTTTTTAACGAGGTTGACACAGTAAAAGGAACCATCCTCATCACCCACTGATTCATTTTTTTAACGAGGTTGACACAGTAAAAGGAACTTTCCTCTTGGAAGTTTTTTCCTTTTTTAATGAGGTTGACACAGTAAAATAACTATCCTCATACACATGTTTCATTTTTTAACGAGGTTGACACAGTAAAAGGAACTACCCTCGCCAATGACCTTGTCATGGCTTCCAACAGGAGGAAATACATGTTAAGGGACACTCCTCGATCATGGCTTCCAAAAGGTCTTCATCAGATGGAAGAAAAATTCTCTGGATGGGACACATGTCAAGGGACTCAAAAGGGATAGGAACATCACGTTCAAATAATCCCATAAGGTTTGCCATGTCAATTGCTGGATCTAAGTCAAAGGAAGTGAGCAAACAGTGAGAGGCTCGCTTGCATCGGTAACTGAAAACATGGGACTGGTTGCCACATAATTAACCCGTGGCGGGGTAGATACCACCTTAGTATAAGGAACATTTAGAGGTGTCAAATTATTGGTAGTCAAATCAAGACTAGTGAATGAAACTTGGTCAATAGTCACAATGTTTCCATTGTGAGGGAAAGACATCACGTGAAAGGGTGTCGATACGATAGCTTTCATTGCATAGACATAGTCTCGCCCAAGGAGTAAATTGAAATCCAAGGGGCCTCGAACTACCATAAGATCAATACAGAAAATTTTACCTTCCAAAGTAATATAAAACTTAGGAAGGATCCCTAAAGGTTCACTAATAGTTTTGTTAAAATCTTTCAGATTCTGTGTAACAGGCACAAGCTGAGGGGAACCCAAAGCTTTCCAAGAAGTTGTGGATAAAATACTAACAGAAGCACCTTCATCTACATGTGTGAGACACACATTCATACGACAAGCTTGCACAATGATTTGGAAAGGGATGGAAGAAGGAAGACGAGGTTCTGTTAGTCTATTCCAATCAAAGGAAAAGACCTCAGTACTTGTAGGGGGATCTGTAGGAACACCTAAAATGCCCCGTGGCATAGAAGAATCTGATGTAACAAGAGGAACCTGAGCGGTATGAGTTTCACTCTCTACAGGGAGAGTGGGATTGATTGGATGTAAGATTGAGTCGACCACTTGATCAACTGATGGTGTTGGAAATATGATGCAGAGTGTTGTCCTTGATGACAACCCACTGAATGGAGATGAAGACATGCGACTGATGACATGTGTTGTCCTTGATGGCAATCCACCTGATGAAGATATTCTTGACTTGATGGACTTAGAAAATGATGTATATCTATGATGTTTGTTGACAATATGATGCGGAGTGTTGTCCTTGAAAGACAACTCACTTGATGAAGTTGTGCTTGATAGAATATGTTCTTGATAAAGGAAATCTGATGTATCTACAGTGAGTACAGAAGGCAATGAAGAAAGGATTTCAGCATGTGCTAATTCTATGATGAAAAAGAGTATGTCTCTAGGTATACGCGGATTGTCCTAGGGGAAGTCGTGTATGCACGCGGAAAAGAACGTGCCAAGTCGCATATGGGCTAAAGCGCTCAAAAAGTGCAAAACCAAGGGTAACCACCATGGTATTGACCCATTGTATTGGGTAATGATCCGCCTAGTTGACCCCGTCCAGGTAGTTTTGGGCTCATGGTATTGTTTTGGCCCATGGTATTGAAAAAGGGGCTCATGGTATTGAAAAGGATAATCTTATATAAGGAGAAGAAATTCATTGTGCAAATCATGAGTGTGGGTGCAAGATGTCTGAGCCTGAATGAATACTTCTCTGTGAAGTAGATCTGAATGGAAAGGGTTACACTTGATGATAGATCTGAATCTATGATGCACCAATGATGAAGAAGGGGATCTAGATCTGAAATGCACTTGTATCTACTAGATCTGCTTATGGAAGGCCTAGATCTCAGAGGCTAACATCTAGGCGAACATCTCGTTCAAGCAAAAGGGTAGATCTCGAATATCCGATCCGATGAAGTACAAACGCTCCGTAATGATTGAAGATCTACACGCTACTTCGTCGCTGAGGAAGCGCGTATATACGCGGCTCAAAGAAAGAGAAATCGCGCATGCTAATAAAAATATACACCGAGGTATACGCCGGTTTAGGGTGGACTGTGCACTGCGTATATACGTCGACATCGCTGAAGGGAAAGCGCGATGCAAACTACAGGGTTTGCTGAAGCAAGGGGTATGAAATATCTGATCTATTCTGCTGTGTTTCTGCTATCTGATCTGTGTTGATAAGTATCTGTTGGTGATGTATGGTTGTGCTTAAAAGTATGGAAAGGGTCCAGTATGAAAATATGATGAAATGTGGCCTGCAAATGTTGTTCTATTGAAGTGGTTGGATGCAGTGTGAAAATTGATGAAACGTGGTCCAAGGTGGTGCCGAGGGTTGTAGCCTTCAGTCAGGGGGTTGTAGCTCCCTTCCAGGTGAGGCTGGTAAACGAGATCAGGGGGTCGTAGCTCCCTTCCAGGAGAGGCTGGTAAACGAGTCAGGGGGTTGGAGCTCCCTTCCAGGAGAGGCTGGTAAACGAGCGCAGGTGGGTGCCTGCGTGCTGGTCAAGTCTGCACCAGCACATATGTTGTAACATTTTTTCTCTATAATAAAAATATTGAAGGCTGAGCAACTGCAGCGGTGGTTTTCTCCCGATTTGGGTTTCCACCTAAAAATCCTGGTGTTCATGTGTGATGCTTTGTGTGATGGTTTATTCTGTTCTTACTGCACATGTTTACTGCTTATTGAATGTCTGATGATGGAATGGTTTAAGTGAAGTTTAATGACATATCTAGATCTCTGTGTATACGCGAGTTTCATAAAGGGGATCCGCGTATATACGCTAGTTTACCGAAGGAAAGTAGCGTATGGGTTTTAAGGAATGAAAAAGTAAAAAGATTTGATTATGCAGTAAATACTGATTCATCCCCCCCCCCCTCTCAGTATTTTTCCCAACAATTGGTATCAGAGCAGGTCCTTGTGCAGAAGCTTGATCGCTTAAAGGAGATCTGTCGCAATGGGAAGTCAAGAAGGAGTAATGTCTATAAAGCCACCTCTATTCAATGGAAGCAATCTGATATTTTGGAAGGTACGTACAAAAGCATATCTGCAAAGTCTTGGTGCAGATGTATGGGCAATCGTGGAAGAAGGTTATCAATACCCGGCAAGTATTCCTACCGATGCAGCAGAAAGGAAGAAATATGAAACCAATGCCAAAGCAGTGAATGTCTTATTGGGAAGCATGTCTGAATCAGAATTTGCTAAAGTGATGCAGCTACATTCAGCAAAAGAAATATGGGACAAAATTATTCTAAGCTATGAAGGAGACACAAAGGTAAAAAGTGCAAAACTCCAAACTCTTAGAATTGAATATGAAAATTTGAAGATGCATAGTGATGAGAGTGTTGCCGGTTTCTTTCTTCGTCTGGATGATATTGTAAATCGAATGAGAAATTTGGGTGAAACCATAACTGATACTACTCTGGTGGAAAAGGTCTTAAGATCCTTGACTTCAAAATTTGACTCTAAAGTTTCAGCTATTGAAGAAAGGCAAGATCTGCAATCGCTTACTATTGTCAAATTACATGGTACTCTGACTGCTTTTGAAATGAGACAAGGAGGTCCTTCTCAAATAAGAGAAGCTGCTTTTAAGGCATCTACAAAAGGAAAGGAAAAGGAGGTTGTCAAAGAATCCAGCTATGTATCCGATGAAGAAGAAGCAAATTTCATGAGAAAGCTCCAACTAGGCACTGGAAGATTCAAAGGTAAGCTTCCCTTCAAATGTTTTGAGTGTGGTAAAGTTGGTCATTATGCTGCAAAATGTCCTTATAAAAGAAAAGAAGTAGTAAAAAGGAATAAGAATCGATCTAGCTCTAAGAAAAGCTACTATGCTAATGAAGATAGTGATGAGTCATCTAATAGTGAGGAAGAATGTGAAGAAGATCTTAGACTTCTCATGGCATTTGAACAAAAGGAAGAAAAGGATACTTTTATGGATGCTCTAGAGGAAAACGATTTTCTTGAAGAAAATAATCAACTCAAACTACGCTTAGAAGAACAAAAGATAATCAGAGAGACCATTGAAAAGCAACTTGAAGAAGCAAAGAAACATATTGAAAAAATAGAATGTGAAGTGGTAAGTCAAAGAAAAGAAGTTGAGAAAGCAAAAACCTTGAATCTTAGATTTGCTAAAGGATCTGAAACCTTAGATGAGATCATCAAGGTACAACGTTCTCCTCTTATAAAGACAAGTCTTGGATATACCGGAGAATCTTCTCAAACTTCAGCACCAAACTATCTAAAAGCAGTTACAGGTGGTTTACATCATTCAACCACTCAGCAAGGGAATAAAGGATCTCTACAGGGAAAGCAGGACCATCTCAATTCAAGGAACACTAACAAGGATAGCTTTCAAAGACACTACAACCAACATGTAAATTCAAATAGAAGATTCCATGATCGCAGAAATTTCTACTTCAATGGGCAATGTTTCACTTGTCACAATTTTGGTCATAAAGCTATTCAATGTGTTGCATATAAAACCATCATGACAAGAGAAGCAAGAAAGAAAAGGTTGGATACCGAACCAAAGAAGAATACCTATAACAATTTTTCTCCTCTTCAAAGTGAAGTTGAATGTACTTATTGTAATAACTTTGGCCATGAAGAATCTGAATGCAGGAACAAGATCCAACCAAAAGAACATGTTCCCTCAAGCTCTAAAATATGGAAAAAGAAAGAACCACCAGTTGAAAATTGTGGGATAGCATTATTTGCAGAAGGTGAAGAAAATCAATGGTACATCGATAGTGGGTGCTCAAGACACATGACAGGTGACAAAAGCAAACTTCATACTTATAATGCTCTAGAAAAGGAAAAGAAAGTTACATTTGGAAATGATACTCCTGTTGTAATTAAAGGAAAAGGGTCAGTTTTTCTAAAAGAAAAGGTGAAGGCTAAAGATGTCATGTATATGGATGGATTAAGGCATAACCTGTTAAGTGTTAGTCAAATGTGTGATCAAGGAGCAGAAGTGGTCTTCAGTTCCAAAGAATGTGTGGTTCGTGATCTTGATACAGGTAAAATCATTATAAAAGGAAAAAGAAATCCAAGCAACTTGTATGTACTAAACGGCATAGATCAATGTTACTTAAGCAAGTCTTCAGAAAATTGGCTATGGCATAGAAGGCTGGGGCATCTGAGTTTCTCTCAAATCAACAAAGCAAGCAGACTTCAAGCTGTTCGTGATCTTCCCAAGGTCAATCTTCCAGAAAGTACCATATGCAAATCTTGTCAATTTGGTAAGCAGACCAGAGTACGATTTAATGCCAAAGAAGGATCATCAAGTATGCCTCTTGAACTCATTCATACCGATATCTGTGGACCTATGAGGAAAAAGTCATTACGTGGGGAAGAATACTATATCTTATTTATTGATGACTACTCTAGAATGTGTTGGATCGGGTTCATTAAACACAAAGATCAAGCACTTGAAAAATTTCAGAGCTTCAAAGCATTGGCAGAAAATGAATTAGATCTAAAAATCAAGTGTCTTAGATCCGATCGAGGAGGAGAATATTCATCAAATGAATTCTTTGATTTTTGTGAACAACATGGCATTAAAAGACAGTTCTCTGTAGTAGGCACTCCACAACAAAATGGTGCAGCAGAAAGAATGAATAGAACAATTGTTCAAATGGCTAGAGCTATGCTTGCTGATTCTGATGTTCCTGACATGTTCTGGAGTGAAGCAGCACATACAGCAGTTAACATTCTCAATAAGGCTCATGTTCGGGTAAATAGTGACAAAAATCCATATGAACTCTGGTATGGAAATTCTCCCACTGTGAGGCATTTTAAGGTTTTTGGAAGTAAATTCTTTATCAAAAATAATGATGAAAAGCTTTGCAAATTTGAACCTAGATCAGATGAAGGGATATTTCTTGGTTACTCATCGTCAAGCAAAGCATTCACATGTTACAATAAAAGGCTTCGAAAGGTTGTTGAATGTATTGATGTTGTTATTGATGAGTCTCCTGCAGCTCCTAAAGAAGAAAAACAAACAACAAAAGAAGATGATAGCGATATATGGCCTTCTACATCAGATAGCAATGATATAGACAGTGGATCCAATGAAGAACCTGAAGATGATCTATCTGAAAAAGCTCCATCCAGATATGTTCAAAAGAATCATCTTGAATCTCAAATTTTGGGTGACAAGGAATCTGGTGTACGAACAAGGAGAACTCTTGTAGGATCTTCTAATCATTTGGCACTCATATCCACAATTGAACCACACAATGTCAATGAAGCTAGCAAATATGAATGTTGGAGGCAAGCCATGGATGAAGAACTTGCTCAAATTGAAAAGAATGACACTTGGGATTTGGTTCCAAGACCTCATGATAAAAATGTCATTGGAACTAAATGGATTTTCAAGAACAAGTTAAATGAGAATGGGGATGTTGTAAGAAACAAAGCTAGACTGGTTTGCAAAGGGTATACTCAACAAGAAGGTATAGACTTTGAAGAAACTTTTGCTCCTGTAGCTAGACTTGAAGCCATAAGAATGTTTCTTGCTTTTTCAAGTTATCAACAAATCAAATTCTATCAAATGGATGTTAAATCTGCTTTTCTTAATGGTGATCTAGAAGAAGAAGTATATATAGAACAACCGGAAGGATTCATTTTGGGAAATGATGCAAATCTTGTTTGTAGACCTAAAAAGGCTCTATATGGTCTCAAACAAGCTCCAAGAGCTTGGTATTATTGTCTTGACAAATATCTTCATCAACAAGGTTTTTCAAAAGGGTCTGCTGATAGTAACTTGTACACAAAAATTGAAAATGATAAACTATTGATTGTGGTTGTATATGTTGATGACATCATTTTTGGGAGCAACGAAGAATCTTTGAGTCAAAATTTTGCTTCTGTCATGCAGCAAGAATTTGAAATGTCTTTACTTGGGGAACTAACATTCTTTCTTGGCTTGCAAGTGCATCAAACGGAAAATGGTATTTTCCTATCTCAAGCAAAATATCTTAAGCAAATTCTGAAGAAGTATGGCATGGAAGAATGCAAACCTGTAAGTACACCAATGATAACCGGATGTAGTCTCAGTTCTAATGATGATTCTCCCACAGTGAATCAACCAGAGTATAGATCGATGATAGGAAGTTTACTTTATCTCACTGGGACTAGACCTGACATTATGCATGCTGTTGGGATTGTTGGACGATTCCAAGCTAATCCAAAAGAGACTCATCTTCAGGCTGTTAAAAGAATATTCAAATATCTTCAAGGAACTCAAGACTTTGGTCTATGGTATCCAAAGAATGCTGATCTTACTCTTCATGCTTACACTGATGCAGATTGGGCTGGAAGTGTTGATGGTCGGAAAAGCACTAGTGGTGGTGCATTCTACATGGGGCCCCGGTTAGTTTCTTGGTTCAGCAAGAAGCAAAATTCTATTGCCTTATCAACAGCTGAAGCAGAGTATGTAGCTGCCGCATCTTGTTGCACTCAACTCCTTTGGATGATGCAAACCTTACAAGATTTTCAAATCAAATGTACTCCTCCTATCCCCATTAAGTGTGACAATACAAGTGCCATCAGTATTTCAAAGAATCTTGTTATGCATTCAAAGACCAAGCACATTCCCATCAAGTATCACTTCTTACGTGAACAAGTGCTTGAGCAAACGGTGAAGTTGGAGTATGTTCCCTCCAAAGAACAAGTTGTTGATATTTTTACCAAACCTCTGCCCAGGGAAGCGTTCGAGTATCTAAGACAGAAGCTGGGAGTATTCTCTGCCAGTCAAAAGAACAAATCTGCATAAATTTAGAAGATGGCTTGGGATACACGGGTTTCCTGAAACACAGTCGCGTATATACGCTAGTTCCTGCAAAGAAAACCGTGTATGTCTAATTGCTGACAATTTTTGGTTGGAAGTCAGCTCTCTTCAGCACAGCTGCAGTGCTGTTTGATATCTCTGATACTGTTTGGTAACTCTGGCGGTGTTCCAGTTCTCATAAATCTGTTTCTAATATTTTGATGAAGATGCCTTGATGATTTGTTGGTGAAAGTGTTCAGGACGCACAAACTAAGGGGGAGCCTTAGTCATATGAAAAGGATGCATGGATGCACAGATTCAGGGGGAGCATTGGTTTTGCTGAGTATAATGCATTGCTGGCATTATGGTGGTTCTGATATTTGATCTCTCTTGAGGTCTTTTTGGTATTGATTATGAAAAGTCATATTTGTATTTTGATCAAAAGGTCTGGTTGAGACCCATGATGTAAAATTGTAATATTCAGTCATGTAAGGACTTGTCAAATTTGTAAACCCACTTGGTTGGGTAGCTGAGTTGAAATGTGTAAACCCACTTGGTTGGGTACTTGACTCTTATATGTAAATCCACTTGGTTGGATATTTGATGTAAGTATGAGTCTTTGGTGATAGGAAGCTCATAGAGTCATGTACTTCATTGACAAATATGTTTGAAGATTCAGCATGAACTCAGGGGGAGCTTGGCCACTTCAGCACATATCAGATATGCAGAATGTTTCTTCCACATGAGGAGGAGAGTGTTGGTTTTTGATCCGCCCTTTGCCCTTGATGTCAAAGGGGGAGAGTGACATGGTGTTTGAATGACGAGAAGATAATGATGTCAGGGAGAGTGACATGGTACCTATCTGTTGTGGTAACCAAACACCATCGTGGTTGCCATCAAGTCCAAAGGGGGAGATTGTTGGAAATATGATGCAGAGTGTTGTCCTTGATGGCAACCCACTGAATGGAGATGAAGACATGCGACTGTTGACATGTGTTGTCCTTGATGGCAATCCACCTGATGAATATATTCTTGACTTAATGGACTTAGCAAATGATGTATATCTGATATGATATGATGTTTGTTGACAATATGATGCGGAGTGTTGTCCTTGAAAGACAACTCACTTGATGAAGTTGTGCTTGATAGAATATGTCCTTGATGAAGGAAATCCGATGAATCTACAGTGTGAACAGAAGGCAATGAAGAAAGGAATTCAGCATGTATGATGAAAAAGAGTATGTCTCTATGTATACGCGGATCTGTCTAAGGGAAGTAGCGTATGCACGCGGAAAAGAACGTGACAAGTCGCGTATGGGCTAAAGCGCTCAAAAAGTGCAAAACCAAGGGTAACCACCATGGTATTGACCCATTGTATTGGGTAATGATCCACCTAATTGACCCCGTCCAGGTAGTTTTGAGCCCATGGTATTGAAAAAGGGGCTCATGGTATTGAAAAAGGATAAACCTATACAAGGAGAAGAAATTCATTGTGCAATACATGAGAGTGGGTGCAAGATGTCTGAGCTTGAATGAATACTTCTCTCTGAAGTATATCTGAATGGAAAGGGTTACACTTGAATGGCAGATGCACCAGCCAATGATGAAGAAGGGGATGGAGTCTGGTGCTCTTGTATTTTCTAGATCGAATGTGGAAGGCTTAGATGCGAAATGGTATATGAGGCAAGCATCTAGGTGAGCAAATTTATGCCGGAAGCAAAAGGGTAGATCTGGGCGAATATCTGATCTGATGAAGTATGCTGCTCTGTAATGATTGAATATCTATACGCTACTTCGCCGCGGAGGAAGCGCGTATATACACGGCTTCGCTGAAGTAAAAGCGCATATGCGCAAGGAAATATACACTGAGGTATACGCTGGTTTGTGTGGACGGAAGCGCGTATATACGCGACATCAGTAAAGGGACAGCGCGTATGCAAACTAGGGTTTGCTGAAGTAAGGGGTATGAAATATCTGATCTGTTATGCTGTGTTTTTGCTATCTGATCTGTATTGATAAGTATCTGTTGGTGATGTATGTTTGTGCTTGAAAGTATGGAAAGGGTTCAGTTTGAAAATATGATGAAATGTGGCCTGCAAGTGGTGTTCTATTGAAGTTGTTGGATCCGGTGTGAAAATTGATGAAACGTGGTCCAAGGTGGTGCTGAGGGTTGTAGCCCGGTCGAGGGTTCTTAGCTCCTTCAGTGAAATGCAGTAAACGAGATCGAGGGTCGTAGCTCCCTCCGGGGAAGAGGGCGGTAAGCGAGTCGGTTGGGCTCCCTCGGGGAGAGGCCCCGGTAAACAAGCGCGAATTGGGTGCTGCGTCTTTGTCAAATCTCCAACAGCACATATGTTGTAGGATGTTTTCTCTATAATAAAATGTTGAAGGCTGAGCAACTGCAGCGGTGGTTTTCTCCCGATTTGGGTTTCCACCTAAAAATCCTGGTGTTCATGTGTGATGCTTTATGTGATGGTTTATTATGTTCTTACTGCACATGTTTACTGTTTATTGAACATCTGATGAATGAATTATGGAATAATATAAGTGAAGATTTAATGACAGATCTAAATCTCTGTGTATAAGCTAGTTTCAGAAAGGGGATCCGCGTATATACGCTAGTTTACTGAAGGAAAGTAGCGTATGGGTTTTAAGGAATGAAAAAGCAAAAAGATTTGATTATGCAGTAAACACTGATTCACCCCCCCCCCTCTCAGTATTTTTCCCAACAAGATTACTAAAAAATCACTTACAAATTCATTTCTACATCGAATTGCAGCCAGAGAAAGCATCATGCCTTATTATGATGTGATTCGATGGGTCATTGATAGTGTGAAAATAAAGGACAGAATGTTTGTTTCAGCTTCTGGAGTGTCTTTTGGGTTGTTTAAAGCAGAAGACATTAAGGAAATGTATCATCTTCATGATCTGCAGAAGGTGTATAACAAAGAATTTATCAAAGAGTTTGCTGATAATAATAAAGTTCAATATGATCCTCTCAAATATTGGAGGAAAAATCTTGAGAATCACATAAATGAAGCATCCAGTATGTATTCAGTAGATTCCCTCTTACCTCCGTATTGCTATGCCGCTGCCATGATGTGTAGATTATTTGGTAATGACAATTCTGCTAGGTTTTCTATACAAATGGTCCCATTAATCTTAGCTGTTGTCAATTATGACATTATGGACTGGGTTGTTATTCTCTCTGATAGAATGGCTAATAGAATACTCAAGTACAGACAAGATAAAACCGCTGGAAATTCCACTCCTTTTTTCTTTTATGCTTATATTCTAGACGCTCTTTGTTTTAATTCTGAATTTCCCTTGTTAGGATGGAAATGGACTCCCAAATATCCTACCCCAATTCATATATATCATAAAATTCTTTGGAAAGTTCATTTCCAAGATAATGTGTATAGAATATGCCATGGTTTCCTTATCCCTGTCTTTCAAACCATTTTCAATCGCTTCCCTCCTATACTCTCCGACAAAGCTAAAGCTGACTTATCCTCAATAAGAGATTGGTTTGGAGAAGATAAATTCACATACATCAGGATTTTTGGGAGTATTGTGGAACCCCATATTCTCCCTCTTATTGTTCCAGACAAACTTCTCGCCCAGGAAATCTCCTATCAATTAACAGTTGAAGGAATATCCAGAGCTCTAAACAATAATAAGAAAAGAATGTGGCCTCCATTTCCATTCAATTGTGGTCATTTCACTTTGAATGACTTCAAACATGCAGAGAAGGAAGTCGCCAAAATAAAGGGTTTTAAATTTGCGACCATTCCGGGGAGACAGTATGATCCACGACAGATAACTTTTAATGTTACTGCTTTAGTTTCGATTGCTCGATTTGAGCATGACCCAGATGAGTTTGATGATTTGTTTGTTTCGTTGAATGATTTTCCTCAAGTTTATGATTTAGCCAAGTCTAAATTCCAGAAGGAAGAAATGAATAAATTTTTTTTATTCAAAAGTCAAAGATTGTTGAAAGTTCCTCTAGACCAACTGAGAATTCCTATACAAGGGTCAGAGACAGAGGGTAAATCTAGCAAAACACCAGGAGAAACATCTGTCGGTAAAGTCATTACACAATCGGCTATTAACCATCCAACTGTACATACTGAAAAGGTGAGCACTGATGGCAAACCTGATGCTCAGAAAGGGAATACTGATGGCAAATCCGATCGAAATACTGATCAGCAGTCCACAGCTCAAACGAAGGAAAAATGCACAAGTACTGATACTAATGTGCATAATCAAAAAGGAGAATCAGATAGCAAAACCATTGAGCAGGGAACAAATACGGAGAAAACATATACACAATTGGAAGGAAAAGAAACTACTGAGAAAATTATAGACTCTGCTGATCTTAATGTTTCTTCTCAATTGTTGAAACAATATGATCAATTCGCTCAACAATTAGGACTGCAGGATAAAGATAAAGAGCAAGAAGATCAGGACGTCGAAATCATTCCTGAACATCCTACAGGGCATATTGTATTGAAGATTGAAGAGATCCCTCCTTTGGATGTATTTAATAGCCCTAAACATAAGGTTGTTGTTAGAAAACAGAGAAAAAGAAGGAAGATGGATCAGGACATGTTTTCCACTCCACAGGAGGAGTTCATGAATATTGTCTACAAGAATACTGAAGTGAATCCATCTGAGGATCTCACTAAGTTGTCCCAATATGTAGGAGCATATAGTGCTGCAACAATAGTTAAAGCTGCAGAAGTTTCTCAGCTGATGACACAAAAATATCTCCATATAGCTTTACTTGAAGAACAAGCTAATGAAAGTCAGCAAAAGATTGCTCAATTGGAACAATGATTACAAGATCAAGAACTCAAATCTAAAGAGTTAGAAGAACAACTTGCTACAGAAAAGAAGAAAGTTGATGAGCAAGTTCTAGGCAAACAACAACAATTGAATCAAGAAATTTCTAAGTTACAAGATTTGTTGCAAAATGAGAAGAATGCGAAGATCGTGCAGGAAAAAGAATTTCAAGCAACTTTAGTTAGGTTCAAATATTTCCATAAATTAAGTGAATTCAAATCGGAAGCTCTTGAAGTTAATAAACTGCTGTCTCAGCAATTGAATGAATTTTGTGCAAAATTATCACAAGCAGAACCATTTTGTGATATTACATCATCCTTGATCCAGAACATTATTACTCTCAGGCAAGAAATTGATGATGCTGATGAAAAGATTTCTGAATTTCTTACTTGGCAAGATACAGAAAAAGGAAGAGAAGCTAATCTTCCTAGGATAGAAGAAAGACATAAAGAAATCTTGTTTACAAAATGGGAACATCAGATAATGAAAGCCGAGAGAGCAATATCAAGAGCTAGGAGCATGATGAGTAATATAACGCAATTTATCAATGACAACTTGTATTCAATTAATCTCATTTCAGATTGTGTTCCTGGCATTTTGCCTAAAGTGAAAGAGACCGAAAACATATGGAAAGAAGAAATGATGAATAAAAGTCAACAGATCAACAAACTTCAAGCAATATCTTGGGACAATATGTGGAATTATTTAATTAAGCCAAACAATCAACAAATGGCTATTAAATTCCTTTAAAATTCTGTTGATTGTTTAATTCCAGAATTTTCCGATGCCACATACGCTGGATAGTTACATTCTGAGATGAGTCATCCACCGAGGCTCCAAGATATGCTGAAAATTTGCAACTTGGCTACATCAAGCGAGAAAGAAAAGCAATGAATCAGTTTCATTTTAAGATAGTATTTCTATTTTTAATTTGATAGATTGTAGAAGTAGCAGTAGGATTCTTTTTTTATGTAATTTTTTATTTAAATCCCTCTCATGCATTTAGAGAAGGGATCCGGAGTTGTAATATTTTTGACTTGGAGCTTACATTTCTGTACTCCATTGCCTCTTATATTTTATAAAGGATCACATCTGGTGATTTTGTGCTGAAATTATCTTTGAAGTGTTGCATTTATGTACCTTTGGATTTGATTTTACATCAGAGTTACTGGATTAGAGTATCAGATTTCATTTGAAAGTCTTCAAGATGAATGAGGTATTTCTATCTGTTCACTGTTGATTTCCTTTGTCATATGATATTCGCTTTAAAATTTGCTATCATTTATATATTTGGTTCTCATAACGTTTCTTTTTATATATCATTTCTGAGTATAATTGAAATGTTATCTTTCATAAGCATATATAGATGGTATACAATGATGAATGCAATATGCTAATATAACTCTGTTTAATTTCTTAAACAGAGTTATCTTTATTTGTTTCTACACATTTCAATTTAAATAATAATACATTTTCATGGTTATTGTTAAATTGGAACAATCTTAAGTTGTATTCACATATAATTACCTGGGTTAGTGTTAGAATTTCCTTATCAGCATTTAGTTTAATTAGATAGTTTTATTTCAGTCAATTTAGTCCCATTTCCACTCATCCAAATCAACCCATCACCAACCCATTTAGACATAAGGAAACTGGTCCTTTAAATCCAGTCGGAGCCACCATACCAAACGGAAAAGGAGCTGTCCTAAGGTCCCGACCAGGTGGTTTTCCCCAATGTTTGAAGCAGAGATTTTCTAGGCTTCAACAAGTTCCCAAAGCATAAATATGAACCAAAATAAAAAGAGGGATGCATATGAAATTCTGAATCACAACCCTCATGTTTTCTATTTTTTTATTATACAAAAATAATGTCTGTGTGTAGCTTGTCCAAAATCCACAACCCATGGAAAATCGGATTTCTTAATCCTGGTTTGATCATGTTTTGAATTTCATGTCAATAGGTTCCAGAATAATTTTTTTCAAACAGATTAATCTTGAAAAATGAGTAGACTAGGTAGAGAATAAGAGATTTCATTAGCCTAATCTGAACTCTTGGAAGTTATAAGGGTACAAGTAGATAGTTTTTTATGCTTTCAAAAGAAAATAATGTCAAGGGTTTTCCAGTCCAAGTGCACCCAAAAGAATAAAAAATGTTAGGAAAGGTATGATGGGTAGGTAGAAATGAGGTTGAAGTAAACATGTCTCTTTTATTTTGAGATCACAGCTTCAAGATAACATCAGAAAATGAAGGAAGAATGATATGCAAAGTGAAAGTAAGGCACTAGTCTTCAAAACACAAATATTTGAACTCTGAGGTCCTGGAAACCTCCTGAAAAGGACTTTCCCTCCCCAAGTGAAGTCACTGTTAGTCATCAGTAATTTTTACCATCTGTAGATGACTAAATATTGGTTCCATATTTCTAAAAACAGGATTCCCTGAATATTGTGAGTTTTAGAAATCTCACTGCCTTCATTATCCTTATACAAAAAATTTCACTATTCTACCATTTTTCCATTTCATGGTCACCCTACCACTCCTGAAAAAGACTTCTTATGGTCTTGTGTCACTCATCTCCATCCTATTTTCCCACCTATAACCTCATTACTCTGTTTTTCCCTTTCCCATCCCTCCATTTCCATCCAGGGTTACCAATCAGCCTATTCCTTCCCATGTTCACCAGGTTTCTCAAGAATTGATGGTCTCAAAACTATCTCTATAGGCTCTTTAGATAAATCAAGTACATTGGATTTTGGATCTTCAATACACCACCTTGCCAAAACTATGTTTTTATACTTGAAAAATCCAAGTCAATTTTCAGTCAAAGACCAGGTCAAATAACCCTCCCACTAGGTCATTAGGGTTTCACAGGTTGTAAGGTCATCATTGATGTTTTTAATCACTATTTTTCCTGTGTTAGAAGTTGGCTCAGATGTAATAGAATATTAGCACATGGTTATCCAAGAAAGATCAGAAAATCTCCAAAGAGGACTACTTTATCAAGTTCAAGTTCTGCAAAAGGTAAATGTGAACATTGACACTTCTGCAAGAGTGTTAAAATGACAATCAACAGAAAGTTGATAAGGTAAGAGGTATTTTCTTCAATAAAAAAATTCATAGCAAGGAGATGGGAAGCATTTTTGGTTTCCAGGAGTACTAATGTTTTGAGCTTGATGGGGCCAACAAGTGCCAAATAGGATAAATGCAGAAATGACCATGGAGGAGGCACACCAAGAAACCAAACATGAATAGAATTTTTTCAGAAATTATAGATGAAATAGGGAAAAAGGTGATGTGAACTAGACATAAATGAATGAACTTGAAAGGGCTATAGAGAACTTAGAAGACAACACTGATAATTGTTTTAAAGCATTCCAGACACCTAGGGTTTTGGGAAAATGGTTAAAGAAGGTGAAAGGCATGGTTTGAACTCCATGATGACAACAGAGAAGGATTCTAAAGATACCACTGTGATCAGATCCCATAATTGAGAAAAAGGAGTTTTCCATGCCTATATGAGCAAAGTGTAGGTTAAAGCTTCATGATGCTAGCAAAGAAGGGGTTTTTGAAAGTGTTGCCTTGTGTTTGAGTTCCTAAGGTTTTCAAAGCTAAATTTAGCATGCTTCAAAGATCAAAGGGAAGAGCCACTTTAGGGTTCTCATAACACTCGCTAAGTGCTAGTGTTAAAAGACATAAATAAGCCAAAGAAAGTCAACCTTTTCACTCAATTAAAACCTACAAAGAAAAGATAAGGTAAAGAGTATTAGTGAGAAAGGTTTAAATTATCATTTCAGACACCTACAAATTAGAAGTGGAAAAAGAAGGTAAAAGGAATTATTTTGAATTCCCTAATGCATGTCAAAGGAGAGTTTTGAAGGTATTGTGTGTCAAAATCCTCCAAAAGATGTTTAACGATATTTTTATGCTTCAAGGAGCAACAAGAAGGTCAAAATTCATCATCTCAATCACCTACAAAGCTGCAGTTGTCAGAGGGATGAAAAACATGATGTTGAGTTCCAAGGTGGAAACCAAGGATGATTTTAAGGTTGCTGCTATGTTAGAATGAATATGTCAAGTTTTCAAGATCAAAAGGGAAAGAAATTTCCTAACTTCCAGCCAAAGTGAAAAGGCTAAAAGTTTCGTGGTGTAAATCATACAGGATTTTAGAGAGGTCACTGTGCACTCATCATAAAATTTTCAAATGAACTCTTCATGCCCCAAGAAACCAAAATAGAGTATAAGTTTATCACTTGATCAAACCTACTTCCAAATAGTTTAAAAGGTCAGTTAGAAGAGGTGTAGGTTGAGTTGAAATGCATAATGGCAGCAATAGAGGATCAATTTCATCTTTCTAAGTCACTTGCAAGAAAGAAGTCAAAGAAATATCAGTGAAAAGGAAAAGGGAGAAAAAACATTAGAAAGTGGGTTTGGAAAGATTAAATTTAATTTCCTAGAATATAAAAGGACATGTTGTTCCTTATATAGCTCATTGTTCACTTGCAAATATCAAGAGCATTCAAGGAGAAATACTTGTGAATTTTCAGGTCAAATTCGGGCAAGTTTACCTGGTGTTGCGCATTCAGGTCAGCGTTGCACACCTGGATTCAGGCGTTGTGCCCCTGGTAGTTTTCCCTGTGCAAGTTTGTTCGATATTGCGTGCCTGGAAACATGTTGCATGTTTACCCGCTTCACTCGACAGGCAGGTAGAAAGCTTTAGCATTGCGCACCTGGCACACAGTGTTGCGCCTTTGCCCGACCCTACACTCCGTTCACCTGAGCATTGCGTGCTTGGCTAGGAGGGCCTCCTACACCACTTCAACACTCAAAACCCCTCAAATTGTCTCCAGGTCATCACCAAGGGTTTTTCAAGCATCTTTTAGGGTTAAGTACAGCTCATCAAGCCCTCTCCAAGTTTTTTGTCATCATTTGGTTAAATGAATGAAGACCTAAGCAGGAAAAACTAATTTTCATGCTTGAACATCACTGTTTAAAAACACTTATCCATCTACATTCTAAGAAGACCAGTGATAACCAGAAGGTTACCTTGATGAAAAATTTCTCATTCATCTAAGGTATCCATTCACTCATAAACTTTGTCCCCTACACTACAATCAGGTTGACATTTCATGCCCTTCTTCCTACCAGTTTTATATCAATGACAGGAGTTTCAACACAGAGTTTGAACAATCAGCAAGGGTGGTTATTACATTTTTCCCCTCACTCATAGTCATATACCCTTTACCCTCACCCATCCATATCATTCACTTGCAAATATTGCCATCCTCCATCCCTTCATCTCATTTTTATTGTGCAGTTTTAGGGTTTTGTTCAAAATAGAGTGATCAAAATGTCAAGGGAAGGTGACAGTGGTAGTGGTGAGGAAGGCCAAGTGCCAAGGAGGCATCAACACAAAGGTGGGAGGATCAATAGGTTTGAACCAATAAACATAATGGAGCTAAATGCATCTCCCTTAACTGTCTCTTGCTTCCAAAATGTAGGCTGCTGTGAATTTTGTGAGAAAGTACAGCAGGTGTAGAATTACCCCAAGCTGACTAGGCTCTTCATTCTTAACCTACATGAGAAACAAGTCAAACTTTCAGGGGTAAACTTTGAGTTGTCTTCAGATGCCATTGCTATTGCCACTGGAATACCTAGTGTGGGTGAAAAATGGTTCAATCAGGCCAATTTAGACATGAGCTACTATGAGTCATACCTTGAGCCCAGATACAAAGACTACAATAAATCCACATTTCCTTTCTCACATTTGATTGAGAGGTATGCACCCATGATGAGGGTCATTATGAAGTATTTCACATGTGAAGGAATATTCTCCTTGCTTTATTCCTATCACATCAAGTTGCTCATGCACTTTACTAGGGTTAAGATGTTGCATCTATCCTACTACCTCTATAGGAGTATTGAAAAAATGTCTTATATTGTACAAAAGAGATACCATCCACAGTAGATGTACTCTTTGATCAAAATGGTTGTGATGCATCAATTGCAGCAAAAGGGTATTCCATGGGAGGTTTTCATTGCCCATGAAGTGTTCACCAATCCACAAGAACATCCTCAGAAAAACATGCCTTCATCATCTCATCCTCTTGTCCTTACTCCTCCATCATGTTTTGCTGAGTATTCTTCACCATCTACACATATCCACTCACCTCAGGAAAACCCTCCTTCATTAGTCTCTCACAATGCATCAAACTATGAAGGAAGTGACAATGAGCAGTCAAATCAAAATGAGGGAGAAGGTAATGATGAATCAAGTAAAAATGAAGAAGAGGAGGTCAGTAAAGATGAAGTCAATGAAAGAGATGATAATGAAGAATCAAACAGTGAGGAAAATGAGGCTAATGATAGAAGTAAAGAGCACAATGAGGCTCACAGCAATGAGGCAAACAACAGTAATGAGGAACAAAATGAAGAGGAAGAGGTCAGTGATGAGGTAGAAATCATGGAAGCAGAAGGAAATGATGATGATGATGATAGAAATGGCACCAAGAGCCAAAATTTCAGTGAGGCTCATGGTAGTGATGAAGGTAGAATGGAAAGTATCCATGAAGAAAGGAGCAAGGAAAGTGAGGCTGATATCAGTGAGAAAGAAGACATTGAAGCAGATGACAGTGATGATGTTGAGAGCCATGTTAGCATCCATGAGACCAACAAAGAAATCAATGATGATGATGGAATTGGGTCTAAAAGCAGCAAAGAAGAAAACATTGAATTAGAAAGCAATGAAGCAGGAAGAAGTAGTGATGGCAAAAGCCATGATGACAGTAAATCAAAAAGCCATGATAGAAATGAGGATATCAATGATAATGACAGTCATGTTGGCAACCATAGTGAAGGCACTCAAATGATGAATATTGAACCTTTTCCTTTAACTTACCAAAGGGGAAGTAGGAATTTGTTTTCTACCCTCAAGAAGAAAGGGGTCATGCCTTCTACTTCAACATAGCAGCTTGAAAAAGGAAAAGATAAGGTCATGGAGGAAGAAGAAGAAGATCAACATGAGATAGAGCAAGAATTTGAACTCATTCATGTTGACAATGATGATGAGAATGAGGCAAGGATCTCAAGCATTCTGCTCAAAGGTAAAGATGCCCAAATCAAATATTTGCAAGCTAATCTAGCTAGGGCTAAGAATGTCATTCATTATTATGAGATTGAAAACAAGCATCTAGAGGCACAAAAGGCCATTTATGAGGTCAAGGCAATCAGAGCCCGGAAAGAGGCCGAGAGGGCCAAAGTTAGGTTGTATGTGCTCTTGGGTGTTTTTGATGAAAGTGAAGATGAAGAAGGGCAATTGTCTAGGAGAAGGCCAAGAACAATGGGCTTGAGGAAGGCCTTAGCTAAGGAGAAGGAGCAAGAAACAGCATTGGAAAATAGTTCACTCCAAGTGAGCTTCTTGCCATGGAGATAGAGTATGATTGGGAACCTTGTTTAGAGAGGGCCAATACACACTTGGAGGATCATATGGAAAAGACACAAAGAGACCTTGTCCTTCAGAAGAATATGGCCAAGCACTATGCCTTGAGAAATCAAATTGCAAGGGCCAAGCTCAAAAGAGCCCTTGCCAAGATTCAAGCCCTCAAGGAGGAAAAAATCCAAGAAAACCTTGATATCCTATTTTATTCTTTCCTACAGGCATCCCAAACCCCATGAGGAAGATAATTTCAAATTTTGGCAAGTTTTTGATAATTTTGGTTTTTCACTGTTTTGGAGGGCCAAGGGCGCAACGCCCTTAACGCTGTGCTCTTTTTTGGGGAATTTTATTGAGGATTGGTTTGCATTTTTTTATTCATATTTCCAAGTACATCACACACACCAAATTTCAAATCATTTGGAGCAGGTTTGGTACTCTAAAAGAGTAAAAAACATGCAAAAAAAACCACCTTTCTGCGCAATTTTCAGGGCTGGCACTGCGCCCTGAGCAGTCTTGGGAGATTTGGTTTTTAGGCAGGAAAATCTACACCAAATAAAAAATATAAGGAATTTTTGGAAGGTAGACTCGACACGATTTCCAACGAGCTATCACGGAGCTCATTTTAACACCGGGAAGGCCTTCAAAACTTAACTGCAAGGTGACCCATTTTTCCAGTGCAGGTGTTGCGCCCTTGGACCTCATTGTTGTGCCCTTTCCTGCAAAGTCAACAAAAGACACAAATTTATGGAAAATTGTTGGGGCCCTTGTTTTTGTTTAAGTTTTGAATTTTGAACTTGGACTCTTTTTGAATTCACTTAAAAACAATGGAAAATCCTTCATACGCGACTATGCCCGTGTTTTTCCGCGTGTATACGCGAGTACAGCTAGACTTTTCCGCGTATGCCATTTTAATGATTAAAAAATATATAAAAATCCCTAATTTCGCGCCGGGTTGATGGTTACTCAGGTAGTTCAACCACCCCAGCCCGTGGCCAACTGTTTCCAACTGCTGAAACTACTTGGAGGGACTATAAAAAGACCTCATATGTATGGCCTAAGGGAGAGAGAGAATTATTATTATTATACTCTGTTGGTTCCCTATCCAACTCTGATTCCCCGTGCCTCCTGCACTTTCCCAGTTCATTTCAGGAAACCCTTGTTTCCTTGAGATACACATCCCTTTATATGTTATCTCGTATGCACTCATTTGGAAGGAGTCTTAGCGAGGCAAGGGCCGGACGGATCCGGACGACGGTCTGCGAAGGCCTTGGAAGGATCAGGTGATCTCTCCACTTACTTTTGTACGTACTATTTTTATAATACAGAAGTATCATGCTGTTCCCGAAGTAAATGTGTTAGTGTATGCTTTAATGTGTGAAGAATATTTGTTATACAAGCATTTATGATGATTTATTTAATGTTTTATATGAATCTCGCTAACATATAGAGTAGAAATATACTGTACAACTTGTCCTTTGTGCTGGTTTCTTCTTGTATTTCAAGTGAAAGAGGAAGGACGGTTGCAGGGAGTTTGAACTCCACGTGGATCTACTTCAAACGTAGGACCAACGGGTAAACCTCTCATTCTGCTCTATTTCGTTTTCATGACTGTGCATGATCGTGTGAGTCTCTGTTAAGTAGTACGCCCCTGCTCTGTGGAGGTTGAATCCCAACCAACCTCTAGGTGTTAAATCCCCGAAACAGAACTGGCGACTCCACTGGGGATCACATTTTTGTGATTCTCCTGTTGGGTTGTTTCAGCTGTTTGGTAGGTTGCCAACAGTTTCTTCTGTCTTTTACAGTCCAGTTTTCTTTCTTGCAGTCAGTTTGAAGCTTTTATACCTTTCCCAGGCTTGTATTTTTTATTTTTCATTATCTTTCTTTGTATACGCAGTTTTTCTTGCACACAGTCGCGTATACCCGCGAGTTTGTGTAGAAGGATCCGCGTACATGCGGATTTCCCTCGACACAGACGCGTATACACGCCTGTTTCATAGCTGCAAGGTCGCGTATACCTAGGCTGAATTTGAAATTTCAAGATTCTGGTGTTTTTGGTCTTTTTTGGCTGTGGAAGCCTGTGTTTGCAGAGTCTTTGTACTTACTGGAGTGTGACAGAAGTGGTTTTAAGTCTTGGTTCTCTTTCGTTTGCCCGAAAACTGATCTTTTTGGCGAAGTGTTCTTGTTAGTGCTAGCACTCCTGGATTGAGTTCCAAGATCGCTTTCTGAGCGTTCTTGGCTGTTCTGCTTTATCAGAACAGAGAGCTTTTTGCTCATTGACTCGCTCCTGTCTTTGTGTTGTGCTTTGCATTGCGTTCTTTGCTTTGTTTTCGATTGGTTTTCTTGAGTTTCATAAGCTAGGGTTTTGTTGCATTTTTTCGAAGATCTTTGCTTGTTTCTTTGGAGTTTTGTATTGCAACGAATTTGCACTATTTCTCTTGGCTGTTTGATTGAGTTTTTAGTCTTCCGTTGCCCTTATTAATCTTGCTATCATTAGTTTTATAAGGTTTAGGGGTATAGTTGGAGTTTATGCTTCAAATTCGGTCTCATTTTGGCTTGGATTGAGATAGTTGTTCTTGGTTTTCTTGAAGCTCTTGTTTTATAAAACTGAAAAGTCCAAAAACATTTGTTTTGCTTTTTGTTTTTTGCATATCAAAAACTCAAAAACATTGTTGCTTGTTTTTGTTTTTGTTGTTGCCTTTTTCATTTTCGTTTGGCTTCATCTTTTGGGACTTTAGTGAATTTTCTTGCTTCTAGTTTCCTGCTTGATTGTGAAGGGAAGTTGTCTTTTGATTTCTTCTTCTTCTTCTTGAGTATTTTGGTGTCTTATATTAAGAGTTCTTGTTTGCAAGAATTAGCTTTCTGGATATCAAAAGATTAGTTGAAACTGAAGGAGCCTTTTGGGAAATTTCACCTTGTTTCAAGGGACTTTCTGCATCTTAGAATTTACATGTTAGTGGTCATTTGCATTAGGTGCATTGAATCATTTAATTAGCTTCTTAATTTTTGTGCGTGTGAGTTTGTAATTCGAAAAGAAAAATACATTTTTTAGCCTCGTAGAACTTACATAGAAATTGCTCTTCATCGAAAGACTAAGAACTGCATGTGCATGTAGTCAGGTTTTTATTAATTTTTTTTGCGTCAGAACATCATTGGTTTCAACTCCATATCCTTGTGACTTAATACAACAGCCCTTAAAATAAGCGATTAAATCTAAAATCAACTAGCAAGTTTTATTTAGTGTCAATCACCAACTAGCTAGGTTGTAGGGCCTTGGAATAGGAGAGAGAAGAGTTAACTCTCCAAGGCCGCTCAAACAGACATAGAAGTTTACTAATTGAGCGAAATCCAACTCCGTGAAGTGGACTGGGAAAGCTCTCATCCGAGAGTCAAGCGCGAGGGGAAGTGAAGGTTAAGAAGAGGGATACCCCCCCTCCGATTAGCTGAATCTAACCTCAAGACCGTTCCGCCCAGCTTCTGATACGGATTGGTGTCCATAGTTGCTGCTCCTAGGTTCCACACAGGTGACTGCGGGGGGGAATACCCGTGGTACCTGAGGCAGACGTCGCATCACTTCCAGCAGTACTTCTGGGGGGTGCCCTTGCGAAGCTTGGGTGCTTGAGCCGGCAAAGGCTGTTGTTAGGAGGTCGGCGTAACTGTTTCTGATACCTTCGCTAGTTGTTCCGGGCCCTAATCATCCCAGACTGCTTTCGGAAGGTCCTATACTTCGCTTTCCTGTATTTTGGTGTCCGGTCCTCATCACCCGGAGCGGAAATACTTGGAGGCTGTTTGCTTGCTGTTTCTCAGGGTTTTTGATTTTAGTGTGTGCTTTTTGCTCCTAGCTTGCCTAGCTTTTCACTTTTCTTGAGTCTAATATAATAAATTTGTAAAAGTGGCTGATCAAGCGCCTCGACGTTCGAGGAGAGTCCTGGGGTTATCTCCCGAGAGTGCAGAGCCTTCTTCGAGAAGGCGTAGGAGCGATCTAGCAGGTGGTTTTCACCCTGTAGAGTCTGACGCCGTGGAGAGAGATCCCTCCCCTAAGGTCCGGTTTCTATTCCGATCTCCGGTGTCGGTTCCGAGAGGAGCGTTTCGCCCACCTCGAGGGTATTGTTTCCTCAGGAGGAAGATTTTCAGATAGAAGATATACCTGAGCCTGCAGCTACAGGTCCATCTCCTCTTCCTCTTGATCATCCGTTTGTTATAGAGTACATCGGACCGGAGTCTGAGAGACCGCCGGATCTTCCTTATCTTTCTTATCTTTCAATGGCCACGACTGGGAACGCGGCTTCTACCGTGAGTGCTGCGGGCATTCAGACCCCTGCTTCTGTCGAGGCAGGGGGCACTCTTGCTCTATCTTCGAGTGCTTCTAGCACCGCTATGTTTGGCTCTGGGTTCACCCAAGCATATGCTTCTCAATCTGGTCCCTTTGTTTCAGGGATGTCCATTGCTGGAAATCCCTCTTTTTCCTTTACCGCCGGTGCAGCTGGATCTACGCCCATGTCCAACATGGCTAGTGGATCACCTTCTTTTCAGGGTTTCCCCTTTGGGACTGGGCATATTCCTAGTCCCAATCCTTCTTTAGGGTCGTTTCCTTTTACGTCCCAGACCCAAAGTTTCAATCCTTGGGCCCAGGGGCCAAGTTCGACTGCTTTTATGGGGTGGAATCCTATGTTTGCAACGTCGGGGGCAGGGAATCAGTTCATCGCGAGTCATCCAGGGAATGCTTCTTTCCTTGCATCGAGTGCTTATCAGTCTCTTTCTCCTCTATCTAATACATGGAACCCCTACCAGGGGCTTACATCTTCAGTCAATACTTCAGCGGGGGGAACTAGTCTGGGTCTTGGTAACTCGGCGTGGGGAGGAGGTTCTTCTCCGTTTTCTACGGGTCCTTTCTGGCAACCTGGTGCCTCATCAAATCCAGGCTATTCTTTTCAGAATGTGGGAAATCCATCCTATCAAGGATGGAATTCTCAGGCTCCGCCGCGATTACCATTTCTGGCAACGTTAAACTTGCCAGACTTGGCGAAGTTAACTAATGACCCGATTCTGTATAGTCCGGGTTGGCCTCCGGTTCCAACCAAACTTCCTTCAGACATTCCTAAGTTTGAAGGTAAGAATGGTGAAGATCCGGCAGACCATGTCACCACATTCCACTTATGGTGTTCATCCAACCCTCTGATCGACGATTCGATTAGATTGAGATTATTTCAGCGCACCTTAACTGGAAACGCCGCGAAGTGGTATATAGAGCTTACTGGGGGCAGTTTCGCCACATTTGGAGAATTGGCTGTCACTTTTCTTAACCATTTCCAGTTGCCTGTCAGATATGAGGCTGGGACCGAACTCCTGGCTAATTTTAAGCAGGATGAGGCAACTCACATTTCTGATCATATTCAGGAATGGAGGAGAAGGAAGAGGCTTATCAAAGCCCATATTCCGGGTGAGTTCCTTCTCGAGTGGTTTTTGAAGTCGCTTCAGTCAGATATTTCAAAAGATGTATCCATGTCAGGGGTATATTCCGAGGAGCAGGCCATCTTTAGGGACCAGCAGTTAGAGTTGATCTATTCTCAGTCTGGCATGCTTTACAAGTATTCGCCTAATGCTCCTCGCTCCAAATTGGATCTATCGAAACCTAAACCTGGTCCGCATGGTGACGGACTTGTCGGATCGGCCGCAGTAGTACCTACCGTTTTCAATTGCAGCGCTTGTCTTTACACCGTTTCTTCTCGGTCGTCATGGCTCCGTTCATCTTCACCTTCCCGCTCTTGTCCATTAATGTCGTCCACCTCTCGAACCCAAAGGAAATCAACAGTCCGATGGAAGAAGAAGGGACGTAATAACAAGAAGAAGGGCAAGAATGGGAAGGGCAATGCAAATAAGACCAACGAGCGTGTTGGTGAAGGGCAAAAGGAGAAAAAGAAAGTTAAGTTTCCGTGTAAGCTTTGTGCTGGAGACCATCTCACGCATCTTTGCCCGAAAATTTAGGATGCTCAGCGCCTGTTATCTCAGCAAGGTTCTTCTAGTTCCCAGGCTGTGCTAACAAACCCTTTTCCCCAAGGGCAGCAATTAATTGCTGGCGCGAATCAAAATCTTGGGGCTTCCTCTGGAGGTCCTCAAGAAGGGGAAATTCCATCGAATATCTTTATGATGAGTGCTCACGTGGATGTCGCTACGAGATCCCGTGATTATGGCGGAGAGGAATCTTCGAAAGCTAAGGAAGTTCCTGATGCTACTGAGCCGCTTCATATCACGAAGCCAACCGTCGAGTCTATGCCTCGGATGCCAAAAGCATCTTCTAAGAGGTCAACGATTAATCCAAACATGAGGGCTGCCCAGAACTACTCGATTGTGGAAGATCTGGCGCAGAGTCCTTGTGCTATGTCAGCTTTAGAGGTACTCCAGTCTTGTCCGGCTCAGCGCAGTGCTTTGCTCACTGCCATTGGAGCTATAGATCCGAAAAATTCTCTTCTGATTACCTGTGATATGAAGAATTTTAAGAAGAGACTTCCTCATCATATGGCCTTCCATATTAAATCATCGTACCGGAAGACTAATATCTTTCGCACGGTCGTTGATGAGGGTGCTTCTACTCGCGTGATGTCTCTCGCATGCTGGAAGACACTAGGATCTCCCAAAGCTGTTCCATCTAGCACTATTCTTACTGCATTCGATGGCCATTCTCATAGGCCCCATGGTATTGTCCCGGCTTTGCCCATCTGTGCTGGGGGCAAAACCGTTAACATAGAGGTTGAGGTAGTAGATGCAGCCTTGGACTACAACCTTCTGTTGGGGAGGAACTGGATATATGATATGGATGCCATTGCATCTTCACTATTTCGGATAATATGTTTCCCCCACGAAGGGAGGATAGTTACGGTGGATCAACTGGACTGTCCTCCTGTAGACCTGGATGCGCCTCCTGACTCATCTGTCCCTAAGTTGGACAATACTAAGGCACCTATCGAGAATCTGGGAGTTGGAATGTATTCTTCCCTGATGGGATCTTTTGACCTTCCTCCTCCTAAGGTGTCTATCAATGCTATTTCATCCTCCAAGGCTCCCCTTCGAAGAGAGTTCTTTCGAACTCATTATTTTTCGGACCCTTGGACCTTACCTTCCCCAACTGCCACTTTGGAGGAAGGGCAAGTGGGTGGAATGGCATTCTCGATTTCTGCAGCTGAGATTGCATATCAGTCTGTTGTTGACACTGCAGAGTCTGATCCAGCTCCTCTTTCGCCGGAAGAGTTGGATGGTGATGTGGCTCCGGCTTGGACGCTTACTTCTTCTTCTCCCCAGGATTGTCTAGATACCACTCTTCCATCTGAAGAGGCCATCCTGGAAGCAATGACAGGTATAGAGAGACCGTGGGATGACTTGCATCATCGGTCTTACTTCCTACCTGACTTGAGCGAAGTCGAAGCCAGTTTTCCAAGTCCTCAGTCTCCTGGACCTGTTCACCCAGTCTTGAGCCCCTTAGCACCAGCACAGGTTTATGCTGAAGGGAACATGGCTGTGATCTCTCCGTCTATCCCGGTGAACATCTCCAGGAATCCCAACATTATTGAGAACGTTTTCATTGGAGCTGAATGTTCCCGTGAAGAAGTTCAAATCTATACCGAGCTCTTCAAAGGGTATAGGGATGTTTTTGCTTGGTCTTATGAGGAAATGCCTGGCATAGACCCATCTATCGTCCAGCATGAGATCAAGACGTATGAAAACGCTAAGCCGGTCAGGCAAAAACTTCGTCCGGTTAATCCTAGGAAGGCAGCAGCTATCAAAGCCGAAGTTGAAAAGCTGCTTAAGGCGGGATTCATTTTCCCAGTTCCTCTGACTGAATGGGTTTCAAACCCCGTTCCTGTTGATAAAAAGCAAGGAACAATTCGAGTGTGCATCAATTTCAGAGACCTGAATAAGGCGTGTCCTAAAGATAATTACCCCACACCCTTCATTGATCAGATTATTGATGAGTGTGTCGGTAACGAAATTTTTTCCTTCATGGACGGTTTTTCTGGTTACAATCAAATTACTATCCGTCCAGAAGATCAACATAAGACCGCATTTATTTGTCCCTGGGGTACGTTTGCATATAAGAAAATGCCTTTTGGTCTGAAAAATGCTGGAGCCACTTTTCAGCGGGCCATGTCCTACGCCTTCCACGACATCAAGAAAATTATCGAGGCATACTTAGATGATCTAGCCGCTCATTCTCGAAAGAGGATGGATCATCCAGGACACCTCCGGCAAATATTTGAGAGATGTCGTTTTTATAAAATTCATTTGAATCCGAACAAGTGCGTTTTCGCGGTAACATCCGGTCGGCTGTTGGGATTTATCGTGTCTAATGAAGGGATAAGGGTAGATCCTTTCAAGGTTGAGGCAATACTTCGGTTGCCTCCCCCGTCTTCAATCCGTCAACTTCAAAGTCTCCAAGGGAAGTCTAACTTTCTTCGGAGGTTTATCGTTAACTATGCTGAGATTACAAAGGGATATATGAGATTGTTGAAGAAAGGAGTCCCTTTTCTTTGGGACGACTATGCTCAACGCTCATTCAATGCCTTGAAAAAGGCATTGACCTCTGCTCCTTTACTGAGTCCACCCGATTATAGCAGAGATTTTCTTTTGTATCTGGCTACAACAGAATCTACCATTGGTATGGTTCTGGTTCAGGAGGATGATGCTCTGGCTGAGCATGTTATTTACTACCTTAGTCGAGGACTGGTAGGACCTGAACTACGATACACCCCGATAGAAAAGTTAGCCTTAGCAGCAGTTCATGCTGTGCAGCGACTCCGGCATTATATTATTCTTCGCAAAACTTATGTCTTGGCAGCTGCCAATCCATTTCAGTTTGTCCTCAACAGGCGAGTGATTGGGGGCAAATATAATAGATGGATTGTGATTTTACAGGAATTTGATCTAGAGTTCATGTCTGCCAAATCCAAGAAGTCATTAGTTTTTGCGGAATCGATCTCCGAGTTGCCTTGTGGAGAGGCGATGATCTATGATGAGTCCTTTCCGGACGAACACTTGTTTCTGATCTCTCCACAAGATCCTTGGTATGGGGACATCATTGTATATCTCCAGACTGCGAAGTTTCCCTTTTCTTTTTCGAAAGATGAGCGTCGTAAGCTGCGTCACTTAGCTAAAAGTTATCTGATTATTGGTGATGCTTTGTACCGTCGAGGGGTTGATTCAATCCTAAGACGCTGCTTAACTTTCGAAGAAGCCGAGGCTGTGCTTAATGATTCTCACGGTGGAGCTTGTGGGGGTCATTTATCAGGGCTTGCTACAGCCCAAAAGATTTTGCGCGCTGGCTACTTCTGGCCCTCGATTTTCAAAGATTGTATTGAATCGGTCAAGAATTGTCATCCTTGTCAAGTGTATACTCGAAAAATGCGCGCTCATCCAGCTCCGCTTTTTCCAGTCGTTACTGTCGGCCCCTTTACAAAGTGGGGTATGGATTATACTACTTGTAACCCGCCTTCGGCAAAAGGTCACAAGTACATTATCGTAGCAATAGACTACTTTACGAAGTGGGTCGAAGCTATGCCTACTTTTGGGAACGATGGTGAGACTGCAGCTCTTTTCTTCTTCAATCAAGTCATTGCTCGTTTCGGTATACCTAGAGAGATTGTCACTGACCATGGCAGTCACTTTCAGAACAATATGATGGCTGAGTTGGCTCTTAAATTGGGTTTCCGGCAGGAGCATTCATCTCCATATTATCCTCAGGCCAATGGCCAAGTGGAAGCCGTGAATAAGTCCTTGAAGACAATTCTTCAACGGACGATTGATAAACATATATCCAACTGGCACATTATGCTATATCCTGCACTCTGGGCATACAGGACGTCAGTTAAAACTGCAACTGGCTTTACTCCGTTTCAGTTAGTCCACGGGGTGGAATCCGTATTTCCCATTGAATGCGAGATTCCTTCCCTTAAACTGGCTGTTGAGCTTCTTCCCGACACTTCTAGTCTGGCAGAGCGGCTTCTTCATCTGGAACATCTTGATGAGCAGCATCGAGATGCCGCCACGTTGAACGAAGCGCATAAAAACCGAGTCAAAGTCCAGTACGATAAGGCGGTTAAGCCTAGGGTCTTTTCCGAAGGCGACCTTGTTTTGGTCTATGCCCAAGAAAAGGATGCCTTGGGGGCAGGAAAGTTTAAGTCGATGTGGTATGGCCCCTATATCGTTAAAAAGGTCCCTAAGAAAGGAGCGTATACCTTGGTTGACTTCGAAGGAAACGAGTTGTCGGAGCCCCGAAATGGGCTCTATCTGAAGAAGTATTATGCCTAGGCTTTGGCCCGGCATTTTGCTTTGTATATAGTAGTTTTTGTCTTGTACATATCTGTTTGATTTTCGATTTTTGATGGGATGGTGATGTTTTTGATCTGCTTTGGCAGGTTTTGTTGATGTCATGAGTCATTATGGTTTCGCCGATGGTGCTAGTAGACACACCCGGAACTTAGCTTCCGCGGCTTGGGTGCTTCATTATCCTTCCGGTCAGCTGTTGGTATCAAGAGGGGTCCGCATTGGTCCTGCTTCCAATAACGTAGCAGAATACACTGCAGTCATTCATCTACTCTCGGAGGCAATATCTTTGGGTGTTGATTCGTTGGTAGTTTTCTTGGACTCCCAGCTGATGGTGTCGCAGTTGAACAACACTTATCGGGTACGAGATCCAGTTTTATTACGATTGTTCTTGAGGGTACGTTTGTTACAAAGGTCATTTCAATTTTTAACATTCATTCATATTCCTCGAGCTGACAATTGGTTTGCTGACTCATTAGCTAATCAAGCTTTAGATTGGCATATTAATCATTCAATACAATAAAATCTAAATCATCAAAAAACATCATACATTTGATACATTTATCTCATCACATCAAAATATCGCTGTATATATATCATCAGTATGTCAAAAAACTTTACAAAATTTTGGATCCATCAATGCCGTACAAAAACTTGGGCTTATGCCCCATCATGTTCAGTCTCAAAAAAATATACAGTCATATGATATGTAAAATCTATCTACTCCTGAGGACCCTGCCCAGCGTTCCTATAGAACATCACTGCAGTGGCCACACGGCGGAACAGTCTAACCCAGTCCCGGGGTACTCCTACAACCCGTCTCTGGACGGCTTCTGGCAAGTCCTCCACAGCAGCCAGAGGGATTTCGCGGGTCAGTCCCTCCAAATTTCTCTGAACGGCCTGGAGTGTCCTATCAGAATCCGCTGTCTCTGCTTCACCTCTGCGGCGTTTATGACGTGCTAGGCCCTCAGGACGTACTGGTCCAACATCTGAAACATGATCATTTTTCATTTGTCAGTCATTATGAATCCAATCCAAAAACATGTTTGTTTTTCATTTTTCATACATATTTGAAAAATCCAAAAAAAATCATATAAGTTAAAATTTTTGAAAAAACTTACCGACTGCTCCCCATGCTGCACTGGGTGGAAGTACTAGATCCGGATCTCCTCGGAAATCCATCCCGGCATAGGGATAGTCATCTACTGCGATGATCTGTTCTCTCCACCATAAGAAGAACTCATCATCCCAGGTAGTTCGGGGTACCTCGCTGCCCCCCAGTCTCTTCATCATGTCTGCCCAACGGGCAATTCTTGGGTCCCGAGGGCTGCTGATAGTTGAGATGACTTTGGGTCTCAAAGCCGGAACTCTCTCGAAGAAGAATGTAGTCAAAATGGTTCCATAGCCAAAGTGTTTTGTATGTGTTTTGCGAATGGAGGTCAGTTGTTCAGTAGCAGGGCAGTGCACCAATCATACACATGAATTAAGCACTCTACAGCTATGCTCATGTGCGCCCTGGACGCCTGATGCAGTGAGGCAGATCCTGCCACTCTGCCGATGGTGAACAGGAGGATCTTCATGTGCAAGTCCCTGATATCTTTGATTGCAATCTGTGTGCCTACTTTTTTGGAATCTTCTATGCAATAGAGTTGGACATAGTCCTCCACGGTTAACCCTCCCAGGGGCTTTCCGTGCAAATCCACCGGGTCTCCCCTTCTGGAGAGTCCAGTGATGAAGTATATATCTTCCACCTCTATGCGTAGTGGCATTTGATCAATGATGAAACAATCCTGATCCGGTTCCCAATAATTTACCAGCATTTCAAGCAATCTCACATTACTTTTCATATTGGGCATTTTATAAAATTTGAATAATCCACAGTTTCGGAGGACATTTTGTGCTGCGCGGTCTTCCATGACCTCTTGGTCCACTGCACTATGCTCGCGTTCCCTCCATGAAATTGTCATCCTGAAGAAATTCATTAAAATTTGCATTAGAAACTCATTTTTAAAATTCGGACTTGCGCATACGCTAGTTTCGCTGTGCACAGTCGCGTGTACACGCGGCTTTCCTTCTTCGAACCCGCGTATGCGCAGGTACGCGTTTTTTAATAAGGGTTTCCAGGTAAAAATCCACTTAATTTTAAATTTTAAACGGACAAAATGAATCAACAGGATGAATAAGGAGCCTACCTGAAGTTTCGCTGAATTCCGACGGTCGGTTGTTGCCGGTTTGACGAAACAAGTTTTTAGCTCCAGAGCTCTTTTTCCAAATCAGCTATGCAATAATGAACCATTTGAGAGGTAATTTGTGTATTTATGGCTAAAAAAAATTGAAAATTTTCGCAAAAAATTTCCTTATGCTTATTTTTTCGATCTATCTTATGCTGTATAACTCGATTGTTTGGAAGTGCCCAGTTTGGTATATTTCAGGTACATTTTGACATTTTCGAGATTTTTCCCGGTTTTTGACCCATGTGTTCAGACTCTTCATGGCAGGTACATGATCTTCACTGGCATATAGGTTAGGGAATCACTTTCCATTGCATCTTGCATTCTAGCCTCCATACTGATCACTTGCCTTAGGGTCGATCCCATCAGGTCATGAGTATTATACCATTTTCACTCGCCGATTTTTAAAATCATGACTTGATGGTAGAGCCTTCCTTTACATGGGCTTCCTAGTTAGTTCCTCGCTATCACTTGTCGCCCATGCTGCTTTTTATGTAGGCTCGGGAGTCCTCTTTAGTCCCGCCATGTCTTTCGTGTTGAAGCTTCATTCTTCCTCTTCATCACTTATCCTTTTTCTGGCTTATACCCTAGAGGCTCCCTGGTGTCGTTCAGTTGTATTACTGCATTGCATATTGGCTACTTGTTTATCCTGGCCTTTAGCCGGCTTCATTTGGACTCGATGTTTAAGCCAACTTTTGACCTTGATTTTCTGTACAAGTTAACCGTTGCATGCACTTAGCTATCACGACTTGACACCTTTGTACCCATGGATGGAACGTTCCTCTGAGTATCACTGACCAGTTTTCGCCACCTCGCATTGAGCATAGGATTGTTCCAAACCCCGGAACTAGTGCATCTGCTTTTTTCGATACTCGTTCTATCCATTGTATCATAGCATTCTTTTATTCTTTTTCAGGCTTATTATGAAAAAGACAAAAAAAAATTAAATATAACAAAAGAGCGGGAACGGGATGTATCTTCGTTATTTCGATGGCAGTACAGAGTCAGTTAGTCGCCCTTGAACAAAGCACATATACTTATATATATTTCCTTCATTTGGGATGGTTCTAGTTTGACCTAGGTTCAGCCTTTACCATGTTTCACTTATCAGTTCTCCCCCGGTTGGTTATCTCTTCCAATCATATGGAGAGTTTGTTTTGCCTCCTGCAAGACAGACTTATACAGTGTCATTTTTTTTACTGCCTTGGTCATCACAGAGTCGTGCTTTTGTTCAGGGGAAGTCTAGCCTGAGTCGGCCATTCTGCGGTGTCTCTTGACTCATTATTCAGTCGGCCTTCCCGGTCTTGTCAGCATCATGTCCTATCACATCAGATGTTTTGATCTTCTGCTCGTGCTGGTTTGAGAAGGTCTCCATTGACTTCTTACCGGCGGGTTTGTCTCTTATCGACTACGACACATTGCTCTGAGAGCAAACCTAGAGCCGCACCTTGGGCCTATTTCCATCATTGATAGGTGACCTCGTGCTCAGCATTTGATCATCATCATGGGTCTTTGACTGAGTGGTTTCCCCTGTGTTCGACGTCAGCACACATTTTCACACTTGGGATTCGTGCAGTACCTGGATTTCCATTTGACCCTATCGGTGGATTTCTCGCCTCTGTGTCAGCTTTCATTATTGGTTGGTTCAGAGGGTTTCTTCCGTGCGCTAGCTTCATCTTGTGCACGTCGGAAACGTACTTTGCTTGGTTCCATCACTCTCCTTCGTCCGGGACTCTTCCAAATTTTGCTCATGGGTTACACTCGCTACTGACCGATGGGATGCCTTAATGCCTTCCTTCCAAAGCATCTTTTCCCCATCACCCGACTCATTGCTCTGGGAACAAGATCTTAGAGTTCTTTTACTACAATTAGCCTGCAGCCATCGGGCGCACTCTTCGCTTATCGATGCGATTCAATGGCCACTTCATTTAGTAGATTCTTTCTGAAAATCAATTTCAACCATTGGTCTACACTTGTCGATTATCAAACGGACACTCCAATATCGCCACGTGGTTAACTCAAGGCAATAACGGAAACATCATTGCCTGGTAATCCAACCATTTCTCACATATTCACCAAATTTCATTATTCCCGTGTAGAATTGTGCCGTTGTGATTGCAGACCTCAAGTTGTATCAACATTTACCATCGCTGACAGCCTTCCGGCTTTGTTGTCGCCCACTCTTATATGTTGGTGCAGCTTCAGCACAAGAAGATCTTATATGTTGATCCCCAGCGGTGATTATATCGCTTGATCCGCTCTATGATCCCAGATTTGAGATCTGGCCACATTGATCGACATCCAAATTGCACTATCTTTGGTCAAATGCTTTCTATATGGACACTGGGACATTGATACACTGTCTTTCCTCGTGGGCCCCGATGTGATCATCATGTAATTTCTCAGTCAGTTATACTGTATATGTGTTGGATTCTATTCAAGATTTCTATCTTTATATGTGATTGTATTTTTCAACTCCAGTAATAAAAAAAAAAAAATATGCCCACAAGATGTGTTGACCTCTGATTTTCATTGGTTTTCGCAAAAATAAATCAGAAGTCCTCTCTTGCCTTAATAAGTTCTTCATGTAAGATAGACACACGCCGCCACTATGTTCCCTTTCCACCTCATATATTAGGGGGCATCTCATATATGACTGGCTTTCACTCACAGATTCATGACTTGCTACATGGTTTTATGGGCACCCATTCCTACTGTGATTTGACAAATTCTACTTAAAAAATGCAAGAAATCCTTCCACACGCAGCATTATGTCTGTGAGCTTTTTCCATGTATACGCTAGTGCGCTAGACTTTTTCTGTTAGCTTTAACATTAAAAAAAGAGACAAACTTCTAATTATTACTGGTTGATACACTGTGTAGTTCAACCACCCGCCGTGGCTAATCTGTTTAACCGTCAAACTACTGGAGGAATTGGTAAAGACCTGTATGTATGGCCTAAGGGGAGAGAGAATTATTATTATTATACTCGTTGTTCCCTATCCAAGTCCGATTCCCGTGCCTCCCGTACCTTCCTGCTCATTTCAGGGAAACCCTGTTTCCTTTGAGATACACATCCTTATATGTTATCTGCATGCACCGTTTGAAGTAGCCTAGCTAGCAAGGGCCGGACGGATCCGACGATGTCTGCGAAGGCCTTGAAGTGATCAAAAAGACTTCTCCACTTACTTGTACGTACTATTTTTTATAATACGTAAGTACTAAGGGTTGCTCTCAAGTAAACGTGGCTGTTGCATAAGCATGTGAAGAATATTTATATACAAGCATTTATGATGATTTATTTAATGTTTATATAATCTAATATGTAGAGCAGAAATATACCATAAATCTTGTCCTTTGTGTCGGTTTCTTCTTGTATTTCGTAAAGAGGAAGGATTAAGCAGCAGGGAGTTTGAACTCAATGTGATTCACTCAATCGTAGGACCAACGGGGTAAACCTCTGCTCACTTATTTTGCCATGACTCGTGCATGATCGTGTGAGTCTCTGTTATAGTACGCTCGTTTCGGGAGGTTGAACTCCAACCAACCTCTAGGGTGTGGCAATCCCTAAACACTATCTTCCAAGTCTAACTCTCTTGGCTATATGTTCACTAGCTTTCAAAGGGAGAGAAGGCTTCTTGCTACAGGAGAGGGAGAGTAGATCCCTATAATCATGGAAGTGGCAATCTTATCTCAAGAGGTGTTCATGAGAGAAACCACTTCACCAAAGAGGGAGATCCGTGGTTCTCATCGCATTAACCACTTCCCGTGACTCATCCTCAGGTGGTTAAAGGCAAATTCTGCCTCTAATTTGCTGGAAAAACATTTGCAGTATACCAAGTGTGTGCACAATGAAAGAGACAAGAGCCACCGGGCACGACCTCTTAGTGTACATCCTCCACACTAGCACAGGGTGAATCTGCTACCACGCCAATGCCAAAAAACATAGTTTTTATGGGCTTTCTTCGAGGAAATGTCTAACAGGAAATGATGTCCTTATGCAAGGATGCAAAGAAGTGTGCTTTGTAGACACATACACTGCCACAGTCATGAAAGACCCTCCAATATGCGGGGCGCAGATTGCGGGTGGACGCTTTCATATCAACCAATATATAGCATGCCTCTCCATTCTTACACTCTCAAAATCCACCCGTGAGCCATCAACCTCAGCCATGATTAGATTCCACGTACATAATCCTTATACCAAGCCAAACAAGGACCTCCGTGGTTCACTTGGACCCCATATCCCCATCTCCTCAACCCCATGACTGGAATCAATGAGTCCAATTTCTTAATCCTATGATTCAATCTTCTATAGAATGTGTGTGATAACTCGTTCTTGACCGTGAATGTACACGTACTGTGTCCTTATCAAATACTATGATTAATTCTACTCACCGCTTCATTTCTTGCCACGCTGGAATTACCCGATGTCAAAGTTCACAAATGATCCATTCTTCATAATCCGTATTAGCCTCCGGTTCCAACCAATATTCCCCGGTGATTGTCCTAAATTTGAGGGTAAACTCGGTGAAGACCCCCAAATGCATGTTGCTAATTTACCACTGTGGTGTTCCCTCTAATTCTGGCCGACGATTCCATTCGCCCCGTTCTTTTTCCAAGAAATCACATAAAGCACGCAGTATGGTACATTGAGCTATCTCGTGAGTTTTTCAAGATTTCCCCAATTCCTTAGCTATGTGTTATTTACACTTCGGCCTCCATTTCGCTATGAGGCCGGACACACCTCCTCACTTCATCAAAATGGGACCAGCCACTCATATTCAATTCAGATTCACATGGAGGTATCGCCTTCGGCATGATCAAGTTTGAAATTCTAACGCCTTCTGAATCATTGGTTCACCACTTTTCAATCAAATCACAAAGACATAGTTATAAAGCATGTGTGAATCGAGAAACAAGCCATTTCTGCCCACCTCACCTGTACTCAATCCGACGCTTTATATGATATATTTCCTATGCCTGGTTTCACCTGAAACGGATATAAACTTCAACGACTTCATCCGTTGACGAGGCTATTGGTTTCGATCTCGTACTTCCTTGGGTGCTCCATATACTTCCGGAAGCGTAAGTATTACTTCTCCACAATGTCGTCTTAGCGCTCACCTCTCTGCAGTTCAGAAGTGAATAAGGTTTCAGCCAACTCTATTGATAATGTTTTTCTGAACAAGAATAAGGTAAAGAAGGCCAAAGTTATACTACTTAAATAAGATTCTTCGAAACCTCGTTTCCGCTCGATAGAGTGCTCAGCACTTGAAACCGGTGGATCCTGTTTAATTTGTGAATTTAAGAGCACTTTACCAGCAGACCGCCCACTGTCCAAGTAAGCCTATTCCCTCAAAAGGCACTCAAGGAGCTCTCCATATCTAAAGAACTTTTTCATTGGCAACCGCATGATAGAGAAACCTCACCACTGCATTTGTCTGTGTTTTTATGATGAATGGTTCATCTGCTTATTACACTGACAGAAGATTATTTGTCACGCCGTGAAACCGGGAAGGGGATCACCGATGGTCCTCCTCCTCCACCTATTTTGTCCTCCTCTGAGATTTGAGTAACCCACATTTTAACTATGAAGTGACCACCTTCCAAAAGCAGCTCCTGTATATTCTATAATCCTAACTCACTGCAAGTTTATCAGAATTACAAGATTATTGAGGATTTGGCCTGCCGCCAACCTCAATGCCCACAGTACTTCTAGTTTTCCATCACAAAGGAAAGCACATATCCGTGATAGGTGGTTGATCCCGTCAACACCAGCTTTACTTTTAACGAGAATTTCCTCGTCCCACGACTCCCACACCAAATTGCGCTCATCATTCAAGTTGGTATAAATGGTCTAAACATTCACTACAAATGTGATGAGGGTGCATCTACTTGGTGTTATTTCATCTACTTTTTGGAAGGCCATTGGTTCTCCGCCACTTCTGTCGTGCCCATCTCCTTAAGCATTTGATGGAAGAGAGTCTTAAACCTCTTGGTGTTCTCACCAGCTTGTCAATTACATTAGAAGGGAAGACAAATAATGTCGAAATTTGAAGTTTGATAAAATCAATTATAATCTTCTCCCCATGCTGCGCCTGGACTCACACAACAGTTACATGTCCCATCCACTTTCAAGCAAATCTCCAAGAAGGAAAGATTATTACCTGCTTCATCACTGTCTTTTTTCACTTCTTCCAGAACAACGTTCAGATAGTGGATAAGATTCCTACTCCCTACGAGAGCGTAGGCCAGGAATTTTCATGATCCCGCCCTGTGGGCTTCCTCAATCACCAAATACTATTCAGGTCAAACATTATTTCTCACACCGTCACCGTGGTTATCCTCTCAAATGACCGATTCTTTCTTAGATTCATGCGTTGTTCATTGAAATTACTAATCGTGAACTCATCGGGCCAAGGCTTGACACCAGATTTTGTTTCGTCTTCAGCACGTATCTTGACATTTATTCTCAATCCCTAGCACAGAGATTTTTTGATCTGCGTATCCTCTTTAGGTGGAAGGTTTTTTCCAATGAGTCAGAACCAGCCCTTAAGATCTCATGGACGATAATCATCATCGTTTCCTTTGCTTCCAAGTCTGTAATAAAGGTTCACTTGTCTTGAGTGTTTTTTCTCAAAGTTCCTTCCTCTGCTTCAATGTTGTTTGCTATTCATGAAGTTTTTTCTAATGTAACTTGAGTAACATTACAAAGATTTATGTTTAAATTTCTCAAAGTGGAACGGAATTATTCAGAACATCCACATTTGGGGTCACTTGTTCTGAAGAAGGCCACTATAGTATTTTTTCTCACAATTCCTGTGATGTCTTTATATCCATAAAGAAATACCTTATTTGGATCCTGTAGAATATGGTATATGAAATTTCACTTCACCTGCTCAAACTGTCGGGCCATGGTTTTCACCAGTCTCATCCTGGAAAGTTGTTTCCATTGTGTCAAGATAAAAGCTTCTAAAATATGGTTCATTGGACTGAATTTCCTTGACAGAGTGGGTCTCTAATATTGTTCTGTAGACAGAAACAGTAAGCATGAATTGTAACCTGTTAATACAGAGATTGACCCAGCTTGTCCCAAGATAATTATCTTACCCTCATCATACATCATCATCACCATGTCTTGAGCAGATTTTTTTCCTCTTATGGATGGTCGCCAAGCAGAATCACAACATTTCCCCATCCCACTCACCACAAGAAATTCCTTCATCTGGCCCTTTGGGTACCTTTGCATATAAGAAGCTTCTTGTTGAAAATGTTAGCCACATTTCAACGCAAGACAATATCCTATGCCTTTCATGATATTCACACATTGTACAAATTCTTTTTATCTGATGACCCTTCCGCCTGTGCTTCCAATAGTTTTAGGATCACCCCCCCGACCATCTTCGTCAGATTTTTCTTCGTTGTAGACACTATAAGGCCTAATTAATCAGACAAGTGTGTCTTCTCGCGTTGGATTCTGTAGAATTTTAGGTTTATCATGTCTCAAGACAGAATTTACCTGATCCTCTCAACTGGAGGCTATTATTAATCTCCCTCTTCCTCAGGCTGCAACTGGGCTGCAGATTCTCACAGTAAGTTTTCACTTTTTACGCCGTTTACACCTAATCCATGTAAGTGAGTTAAAGGATTCACATGACTGCTGTGTTGCATGCCCGCCTATTGGGATGAAATCGCCGTAAATATTTGATGCGTCAAGACACTGTCGTCAGCGTTCCTCTACTTTTCCTCCAAACTTACTATCACATTTTCCTTTATTTAGGATGCTGTCATATAATTGTGATGGTTTAAAAGATCATGATGAAAAGTAATGACATGTTATTGGTTATTTCACCCCAGAATCTTTCTTGACCTCAAACCCTGCTATGCTCATGTTTGGTAGTTAGCGTAGCTATAGTTCATGCACTCCAACGTTGCCATTATATCTTTCTATGTGTCAAAGGATGGTGATTTCTGATTGCAACCCCATGACTTACATCTGTTTCAAAATGCTGTGGGAATACTTCAGATGAGATTGAGCATCTCCAAGGGCTTTGATTTGGAATTACCATCGCCAAGTCTAATAAATCATTAATGGCTTATTTGCTTGTTTTCCTCCTTCCAACTTCCGTCTCTGCCTCTATAATCATTTAGATTGATTCATTTTTTTCAATAACACCTCATCTGGTAAGATACTATCGTTATTCCTGCATTTCTGCCTTTTTTAGACGAGTTGATTTGTGATGCCCGCTGACCTATCCGCTGTATCATTCAACGACTAGTAGTTGGGATAACATCTGATCACCAGGTAGATTCTGTCTCCGGTCGGGTTTTTAATCTCGAGGAAGCCTAGAGTCCAAACACTGACGCTGCAGTCAGGGTCATGCATATTGGTTGTGCTACTCTGCCAAAAATCCTTCAGATGGTTATTTGGCCTTATTTTCAGCCAACCACTGCGGCTCGAATGCTGCAGTGACGCTGTACTTACTAAAGCAAGATGCGTGCGCCAATTGCTCTCTTTTCAGCCTCTCATACCATTATCCTTTAAGTATGGGGGTATCATTTATGACTAACTCACCGGCTTCTGGGCATGTTTATATTATCGATGTTGACTACTTCTGCACCAATGGTTGAAGAAATGCTAATTTACAATCGATAAGAAGACAATGTTGTTTCAAATGGACATCTGAATCACATTATTGATAGGTTTGGTGTCCATGTCAGATAACTGATCATAACTCCCATTTTGGCATTAGTACAGGTAAGTAGTTGACTTTGCTGGTTTATGCCACAGACGGCTTCAATGTGTCAGATTACCCTTCGTTGATACTGCTGTAAGTCAACAAAGCCTATCACCATGCTTCAACGTATGATTAGGATCCATAAATCAATTTCTACACTTGCTGTTATTTTCAGCTTTTTGGCAGCATTGTAATTCCGCTAAGAGTAATCTGTTCTTCACCTCTTTCACTAATCTGTCTAGTTACCTTCCTATTTAATGAACACTTTTTCAAGTTAACGCTTGACTAATGCAAATACTACGTGGAGGAAGAATGTCTCTTATTTAAAAATACCGGATGAAACCTCTCCGCTTTTTTCTGTATATCAATACCAGAAAACTGGTCAATGCTCATTTTGACCAACTGAAGCTTCCCCTACTCTTTCGTTGGAAGGAGATCTCATTCTCCCACTTACTAACACATAAGTCAGCAACAAATTTCAACTATGTAAATGGGCCCACATCATTAAACATGTATTAAGTAATGGCCTGTGATTATTTATTATAATTTATCTTCTTTGTTCAACTCAGAAATGGCTACATTTTAAAATATTATGTATTTCTTGAGGTTTGGGTCCCATGTAAATGTGTACATATAGGTGTCATTTTCATTTTTTGTACATATTTTGGCTTTTTTGATGTGTTTTTTGAGTATTTCTTCTGCTTATTTGGGTCTTCCTATGGTGCAAGATGGGTCTATTACCCTTATGCCTGCTTTCACGGATTGGTGCTTCTCCAAAGCAGACTTTAATTTGTTTTCGCAACCATAATTAAGTGATTCCCGTTAGTGAGTTGATAGATCTGGTATGGGTATTTTTCTGGGAGACTCAGCTGCACAATGTCTGGAACATAGTAATTATTATTGGAGTTGGTTTAACTCAAGCATCAACCCTGCATATGACTATTTCTTTTGTAAATCAGATCACGCTTGTCGTCTTAACCCAATGAATAGTTTATCTGGGCTTAGAAATCGTATTATCTCAGATTGTATTTATGTATTCATTTGCTATATGATATTTTAGATTTATTACATATCAAGATATTCCTAGCAATGAATTCATTAGCTGATGCTGGCTAACATTGTGAAGTAGATATAGTATTTGCAATTTGTAAATCATCATCACATAAAGATTCATAGAAAATATGATATATATGAGATATATATTCGATGTTTGTAAACAGTAGCATCACAACCTTTCAAAAATATATGTGTGTTTCCTCGTTACATCCCGAGACATCATGATTCTTAAAATATGCACAAAACAAAACCTGTATGTCAATCGCATGGTGCTCATGACAATATGTCACACCACAACCCGCCTCAAGTAGCACTGTCTGGCACCCTCACGCATGTCTCGGGTGTGGTGTATGGGAACACTTTCAAACCCGTAGTCCGAGACTCCCATCTTCCAGATTACACACTTTATTTCATCTTCCTGGCGACTTCTGCCTGGGTTCCTAAATCGCAGGATTCGCCTCACATTGCACATGTTCGTGTCTTCTGGCCACATATGTAAACACATGGATTTAATGTTAGAACATGCGTAGATACAAAAATCATAATACTGTGAAATCAAAAAATGAGTCTCACCAAATCTTCATCCTCAATCTTCCTCCTAGTGGGAGGATTCTGACTCTCAAAGCAATATGTACTGTAGTAGGGCCGGGATTTCACAAAATCATGTCGAGGGAGGATTGACAATAGTTTCAACCTAAGAGGGTCATGGTGAATTCTATTTAGGATACTTACAAACCTAAAGTTTACTAGAGGTCGATGCAGAAGATGCATTTATGTGGATTGAGCCGAATGTTGTAGTGTCTACAACGAAGAAAGATCTCGCGAAGATATTCCGGGTGGTATTTTCGCGCAGCTGAATGATTTGGAAGGTCATCCAAGTATGTTTTAACAATATGCCGAATATCATGAAAGGCATAAGACATTGCGCGCTGGAATGTAGCCCCAACATTCTTCAAGCCGAAAGGGAATTTCTTATACGTGAACGTTCCCCAAGGACAGATAAAGGAGGTATTGTGTTGATCAAACGAGAGAATGTTGATCTGATTATAGCCAAAAAAATCGTCCATAAGGGAGAAGATTTCACTCCCCGCATAATCTTCAATGATCTGATCGATGAAAGGGGTGGGATAGTTATCCTTAGGACAGGGCCGATTGATATCGTGATAATCAACACAGACACGAATTTCTCCCTGCTTCTTATCCACAGGAACAATGTTAGAAACCCACTCAGTCAGAGGAATCAGATAAATGAAACTCGCTTTGAGAAGTTTTTCAACTTTAGCTTTGATAGCAGTGGCTTTCCGAGGATGCATGGGATGAAGACGCTGGCGAATAGGCTTCACACCTGGGTAGGTGGGAATATCATGCACCACAATACTGGGGTCAATTCCAGGCATTTATTTGTAAGACTAGGTGAAAACATCACAGAATTCATGAAAGAGGCTAGTATACATTTGGATTTCCTTGGAAGAACAAGTGATTCTCACATGGATGTTCTCGACAATCCCCGGTTTTATGGAAATGCCGATAGGCATCGTTTGAGTAATGTTACCCAAGTTACCTTCAACGAAGATTTCATGAGTCAAAATAGGCGTTTGAAGTGGTGGAGAAGGAACTTGAGACGAAAAACACTCAAGACAGTTAGACATTGCCCCGAGGCAAGGGATAAATGAGGAACGATGATGCCCATCGCTCCACGGTAGATCTTCAAGAGACATGATTTCCATGATAGCCTCGTCTGATGGAAACACTTCTTTCAAAGGATTAGGGGAATTTGAATCACCAAGCCAGGGGGATTGAGAATAAATGTCAAGAGACATGCTCAAAGGAGCAAATTCAGGAGGGGGAGAGTCAGATGCAGCTGTAAGCTCACAATAATTGATTTCAATTGGACTAAGCGGCATTGAATCTCCAAATGAATTAACCTGTTCAGGTAAAGGGACGATCCATTGGTCATCTGACCGAGAGACCATATTGACTTGAATGGTATTTGGTGGTGGAAGGGGAAAGATACCCATGAGAGTGGGATCTTTGAAAAGACCTGGCTCTACACTGTCAGGGGGAGAAGGAATTTGATCCACGTATGGCACGTTGTTCTCGGAAGGCAAGGTAAAGAATGGAAACTGATTGACAGTAATGATTTTACCCTCGTGTGGAAACTTTAGAAGTCGAAAGAGGGTGGATGGAACGCATAGCATAGCGTGAGTCCAACTGTGACCAAGTAGAAGATTTTAATTGAGTTTGGCGTCAACGAATTCTACTTCAACGTTGACCGTCTTTCCTTGCAACGTGATCGACAAGCTAGCGAGAACACCCAAGGGTTTTAATTCCCTTCCATCGAATGCCTCAAGGGCATTGGGTGACGAAGTCAGGGCTAGAGAGCCAATAGCCTTCCAGCAAGCAGATGACATGACATAGGTAGATGCACCTTTTTCCACTACGACTCTATGGATGTTGAGACCGTTAATGCCGACTTTTATTACAAGCGCAATCTAGTGCGGAAGTCGAGGGATGAAATTCTCTAAGTCGAAAGAGAGAAGGCTAGAATCAGCAGGATCGATCCCGCTGATCATAGATAATAAAGCTTTTCATTGGGATGGAAAACTCTGAAGCACTTCTAATGCGGACATCACAGAAGGCGCCTGTGCTAAGTCCTCGACAATACTGTAATGCTGAGTAGCACGGGCGTTAGGATTATAAGAATATTTTCTGAGAACACCTTTAGAAGGTGGCCATACAACGGGTTCAGCACTAGGCCTTTCAATTCCAAGAGGACCAGAGGCAGGTGGGGGAGGAGGACCATAAACGACCTCTTTCCTGGTTGCCTGGCATGATTCGGCATAATCCTTCAACCGAGTAGCGATGGAAATGGGTGCTGAACCGTTCACCATGAAAACTTGAGAGCCAAATGACGCAGATGGCAGAGATTGCTTGACCATCTGGGTCTGTTGAGATGGAAAATGTTCCTTAAGGACCGCCAGAGTTCCCTTCATGCCTTTGAGTAGTTGAATAACCTCATATTGTCTAGGACAATCCTTAGTATAGTGGTCCTCATCACAAATCAGACATGGATACTTTGGCTTTCGCTGCGAACCATCATCAGCACGAGGTTTAGACGATTCCAATTTTGGGGCATTGGTTTTATCCTTGACTTTGCCCTTATTTTTCCCCTTGGAAGTCTTGTCCGCAGGATTGGCCTGAATGGTGTTGACCTCCAAGGTTTTACCAGAATCCAGGGTAGCCTGAGGAGCTGAATTTTTGGAAGAATTTGATTTCTGCTTCCCATTGGAAGACTTGCGTGAAGTCTGAGATATAGAACCAATAACGCCGTCGACTGATGGGGTAGCTGACGCTTTATAGGTCGTAGGTTGAGGGGCCTCAGTCAAGATGTCATACAAAATTCCTGATTGAGAGTACACTAAATCAAGGTACTGGGCACGAGTGATGGCTTGTTCCTCAGTTACACATGCCCCCATGGCGATGTCTTTCGCAATATTATTGAAAAAAGAGGTAGTGAACCAATGAGTAAGAAGCTTATTAGGAATTTCAAACTTGATCACGCAACGACGCCATGTCCATTCATGAATGTGGTCCGAGATATGGGTAGCTTGGTCCTGTTTCAAGGATGTTAGGAGATGCGTCCCGGCTTCATAACAAACCGGCAACTAGAAATGAGTAAGGAATGCCATAGCAAGAGTGTTGAAATCTTGAAAGATGCCATGAGGCAGTTCGATATACCACTTAGCAGCAGCTCCAGTGAGAGTGCGCTAGAAGAGATGGAGTCAAACAAAGTCGTCTACCCAAGAATTAGAAGAACACCATAAATGGTATGTCATGACGTGAGCTTGGGGGTCTTCTCTAGACTTGCTTTCAAACTTGGGACAATCACCAGGAACCTTCGTTGGAACTGGAGGCCAAAAAGGATTATGAAAAATGGGATCATTCGTTAATTTGGACACATCCAGTAACTCCAACGTGGCGAGGAAAGGTAATTGAGGGTTAAAAGACATAACAGGTCCTCAATAAGGACCTGTACCCATACTCCATCTTAGTTGAATATAAATCTGCCCCCACTGGTTCTGTCCTGAAGGATTCAGACCATAAGGGGTATAAGCCAGATAATTCGGTTGATATGGCGGCTGAGGACCAGGATACAGGGGTTGAAGACCAGGATACTGATTCTAAGTATATGAGGGTCCTGATTGAGCAGCATAAGGATTTTTTGTAGAACATAAGTATAGCCTGGCATTTTAGGGTAATAAGTAGGAGCTTGAGGCGGGTTGTATACCGGTTGATATTGACCTTGAGGGAAATAACCGCCTTGGGGTCGAACAAATTGCTGATAAGTGGGGCCCTGCTGAGCTGGATAAGTCGGGCGCAGAGGTTGATTCGGCTGTGGCATAGAGTAAAGCAGTGGATGAGCAAGGTGAATGGGTTGTGCAGGTTAGCCCAGCTGAGCAGGTTGACCTGACTGATGAGGGCCACTAGGTTACCCCTGCGGGGCAGGTTGGCCTGATGGTTGCAGTGGGCCAGGTTGTGCCTGATAACCAGGTTGACCTGGAGCAGGACCATAAGATGGTCCTGGTTGTGCAACATTTGGACCAATTGGAAGATATGGTTATTGAGGTTTCACCAAAGGTTGAGATGGGTGGATCTTCCCCCCAGGACCGTATGAAGGTCTGAGTTGATATATCGGTTGCCCAGATGGTCCTTGAGGTTGCCCTGGTTGGATCATAGGCTGAGCTTGTAAAGGCTGACCTTGAGGATTTTAAGGTTGCCCTTGCGGGCCGTAAAATAATCCTTGCTGGACCAAAGGTTGTCCCTGTAAGGGTTGCCCTTATGGGTCATACGCATACCCTTGCTGCACCGAAGGTTGTCCCTAAAAGGGTTGTCCTTGTGGGTCATAAGCATTCCCTTGTTGAACCGAAGGTTTTCCCTGAAAGGGTTGTCCTTGTTGGTTAGAGGGTTGCACAGGCGAGGTTGGTCTAAAACCGAAAAGGAACTGATAAGCCTCAGGAGTAGGCAAGTAGATAGGGTTGCCTTGTTCGTCATACTGAAATGAAAGTGAATAAATCGGGGTAGCATCCACTCCATAGTGAGAAAAATAAGATCGATAAGGATCCTGAGGGGACTAATAAGTGTGGGAGCTCTGCTGCTGAATAGCCAGCCGATACTCCTCAAAATAAAGGCTGCCAAGGATCGCCATGGCAATCGAAGTCTCTACCGAAGTCAAAAATCCTGATGACTGAGCAGTGACAACCGGTGCCGAAGCATCCACACAGACAATAGGCGTAGTGGGAATAGACGTAACAAAAGGTGTCGACGACGAGACAGGTGTCGTCGGCAACATCCCTAATGACGGGAGAAATGGACCCCTTAACGGAGTTGATGTTGCCATGGAAACAATACCGGCTATAATCTGACCCAAAGACCTATATCCAGCTAGAAGTGACACCGATGGTGAATATTGAGCAGGATATTGATGGATGTCTTCCAGGAAAAGTTGGTATTCTTCATCAGAAACTAGAATACCCTCACTGCCATTAGGACCAGACGAATCCATGTTTGAATCCATCGTGAGATCTTGCAAGAGACTATGGGGGCTAGGAGGTATGATAGCAGCCAAAAACGGTGATCCCGATGTAAGAGGGGGAAAATGTTCCCCAAACCAAAACCCAAACCAAGCGTTTGAAAGAGGTCAATGGAACTCAACTAGTTCTCCAAAGGGGTACTCTGACGGGATGACAGGCTATTGAAGCTCAGCAGACCTAGAGGTCTGAGAAGTTTCAGATGAATTGTCCGAGAAAGGACTGCTAGTAGACAAAACCGATGGTTCCGCCACTATGACTGTAGCACACTAGAAAAGGGAAAAAGATCGAAAATGAAGACTCTTGGGTCAAAACCAAGGCAAACAAAGACATACCAAGTAATCAAACTTTAATGGGTGTGTAATCGTAGGTAGTTTATTTTACCACATTAAAACCAAAAATTTGTTGTTTCATGTTTTAAGAGTCAAGAAACAGTCAAAGATGACTCTAGTCTCTTTCAGTTTTAAGCGAGCGCGAAAGGACAAGTGCTCGATGATCTTTTCAAATTTATGGAGTTAGTAAATATTGAAAATGACTTCTCAGGTAATCTAGGGAAAAGGGTGTACCAGGTTCCTGTGAATTGCCATATACACCTTGGTTATAAAATGAAAGAAGAATCACCAAGGACTTGACATACGTGTAGGAAGTCTCCCCGAATGTTGTGTTCGGTGTATCACATTACAAGGCGACATACTTGGCTTCCTACGGATAAAAGGATTACAACCTAGAGGGGTCTCCCTTTATATACTCGACAGTATGGGGAGCACAAGTCCGTAATAGTGCTGTCTGAAGCCAGACGGTGAGTGACAGCTGCTAGGTTTAAAGATGCTGGAACACGTCTCTAACTTAGACCACTAAATGTTTTGTTAAGTTTCAATGTTGCCTTAGGTTAATTGAATAAATTTTAAGTTGATCTTGTATTTATGTTTCAATTCCAAGGTCCTACTGAATGTTGGATCTCACAAATCCCTGAATGCAAGCTACATGCTATAAAATACCATTTCGTTCGATGAAAATCTATCAACGAGAAAGTTAGGAGTTTTTAAGCGATAGAAAATAATGAGAACACACAGAAGCTTCCACTAAAGAACCTAATGCAAGCTAATGAAAACACGAAATTTTTCCTAGAATGCCAAATGCTAGTTATGCGAAAGATTTTCCAATTCCACAATGCAAACAAGAATGCAAGCACAAAATATATTTTGATTTTCCAATGTAATAGAGCAAACAACGTGCTAAATGACATGAAAAACAAATCTTCACACTATTTTGAGGATGCCAATGCAAGAGTCGAAGCGAAATAATTCAATCAACTCACAAGAAAACAAAACAAAACTCAAACCAATGTCACAATCTCTCAAATTGAAGAAAGATGTAGAAACAGACCCATACAAGAAATGTGAGTTATGCTTGGAGTGATAAGAGGAAAAATTGAATGAAAGAGGCAAGAATCACTCAAGACTCATTCCTCCAAAAGCAATCACTCAAAACAGATCCAGGGAGCTGAATGCAATCAAGAAAATAATGAAGGTGACCGAAAAAGAAAAGACCCAAACTCCTACAGGAGGCTCAACATAACAAAGCACTAGAAAACCCTAAGGCCACGGTGGCGAAAGAAATGGACAAAAAACCAAAGGAAGGAGGATGCTCACAGTCACAAACAATCTCAAAGAACTCAAATCAAGTCAAGAAAACACCCAGAGACATAAGTATGGACCAAAAACTCAAAACAGGGAAAACCCTAGCACCTACAAGAAATGGCGCGACTATCTGGCTGTACTCAGCGCCAGACAGGGGATGGCATGTGTTATCACCAAAATAGGACCCTGATAGGCTACTGATCAGACTAGCTCAGTGTAACTATTTCAAACCAATCTTGTGGCTGAGGCTTAGCCTCCTCAACTTGAGAGGGCTCTCTCAAGGGTTATTGATTTTGTATAAAGATAGTTGGCTAACTCTATGGTTTGTGGTTTTGTATGTTTGCAGGTTGAAATATGAAGACAAGTTACCATTGGGCTATGGAGTCAGTGATAGGGATAAGATAACAAAATAACTCTTCTTATAAAACTGAGGCTTGTATATACTTCAATGAAAAAGGTAGTACATTCAGAAAGGTCTCAATAACTTAAGGTTGAAAGGAAGTCAGAGCATGTGTGCATGAATTTTGAGTAATGATACCTCAAGGTACTGAAAAGAAAGTATTTAGAAGATATTCATCAAAGCTTAACACCTAAAGGAAGTCAGAGCATGAATAACATGAATTCTGAGTAATAAGTCTTTAAACATTGAAGAAAAACATCCAAAGATAAGACCAAAGAGCTCAATTCACCATAAATAAACACTTAAAGGAAGTCAGAGCATGTTCCCATGAATTCTGAGTATTAAGCATCAAAAATATGGAAGTAAAACATATGAGAGAAGAAATAAAGCTCACTGAAGTATAATAAGAATGTCAGCTTCAGAAAAAGTCACTCTCTTTCTGTATATATCAATCTGCTCAAAGCATTTACAAAAGTAGCTGTTTTGATTCTATATTCCAACCTTTGGTACCTCGAAATATACATTATTTATAAGCCTTTTAGCCTTTACAACTACCTTGCCAAGTGGCCAAACCATTTTAATTTAACTGACACTTAAAACTAACTGTTGACTAACTTCTAGAGACTAAGATTGACATCTATTCGAAACAAGAGTAAGAGTCCTACTAGGACTAGAACTCTTAATTATTACAATCAAAACAAACTGATCCAACTCATCCTCAAGAGGAATCCTAACTTTATACCATGCTGCCCATTAAAAAAATAGTTATATCATGATAGCCTTCGTGGAATAACTTTGCCCATCATTTTGGAAAAGTTAGTTTGATGACATGGCACATGTTGGACTATTGTCTTCAAACTCTTCTTTTGGCTAAAGTCTCCACTTGGAAAAAACTGATACTCTTTGACATTTGATACTCTTTGACACCTGATGATGAGTAACCTTACACGTGCTTCATCCTTTTCATGCCTTATCATTATTTGTCATAAAACTGTCTTCTCTGCTAAAACTCTGTTTTTGAGCTACGAAAACAACCTATTTTCGTAGCGCATCCCAAAAGTTGATATATAATATTCTTCTGCTGATTTTAACCCTTGGAAGATGTTATATTACCAAAAAAAAATAAGCACGACCTTTAAAACTTCTTACTTTCATCAATTTTTTGCTTCTCAAAACCAAAAAGATACTTTCAGAAATTCCGCAACAAAAACTGGCCTTCAAGCCTTCCACTTGCTGCGAAATTGCCTAATACTTAGGTAATTCAATAAAACTTGCATCTGAGCTTCAAAAAGTATATGAACATGACTGTAGGAAGTTTTTTGACAATATAAGACAAAAAGATGCTGATCTAATTGTTACTTTATTGTATGTCAGTGTTTTCAAGCAGCTTTGTTTACATCTCCTCTTTCCAAGTCTCTTTTCTCCAATTCTGTTCTCATCAGTTCCATTTCCTCTTTTAATTATTTCACTTGTATTTGTAGGTTTCTCTTCTCTGCTTATAGGCACCAATTCCTCTTTCTTGTATGTGACACTATGCTGCACAAAGTCTGTGTCCTTTTCAATAGATTCTTGGCTTTTGCAATAGAAGTCTCAAAATGAACAACTTGTTCAGTCACTTTATTTTCTACTTCATCTATCATCTCTCTGTATTTCTTATATCTCTCCAACTATTTCTTAGTTTTAGCCAATTAATATTTGACAATTTTCAATTGTTCTATCAAAACCTCTTTTTCAGTCTTCTTTATAACCTTTTCCTTTCCTTTAGAAGAACTTATCTTAAGTTTTTCTTGAGTCATATCTCTAGTTTTATCTGTCTTCGTATCCTTGATAGATTCTGTCTCAATAGGTGATATGACAATAACTTCTTTTTCTATTTCTCCCATACCTTTATCATCTCTCTTATTACTATCACCAATAGTAACAATTTCTGACATTTGTGACTTGGTATGAGGTTTTCGAGGTTTGAAGATAAAAGTTGAATCATTTGAGGAGAAATCTAATTTTTTAATAATAAGTCCCTTACCTTTAACTTTAGATGTCTGCTCTTTAGCTGCTTTTACTATAGGAGATTCTGCAATGTCAATGGCCTGTAGGATGTCTTCAAGTTTACCTTTGCCTTTAACATCTTCTTTAACATTTCCTTTGGATCTCTTAGCTTCAGATTCAGTCTTACTGCCTGTAATATGTTTGGTAGTTCTCCTCTTAGTTCTAGTTGCTATATATGATTATATGTCCTGAACTAAATCATTTTGCTCTACCAAATTATGTTCTGAAAACTTTAAACCTTGATGCTGAGTTGCTTTAATAGCATTGACATCCATTTCTTGCTTGGAAGGAGAGATTTTAGATTTGGAAGCTTTCCTTGGTGATAGGAAAACAAGTTCATATCCATTCATGAAAAGAAATGAAGCCCATTCTCTGTTTAGTTTGTTTAGTTCCTCCAAGACTAGAAATTTCATTAATCCATGACGAAAAATAGAAGTTTCATTCCTTTCAGGCTTTCCTTGTACCTTATCTGCCATCTTCCTGAGACTTCTAAAGAGATAGCATGGGATATCTATGAGTTTCTTCCCTGTAAAATGAATCAATAATTTGAAATGATACATATATATGATTTGAAAACGCCCTTCACATGTAAAATAATTTTGTGTGACTGTTAGCAGCTTAGAAAATTCATCTTTAAGACAGCTCCTAGGTATTCCTTCAGTCATTTTGATTCCTGCATGTTCTGGTTTCAAATATTCATCACAAATTTTCAAGTCAAATTTGGTGGCTTTAAACCACTCCTCTCCAACCCTGGGAATCCCTGTTACTTTAGAGATACTATCCGGTGAAATTGGGACATGGAGACAACCTAACTTTGTAAATGTTCCTCTGAAATTGGCCACAAAATCTCGTGACACCTGTGGATGATGCCCTTGAAAATTTTGAGAGAATTCAATGCATCCTGCCTTTGTAAACAACTTCTATGAAATATTCATTTACTAAAACCAAGTCTGGAGCTATAGGTTCATAGCGGAATGGTATACCTCCTTTGTAAGCTTTCTTGGGTGTAGCTTATAATGTCCCTACTTAGCCTTAGCTAAGAGGAGACATTAAATTTTTATTTAATTTATGTTTTATGAATAAATGAATAAAGGAGGACATGTAAAACTCCTAATAAATCAATGCCCATGTGAACAGAGACAAATCTGGGCTATGTAAATAATCACTTGCAGGTGTGAAAGAGGGTTGAGCCAAAGATTGGGTCCACCTTGACTAAATCAACTGCGCTGTCTAGGTTCAATGCATCTCCAAGAGGGACTGCGCAGTTATAGAAGGGTGCTTATAATGTGAAAAGGACCAACTCATCCAAGTGGTTTAGGGTTTCCAAAGGCTATCTCATGTTATAAAAAGGAGGAGAAGACACAAGAAAGGGGTTGTTGATGAATTATATTTCTGAAGTATTTGTCTACTTAGACAAATACCATTCTCTGCTGTTTAGTGGAGGATTGTGATTGGAATTCCTGTTTAGGGATTTCATCTCTTCCCTTGAGGTTAATTGGAGGAGTTCTTTTCTGAAGTTGGCCACTATCTGGTTTGAGACCAAGCTCTATCTTTCATGAGTAGCGCTGGCCCATTGAGGGTTTTGCTACTGCTATCTTTTGTAGCAAGTGGCATTGTAGATCTACTTAGATCTAGTTGTTTTGAGAGGCTTTCTCTATTGGAGAGTGTTCTTCAGCCTCCAAGGAGTTAGATGATCTATATTTTATATCAGATATGTACCTTTCATTCCATGTACTCAGTCTCCTTCACCCTCTACATAGTTTCTGCTTCATACTGCGTTATTTTGTGAGAGGGCTTGTTATTTCAGTTAGCTATCAGTTTGAAGGAAGATCTCTTGGTGTTAGGCTTGCCTTCCCTTGGTGATCCGTGGATTGGGTTGCTGATACATGTCTCTATAGATCTAATCTACTTTAGTAATAAAATTTATCTTCAGAAATTTCTGGGTTTCCTGCAGCATAGTATATTGTAATTCAGATCTACAGCTTAATATGCAGTATTTTGATGTAATTCCAATTGGATCTTGTTATTAAATTATTGTAGCTTCTATATCTGTATTAGATCTGATGTTTCATCCATAGATATTTCCTAGATCTGGAATTTAATTTACAATAGCTGAACCACCTAGAAAATAACGCTGTCTATGTATTTTTGCAGTTTATTCCTAGTTGCAACTCTTATTTCTGAAGGGATCTTTCCCTAATTCTTCTTGTAATCAATTGTAAAGGTAATAAGCTCATATGTAATTCTGATTTACTCTTATATTACTGAAATATCATACCTTTGGCTGAACTCCTCTAATTTTCAGTTAGATTTGCGCAATTCTAGTAGTTGGGGTTTTCATTTTGCAACAGTCTCTCTCTTTGGTTGATTTCTAGCTAGTCTTGTTTCCGGGAGATCTGTTTAACATGCTTAAAATTATTTGTTTTTGCTGAAATTTCATATACATGTCACATAAAAATTGAATGAGGGTATCCTAGCCCTGATATACTTTTTCTTTGCTCATATTTTCTTATACAACGTTTTCATTGAAGGCCTTGTTGAGATTCCTGAATTGGGATTATTCCAAGTTCTATAGGCAGAGCCTACAGTTGGCCAGGTAGCCTCTGGTTCTCACCCTCTTTTCAGAGGTGAAATAACCAGTAAATTCCTTTGTATTCCATCTCTAACATAGAATCTTGAGAATCCCCAAAAAGGGACATTACAGTGGTATCGGAGCTCCGCTCTTGCCACAACCTGTGCTAGCTTTGGAGCCTTAGTCATGCTGCATTCTGAAGATGAAGATCATATTTCTGAGAGGGAGAGGAGATACCAGAATATAAGTCATAGAAAGTATGACTATACTACTATTGACCTTGACGAGGGTCAAGATAAGGGAAAAGGCCCTGAGTTGAGTGATAAAGATAAGGAGGAAGAAGAGTTTGCAAAAACTCTCTTGGAAACCATGCAAGATCTATCCAAGGAAATTAAGGAGATGAGGATAGAAAGAATGAGGGAGTCCCTTGGAAGACTCCATCAAGGAGAGAGTTCTGAAATGTCTCAGTTTGGGACTAGTCCACCGGTGAGCTTGCCACAAGCTCCATATATCTCACAACGCTCTATAATGCCTACCTTCTTGGCTGTAGAGAATGAAGGGCTTCAAGAGTCAACCTCTTTGGAAGGTTATTTGTTGAACCTTTAATTAAACTGAGGGGGGGGGGTGAATCAGTTTAATACATTCCTGATCTTTTAAAACTTTTCATTAAACTTATTTAGACCTTCATTTCATATTGAATTTAATGTGTGAGTAATCTTAGAATGTAAGCAGCAAGTATTAGTATAATATAGAAATAGACTTAATATGAGAGTAGCAGGTATTAAGCAGATGATACATATCAGATCAATACATAAATATCATGCACATAGACTCTAGATATAAGTGGAAACCCATAAAGGGAGAAAACCACATCTTATTATTTTTGTGATGCAAATGCAAGCTCCAACTCCCTCTCACCACTGTTTTTCTGCAGGCACCAACCTACAGGAGGCTCCAACCTCAATTCTGCAAGCTACAACTTGCAAGGAAGTACCAACTCCCTCAATTTATCAAACTGAATGTTTGCTGATTTACTTCAGATATCAGCTTTGTTCTGTAGCTTCTCTTTCTGCTCTTCTTCTCTTAATCTTCTCTGCTTTATTCTTCTATATTCTGCATTCTCTATATTTTCTCTCTCTCTCTCTCTGAGTTTATCAAATTGATATTATATATATAGAAATTCTCACATGACTGTTTGTATTTCACAAGGAATTTGGAGTGAACAGTCATGACTCTTTGGCTTCTGTCTTCTTATTCCTTTTTCCAACTCATTTTTAGAATTACTACAATATGTACAAATTTCCATGCTACAGTGGGATTTTGTCTTTTCCTTAGGATACTTGCCTTTGCATCACAAACAATAAAAAAATTAATTACAACATTTACATTCACATTCCTAATTACATATTTCAATTTTACTCAGCTTCTTTTCTGGATTTTAGCTTTACTAGATTTGTCTTTTCCTACTGTTGTTAAGAACCTGTTCTGCATACTCTTTGTTTACTGTCATCTGCATATTCCCTGTTTTCTATGATTATTCACCTATCCAACTCATTCCTGAACATATTCCTGTTCACCGAACTTTCATCTCTGCATGCTCTCCTCTTTTTTTTCCTTTTCCATAATTGCATTCAAGTTTCATGCCCAATCATTTTCCCAATCCGGGCAATCTCACACTTCTCTTTAATTCCACGCTGGCAAATTCAATTAAATTTAAATCTGAGAGTGTTAATATCTCAAATATTTGAGATATTAATCCCGAGTCCCTTATGTTATGTGCTCTATATCAATGCATATATTCCTCACTATAGTTAGCAGTAAAGCCGCAACCCAACGTTATGCCAGACCATACCTTGATTATTGTGCGCTTGAGTATAACTCATCGACGTCATATGAATATTCACATAGCATTCGAATGTTGCCATATATTCACTTCGCTCATACATATATATTGACTTTAATAGAAGGTTAACCGTCGCTTATATATATCATCGCATATAATCCCAACTTTGGATTAAACCCATAAACCTTAATACATGTTTGATTGGGCCCCACACATACAATCAATAACCATTATATATTATATTTGTTACGCGCCCAGATCATATTCAAACATTATTATACGCACAACATAATATCTCAACATATATAATATATATATGCAATTCATTCACACAAATAACCCGACATCCGTAAGGAGTGACCGCCAATACGATTAAACTCTTTTAATATATTTCACCGGACCTTATACTAAGATTTCAATACGTCGAATAACGTTAATGAACCAAATTCATTACATATATCTTCGCCGAGGCCCACAATACAACCAAATGAACACATACACCGTACCTTGTTAACCTACACGCCCATTCGACGGTTGGTATTACGTTGCCCGATCCAATGGATATCGCTTGATCAACATGCGCAGACCATAACGCGCGATGGCGTACAATAGAAAGTGGTTTTCCAATTTCACTCGGGGACACGCGTCAGGCATTCTGTGGAATCACTGCCCATTCCTTCAATACCGCTTTCCGTATAAGGGTGGTGCGATGAATACCACCATTTCGCTTTACTGTTCCTCCAAACCGCTGTTACCGCTCATCCGTCACGGTTCCGCTTCTCCCTACGCTCCAGGTTCCGGTCCTCCATGATTTCAATTATATATATATATATAACTATTCATCGCATTTCAATTATATATATATTCTTTGTTACGACTATGGTTCCGCTCCATTCATTAGTGGCCTTGGTCTCTGGCATTTCAACACGGTCCTGCCATATATATAATGCACAGTTCTTCGGTGTATGCATATATATAAACCATATATATAACGTTCATGTCAATCGAATACAAGTGCTCTGTTCAAAACTAGGGATTAATTTCAAACATAATTCAAGCAGTGAATGCTAACTGATTTAAATCATATCCAATCTCATTGCATTCCACTGCACATTTGAATATAAAGCCCAGAATGTAATTTATGTTATGTGTAACGCCCGATTGTGTAAAATATTCTCAGAATAACAGCTGTTTCTTTGCAATAACAATCGTGGCTCTTCCTCTGCTGCTTCTGTCGCTCTGCCTCCATTGTCTGTCTTTGTCTCCTTGTAACTATTCCTGTCTCTGCATCTACTACCTCCTTTGCCATCAATGGAAAAATTTCCAACAGTCTCCCCCTTTGGCATTGATGGAAATACATTTTCTCTGTTTTCCTACTCTTTCTCCTGTTGTTTTCTCTTCCTGTTTGCCTGATCTTCCTCCTATTGTTTGCTCTTCCTGTTTGCCTGCTCTTCCTCCTATTGTTTGCTCTTCTTGTTTGCCTGCTCTTCCTCCCCCTTTGACATCAATGGAAAAGGGTTGCTTTTTGCATTTCCTCTCTCTGAGTTATGTTTAGGCCCTCTTCTGCTGACTTTGTACCATGCTGCTCCAAAGTGATGTATAAGACTTGTTGAGAGAACACTTTGAGGATTGTCGAATTTGAATATACACTGTAAATTGATACAGTTCAAACGCATAGACTTCTTTCACTTGTATAGAGCTAAAAGTGAGAATAATGATACTTCATAGAATACAGATGTATCAGCTTTTATCTAATCAGAGATGTATGATTGGATTCAAACTGATGCTTTTTCTCTGTACTTGACCTTTTGATGCTCGAATAATGCAGATAAATCTAGGATAATAACTTGGTGTTCTTTTGCCTTAATCCTTTGATCCTGAGGACCTGATTCATGTTTTCCTTTCTGGCTGTTCTCCCCCTGGATATTTTCATTTTTGTTCTCCCCCTGAAATTGTGCTTTCTCTTTATATCAGAGTAGCATCTGCAGATACTACCCCTAGTTTATCTCTCAAATATTGAAATGGTTCTCTAGCAAGAGGTTTGGTAAATATATCAGTTGTCTGTTCTTTCGTTGGTACATATTCCAGCTTACTATCTTCTGAGCTACTTGTTCTCGGAGGAAATGATACTTGATTGGAATATGTTTAGTTTTTGAGTGAAGTACAGGATTTCTAGATATACTTATAGCACTTGTATTATCACATTTGATTGAGATAGGTTCATCAATGCTTACCTTCATGTCTTGAAGAGTTTTCTTCATCCACATGACTTGTGTACAACATGCTGCTGCTGCAATATATTCTGCTTCTACTGTAGATAGGGAGATAGATGTTTGTTTCTTGCTTAACCATGCCACCAGACTTTCTCCTAGATAGAATGCACCTCCACTTGTACTCTTCCTGTCATCCACACAGCTGGCCCAATCTGCATCTGTGTATGTTGATAAAGTGAAGTTTTTGCTTTTAGGATACCAAAGTCCATACAGTGTTGTTCCTTGTAGATATCTGAATATTCTTTTGACTGCAAGAAGGTGATTTTGTTTAGGTGCTGCTTGATATCTAGCCACTAGTCCTACTGCTAGCATGATGTCTGGTCTTGATGCGGTCAGATACAATAGACTTCCAATCATGGATCTGTAGAGTTTTTAATCTATATCAGCGGACCCATCATCGGTACATAGCTTGCAACCTATGGTCATGGGAGTTGACACAGGTTTGCAGTCCTCCATTTTGAACTTTTTCAGAATTTCCTTTAAGTATTTTTCTTGTGAGATGAATGTACCTGTGTTCTTTTGCTGAATTTGTAGTCCCAAGTAGAAACTGAATTCTCCAATCATGGACATTTCAAACTCTGTTTTCATCTCATCAGCAAACCCTCTTGCTAGTTCTTCTTTGTTGCTTCCAAACATGATGTCATCAACATATACTACAACAATCAGGAGTTCATTTTCATGGGCTTTTATGTATAGATTGTTGTCTACTCCACCTCTCCTAAAGCCTTGTTTTTGCAAATATTTATCCAGTCTTGAATACCAAGCACGGGGAGCCTGTTTCAGTCCATATAAGGCCTTCTTCAGCCTGCACACATAGTCTTCTTTGTCTGTCAATGAGAAGCCTTCTGGTTGTTCCATGTAGACTTCTTCTTCTAAGTCTCCATTCAGAAATGCAGATTTTACATCCATTTGATATACTTTGAAGTTTTGATAGCATGCAAATGCCAGGAACATTCTGATAGCTTCCATTCTGTCTACAGGGGCAAATGTTTCATCGTAATCAAGTCCTTCAATTTGTGAGTATCCTTTGCAGACAAGTCTGGCTTTATTCCTGATTACTTTTCCTTCCTCATTCATTTTATTTTTGAATACCCATTTTGAGCCTATGACATTTTTCTTAGTAGGTCTAGGAACTAGTTCCCAGGTATTTTTCTTCTCAATTTGGTCCAATTCTTCATTCATTTCATTCACCCAAGACTTGTCCTTGCTGGCTTCTTCAAATTTCTTTGGCTCTATTTGTGACAACATGGCTATGTATACCTCTTCTGTCTATTCAGTTAGCTGCCTTCTTGTCTGCACTCCTACAATATTGTCTCCAATGATTTTATCTTCTGGATGATTCTTTTGAGTGTATCTCGAGGGGGTTTTCGAGTTCAGTTCAGTATCATCTGATGTCTTGCTTGTTTCATCATCATCTTGGTCCTCTTCTTCATGATTTTCTGAATAGCTGCTGCAATCTATATCTCTTGTCTTGTTTGGGAGTTCTTCATCAAATCTTACATCAATGCTTTCTACAATTTTTCGAAGAGTCTTGTTGTAGCATCTATATCCTTTACTCTTGGAAGCATATCCTAAGAATATTCCTTCATCTGCTCTTGCATCAAACTTCCCTAGATTTTCATCATGATTTTTTATGTAGCACTTGCTGCCAAAAACTCTAAAGTGCTTGATTGATGCTAGTTTACCATGCCATAGTTCATAAGGAGTCTTATCACTATTAGGTCTTAAATGAGCTTTATTTAGAATATGTACTGCTGTGTGTACATCGTCTGCCCAAAAGGTTTGAGTAATGTTGCTCTCTTGCATCATAGCTCTGGCCATTTGTTGTACAAACCTGTTTTGTCTCTCTGCTACTCCATTCTGCTGAGGTGTCCCTGCAATGGTAAATTGTTGCTTTATCCCATGTTCATTACATAGGTCTGCAAAGTCATAATCTGTGAATTCACCTCCTCTGTCTGATCTGATACATTTAATTTTGCATCCAGTTTGATTTTCGGCTAATGCTTTGAATATCTTAAATTTTTCCAGTGCTTCTGATTTGTTCTTGAGAAAAGAAACCCATTTCATTATGGAGAAATCATCTATTATCAGCATGAAGTAGGATTCTCCACTTGGTGTCTTAGTTCTAGCAGGTCCACACAGGTCCATGTGCACAAGCTAAAGTGATATTCTTGTTGATAGCTCATCTTTAGGTTTAAAGGATGTGCGAGTCTATTTCCCCAATTGACAATATTTGCATATGGTATTTGAAGGTCTTCTTATTTCTGGCATATTTCTGACAGCTTTCTTCTTGCTCAGTCTGATGATATGGTCGAAGCTGAGATGTCCCAATCTCCTATGCCATAACCATGACTCCTCAAGTTTGCTAAGATGGCAGGCTTCATCCTCCTCTTTCACTATGTACACATTACTCTCTGTTCGAAAACCTTTGAGCAGAGTCTTTACTGTTGTGCTTGATCTGACTTCACAATCTTGAGCTCTAAAAAGAACTTCACAACCTTTGTCACACATTTGACTGACACTCAGTAAATTTTCCTTCAGCCCATCTACAAATAGTACATCTTGGGCGTTTCCTCTACCATTGTCTATGCTGACTGAGCCTTTTCCCTTGATCTTACCTGATTTATCATTTCCAAAAGTAACATTGCCAGATTTCTTTTCATCGAGAGTTATAAACTTGATTTTGTCTCCAGTCATGTGTTTAGAGTAGCCACTGTCCAAATACCACTGGCTTTTCAGATCTTGAGCAGTTAGAGCCAGGTCACACTTATTCTCCTTCTTTTTCCACTGGAGGCATCCTTCTGTTTGATATCTTTTGTGAGGTGATGAATTGCATCCTTTTTGAGGAAATTTGGAAGGCATATGTCCAGCTTGATTGCACATAAAGCATTTGATCATAGTTTTTGCAGAATTGTGAGTATGAACAAAATTTCTTTGATTCATAAATCTCCTTGAAGTGTTGAAAATAAATATTTTTCCATACTTTCTACACTCAATGATTTTATGGCCAAATTCTTTACAATAAAAAAAGTAACCATAGAAGCAACTTGCATACCTGATGTGAGGTTGTCTTCTCCAGTTGTTTATTTGAGACAGTCTCTTTACTGTTTGCATCTTTAGCTGGTTTGAATTACTCCTCTTTGCATGACAATATGCAGCAATGTGTCCCAGCTTGTGGTAGACATAGCAGGTGGCATTCTTCATAGGAGGCAAGAATCTCCTTTGATGGTTTCCAAATTTGATATAATTAGGAGTATATGATCCTTTCTCTGTTTTCTTAGTATTTGTTGCAATATTTGTTATTAGAGGTTTCTTCTGATCTCTGTCTTTCTCATTACATGTTTCTTCCTTTGTAGGAATTATTTGAGCTGCTTCATCAACCTTCTTTGCTTTCACCAAAATTATATTTTTGTTTTCCTTTTCTTTGCCTTTACTTGATTCTCCTTCATACCCTATCCCAGTTTTTATTAGAGGAGATCTTTGAGCATCCAAGATTTAATTCAACTTACCAGAGCTTGTCATTTGAGAAGGGTATATAGACACTTTCTGTTGAGCACTTTCTAATTTCTTCCTCAGACATACAATTTCTTCTTCCAGCTTCTCTTGTTCTCGAGTTTTATCCTTGATTTGCTGAAGTAACATATCTTCAATCTTCTTGGCTTCTTCAAGCTTTACCTTCAGCTGCATGAGGACTTCTGAATTTTTTTCTTCCTTCACACATCTGAGGAGAATCTCCTTTTGTTTTCTGCACTTTAGTTTGAGTCTGTCAATCTCCTCCAACGCACTTCTTAACTCCCCCTCAAGGTCAACTTCTCCTTCTTCTTCATCTTCTAGCAAGAGTCCTTCAAGTTCTTTTATGGCCATCAGTAAAAATTCAGAGGTTCCTTCTTCTCCTGAGGATTCATCTGAGTCTTCAGATGTACTACTGTCTTGTTGAGCATAGAAGGATTTTCTGCTAAATCTCTTTCCTTTCTGCCAGTTCTTTGATGTATTTTTCTCTGATTCTTGACCCTGATTCCTCACTTTCTTGTGAGGACACTTAGCAGCATAATGTCCAACTCTTCCATAGTTAAAGCATTCGAAGGGTAGTTTACCTTTGTATCTACCTGAGCCTCTATCTAGTTTCTTGACAAATTTAGCCTCTTATTCATCAGAGCAAGAGCATATGTCTTCCTTTTCTTCTTTCTTCTTTTCTATTTTAAAAGCTGCCTCCCTCGTACTTGGCTTCTTTTGTGGGAGCCTCATTTCATATGCTGTTAGATTTCCAAGTAGATGGTTCATGGTTAAGGTCTCCCAATCAGCTGTTTCTTCTATTGCAGACACTTTGGGATTAAATCTGGATGGAAGCGATCTTAGAATCTTTTGCACAATTATAATTTCTGGCATGGTTTCTCCAAGAGCTTTCATATTGTTAACAATTTCTGCAACTTTTAAGAAGAAGCTGCCAATATCTTCATCATCATTCATTTTTAAATTTTCAAACTGGGCTCTGTATACTTGAATTTTGGCAGTCTTTACCTTTTTATTTCCCTCATGGATATTCTCTAGAGTGTCCCACATATCTTTGGCAGTCTTACTGTGCATTATTTTGATAAACTCAGCTTCACATAGTCCATTTAAGATTGCATTCATTGCTTTTGCATTAGCTACAAAGATTTGTTTAGCTTCTTTCTCTGAATCAGTTGACTTTGTGACATATCCAAATTCCACAGCATCCCAAACTTCTAATCCTAAAGACATTATATATGATTTCATTCTGATTTTATAGAAGGCATAATTAGCACCAGTGAAGTAAGGTGCTTTATTGGTTGAGCTTCCTTCTTGACTAGCCATCTTGAGGGCCTAGGATCTCCTTTCAGTTGTTAGAATGATACAAAAGGAACCTGCTCTGATACCAATTGTTGAACCTTTAATTAAACTGAGAGGGGGGAGGGGGGTGAATTAGTTTAATACATTCCTGATCTTTTAAAAGTTTTCATTAAACTTATTTACACCTTCATTTCATATCGAATTTAATGTGTGAGTAATCTTAGAATGTAAGCATAAAGTATTAGTATAATATAGAAATAGACTTAATATGAGAGTAGCAGGTATTAAGCAGATGATACATATCAGATCAATACATAAATATCATGCACAGAGACTCCAGATATAAGTGGAAACCCATAAAGGGAGAAAAGCACATCTTATTATTTTTGTGATGCAAAGGCAAGCTCCAAATCCCTCTCACCACTGTTTTTCTGTAGGTACCAACCTACAGGAGGCTCCAACCTCAATTCTGCAAGCTACAACTTGCAAGGAAGCACCAACTCCCTCAATTTATCAAACTGAATGTTTGCTGTTTTACTTCAGATATCAGCTCTGTTCTATAGCTTCTCTTTCTGCTCTTCTTCTCTTAATCTTCTTTTCCTTATTCTTCTTTATTCTGCATTTTCTATATTTTCTCTCTCTCTCTCTCTCTCTCTTTGAGTTTATTAAATTGATATTATATATATAGAAATTCTCACATGACTGTTTGTATTTCACAAGGAATTTGGAGTGATCAGTCATGACTCTTTGGCTTCTATCTTGTTATTCCTTTTTCCAACTTATTTGTAGAATTACTACAATATGTACAAATTTCCATGCTACAGTGGGATTTTGTCTTTTCCTTAGGATACTTGCATTTGCATCACAAACAATAATAAAAAATTAATTACAACATTTACATTCACATTCTTAATTACATATTTCAATTTTACTCAGCTCCTTTTTTGGATTTTAGCTTTACTGGATTTGTCTTTTCCTACTACTGTTAAGAGCTTGTTCTACATACTCTTTGTTCACTGTCATCTGCATATTCCCTGTTTTCTGTGCTTATTCACCTGTCCAACTCATTCCTATACATATTCCTATTCACTGAACTTTCATCTCTGCATGCTCTCCTCTTCTTTTTCTTTTTCCATAATTACATTCAAGTTTCATGCCCAATCATTTTCCCAATCCGGACAATCTCACACTTCTCTTTAATTCCACGATGGAAAATTCAATTAAATTTAAATCTGAGAGTGTTAATATCTCAAATATTTGAGATATTAATCCTGAGTCCCTTATGTTATGCGCTCTATATCAATGCATATATTCCTCACTATAGTTAGCAGTAGAGCTGCAACCCAACGCTATACCAGACCATACCTTGATTATTGTGTGCTTGTGTATAAGTCACCTACGCCATATGAATATTCACACAGCATTCGAATGTTGCCATATATGCACTTCGCTCATACATATATACTGACTTTAATAGAAGGTTAACCGTCGCTTATATATATCATCGCATATAATCCCAACTTTGGATTAAACCTATAAACCTTAATACATGTTTCATTGGGCCCCACACATACAATCAATAACCATTATATATTATATTTGTTACGCGCCCGGATCATATTCAAACATTATTATACGCACAACATAATATCTCAACACATATAATATATATATGCAATTCATTCACACAAATAACCCGACATCCGTAAGGATTGACTGCCAATACAATTAAACTCTTTTAATATATTTCACCAAACCTTATACTAAGATTTTAATACGTTGAATAATGTTAATGAACCAAATTCATTACATATATCTCCGCCGGGGCCCACAATAAAACCAAACGAACGCATACACCGTACCTTGTTAACCCATGCGCCCATCCGACGGTTGGTATTACGTTGCCCGATCCAATGGATATCGCTTGATCAACATGTGCAGACCATAACGCACGATGGCGTATAATAAAAAGTGGTTTTCCAATTTCACTCGGGGACACGCGTCAGGAATTATATGGAATCGCTGCCCATTCCTTCAATACCGCTTTCCGTATAAGGGTGGTGCGATGAATACCACCATTCCGCTTTACTGTTCCTCCAAACTGCCGTTACTGCTCATCCGTCACGGTTCCGCTTCTCCCTACGCTCCAGGTTCCAGTCCTCCACGATTTCAATTATATATATATATATAACTATTCATCGCATTTCAATTATATATATATTCTTTGTTACGACTATGGTTCCGCTCCATTCATAAGTGGCCTTGGTCTCTGGCATTTCAACACGGTCCTACCATATATATAATACACAGTTCTTTGGTGTATGCATATATATAAACCATATATATAACCTTCATGTCAATCGAATACAAGTGCTCTGTTCAAAACTGGGGATTAATTTCAAACATAATTCAAGCAGTGAATGCTAACCGATTCAAAGCATATCTAATCTCATTGCATTCCACTGCACATTTGAATATAAAGCCCAAAATGTAATTTATGTTATGTGTAACGCCCGACTGTGTAAAAGATTCTCGGAATAACAACTGTTTCTCTGCAATAATAGTCATGGATCTGCCTCTGCTGCTTCTGTCGCTCTGCCTCCATTGTCTGTCTTTGTCTCCTTGTAACTGTTCCTGTCTCTACATCTGCTACCTCCTTTGCCATCAATGGAAACATTTCCAACATTATTTTGTAGAATATGATTCACAAAGCCAAAGGTTCAAGGATAACTTGAGCTTTCAATATTTTTTCCATCTAAAGGACCAGAGGAGACCATTGTAGCAGTATAGAGATGGAGGTTTCCTTCATGGGAGGCACCACACCATGGGCAGGTTCTTCTTGCCTAAGTTCGATGGATCATCCTCTTGTTAAACTAAAGCATGGGTTGAAAAGTTGGACATCTACTTTTAGCTGAATAAAGTGCCTGAAGCAGAAGCCATCAAGATTGCTACGCTGCATTTTGATGGGGAAGCCCACAACTGGTGGTTTCATGGAGTTTCTACATTGGGGCACCACAATGTGTCCACTTATGCTGAGTTCACTAGGAGACTAGTGGAAAGATTTGATCGAAAGGATTCAAAGGCCCCTTTCATAAGCTTGGCCAAGCTTAAGCAGACAGGAGATGCTGAAGCCTACATTTCTGAATTTTTGAGGCTGTCTGTTATGGTTCCTGATCTTTTAGTTGCAAGGAGAGTCTATATGTTCATAGATGGCTTGGAGGAAACTTTGCATGGGTTGTTCAAGTCTACCAAACCCACCACACTGCATGATGCCATTGAAAGAACAAGAGATCTCCAAGATGCCTTGCCAAGAGCAAAGGCAACCCTTCCTAGCAAAGCCACTTACTCTTCTAAAGGAAAGGAAGGGAAAGCTGCTCCACCCAAGGAGAGCTCATAGAAAAATCTTCTTGACAATGATATCTGGAGGGAGTTGAGAAAGAAGAAATTATGTTTCACTTTTCAAGAATCATGGGTGCTGGGACATAGATGTGCTACTGGTAGAGCACATTATATTGAAGTCTTCTCCAATTGTGAGGAGGAGGAAGGCAATGATGGACCTAGGAGAGATCACAACGCTGGTGATGATGAGGAGCAGGATCCATCATCATCCAGGGAAGAAGAAGGATCATTTTCTCCAACCAGTGGGACTCTTGCTTCTTTGAGGGGAGTGCCCAAATATTTGACTCTTAGAGTGTAGGGTTTAGTTATGGACCAAAGAGTATCTATTCTTATTAAGAGTGGGGCAACCCACAATTTTATTGATGCTCACTTTGTGCAGAGGAGAGGGATCCCTACTGATTCTTTTGATGGGTTCTTTGTTTTGGTTCTGGGGGATAGAACTATGCAGTGCATGCAGTATGTTCCCTCACTTTCTGTGACTATGGGGACCTACACCTTGAGGGACCACTTATCTGTGGTAGACATACCAGACACCAACCTCATCTTGGGCGTCCAGTGGTTGATTACTTTGGGAAAATTCACCACTGATTGGAGGGCCTTGTAGATGGAGTGGGTGGACTTGAAGAGTGGGAAGCAACAAGTTATTCAAGGCATGCACACCTATCCTTCACTTGATGTCTCTACCCACACAACAAAGATGGATTTGCGCAGTGAGGGCAAGGATCTCATGGTTCCTTCTCTCATGTTCATGAGATTGCTGCAAGGGACATTCCTACATCATGGAAAGCCTCTTGGGATGCCATTAGATTTTGTGGAGAAAGCTTCACCAAGTGCTGAAATGGAAGAAAGAGTCACTGCGCTGTGGGAGGAAGCAAAGGGGAGGATCAACCTTCACACACAAAATTTTGGCATGCATAATTCCAAGGGAGCAAGCAGCAACAAGGAAAGCACCACCATGGATACATCTACAGTGTTGTCCTTGTTGAAGAGTGTAGATCCATATTGGAAGTCTCAACTCCTTGTAGAGTACTCCAAATATCTGCACATTGGGATGATATTAGATGGCATAAATCAAGGAGGAGGCTATATGGTCCATGAAGGGGTCATCTATCATCTTGGCAAAGTATTCTTGTCTAAGCCTCAAAGCTTAAGCAAGAAATACTACAAAGGGCACATAAGGAGTTCCTTTCTAGCTACATGCAAACAACAAGAATCTACTCCCTCATCTTGAAGAGTCTTGATTGGGAAGGTATGGAGGAGGAGCTACATCAGCATTATGATTGGGAGGAACTAAATCGTCACTTACAAGAGTGTAATATCTATGTGGAGATGGGGCAGCCAAGGGATCCCATGCAGGATATATTTCAGCCATCTCTTTCTTCTCTCAAAAGAGGGGAAAAGCCCATGCCTAACTCTATGAGTATGGGAGGTTTGTATGGTAAGAAATCTGATCTTGTAGAGAAAGTTTATTTTTCTGATTTGGCACACTCTCTTACCATATGTATGCAGGCGATGGCTCCTACAAGGAGCAATATTACATGCAGATCCCATGGAAAATATGGGGCCAATGAAAACTACAAAGCTAGCCACTCCCTAGAGGTGCAAAGGGAGATTCTTTTTCATGATGGGTGCTTCCCAAAGGCACCTAATGAGAGTTTCACTTTCAGCCATGTCAAAGTGGCCTATGCAGCAAATATGTGGTGGGAGTACCACCTATCACATTCAGATCTACTCAGAACAAGGAGTGTACTGCGCTGGTACCTTATGTGGGATTGTGACCCACCTCCTCATGTGCAAATTTCAGTTTACCTTTATGTGATTTTGCTACCATACATAGATGATATATTGGTTTTGTTTATGGGTATGTATGGGAAAAGAGTCAGTAGTGTACATGTACCACATGGGATGGAACTATATCCAGTACTTCATGATACATATTTCAGATGTGACATTGGTTCACCCATGTATATTTCTGTTGAGTTTTACACTCCTGAAGGGGCAGAATATGAACCTATCATGCTAGCATTGGATGAGCAGTTTTTGATGTATTGCCTTGGTGAACACTTACTTCATGATGAGATCTTGATCCTTGATGGTGTCATCAATGGAGAAGGAGAAGAAACACAACTCTTACCCTACCAGTTGCTTGAGGACAAGCAACATTTTGAGGGGGAGGACTGTAATGTCCCTACTTAGCCTTAGCTAAGAGGAGACATTAAATTTTCATTTAATTTATGTTTTATGAATAAATGAATAAAGGAGGACATGTAAAACTCCTAATAAATCAATTCCCATGTGAACAGAGACAAATTTGGGCTATGTAAATAATCACTTGCAGGAGTGAAAGAGGGTTGAGCCAAAGATTGGGTCCACCTTGACTAAATCAACTGCGCTGTCTAGGTTCAATGCATCTCCAAGAGGGACTGTGCAGTTCTAGAAGGGAGCTTCTAATGTGAAAAGGACCAACTCATCCAAGTGGTTTATGGTTTGCAAAGGCTATCTCATGTTATAAAAAGGAGGAGAAGACACAAGAAGGGGTTGTTGATGAATTATATTTCTGAAGTATTTGTCTACTTAGACAAATACCATTCTCTGCTGTTTAGTGGAGGATTGTGATTGGAATTCCTGTTTAGGGATTTCATATCTTCCCTTGAGGTTAATTGGAGGATTTATTTGCTGAATTTGGCCACTATCTGGTTTGAGACCAAGCTCTATCTTTCATGAGCAGCGCTGGCCCATTGAGGGTTTGCAGCTGCTATCTTTTGTAGCAAGTGGCATTGTAGATCTGCTTAGATCTAGTTGTTTTGAGAGGATTTCTCTATTGGAGAGTGTTCTTCAGCCTCCAAGGAGTTAGTTGATCTATATTTTATTTCATATCTGTACCTTTCATTCCATGTACTCAGTCTCCTTCACCCTCTACGCAGTTTCTGCTTCATACTGCGTTATTTTGTGAGAGGGCTTGTTATTTCAGTTAGCTATCAGTTTGGAGGAAGATCTCTTGGTGTTAGGCTTGCCTTACCTTGGTGATCCATGGATTGGGTTGCTGATCCATGTATCTATAGATCTGATCTACTTCAGTAATAAAAGTTATCTTCAGAAATTTCTGGGTTTCCTGCAGCACAGTATATTGTAATTTAGATCTACAGCTTAATATGCAGTATTTCGATGTAATTCCAATTGGATCTTGTTCTTAAAGTCTTGTAGCTTCTAGATCTATATTAGATATGATGTTTCATCATAGATATGTCCTAGATCTGAAATTTAATGTACAGTAGATGAACCACCTGGAAAATAACGTTGTCTATGTATTTCTACAGTTTATTCCTAGTTGCAACTCTTATTTCTGAAGGGTTCTTGCCCTAGTTATTCTTGTAATCAATTGTAAAGGAAATAAGCTAATTTGTAATTATGATTTACTGTTATATTACCGAAATATCAGACCTTTTTCTGACCTCCTCTGAGTTTCAGTCAGATCTACACAATTCTAGTAGCTGGGGTTTTCATTTTGCAGCAGTCTCTCTCTTTGGCTGATTTCTAGCTAGTCTTGTTTCCGGGAGATCTGTTTAACATGCTTAAACTTATTTGTTTCTGCTAAAATTTCATATGCATGTCACATACAACTTGAATGAGGGGATCCTATCCCTGATCTGCATTTTCTTTGCTCATATTTTCTTATACAACATTTTCATTGAAGGCCTTGTTGAGATTCCTGAATTGGGATTATTCCAAGTTCTATAGGAAGAGTATACAATTGGCCAGGTAGCCTCTGGTTCTCACCCTATTTTCAGAGATGAAATAACCAATAAATGCCTCTGTAGTCCATCTCTGACATAGAATCTTGAGAATCCCCAAAAAGGGACATTACATAGCTGTAGCCATTCCTTGTGTGATGAAACGGTGGCTTACCTTACCTCTTTACACCTGTTCGGGATAGGACGCTTGATAACAGAGAGCAACTAAAATAGGATGATAATGATACAATTGACAAGGGTTTTTATAGGGTAGCTTCCTGACAGAGATATGCTTTAGCAACGAATTATGAGTGCGGAAAGATAAAACAGAAAGTATGAGAGTGGAATGAGAGGATTTATAAACAAATGATGACTGACATGGAAATATTTTAAAATGATGGTTTAAATATGGCAGCAGGTCCTCGCAACAATAAATCATTCATCGTTATTCTTCAAACCATTAAATATTGGCAGAGATTTCGTAGCAGGTTTCATTTGACAAGTGTCAGATTTGCTACAAAACTATTAGGTGTTTCCCATGCAAATCCTGTTAATTTCCTGCTATATTCACTATGGACTTAGACAGTTTGGTAACAGATGGAAAAATTTCGGACTTGTGGTCATTTCCAAGTGTCAGCTCAAAACATACTCCTCTAATGTGACTTGGACTCGTTTCTTAAGACCTTAACCTAAGTTAAAAAAAATAAAATTAAACACACCATAAAATTCATCATTTTATGATATTTTGCAAACTAAGAAATTTTAAGGAGTATTATGGCTGATTTTCAAGCATCAGATTTTGAAAATTTTTGGAGTGATAACAGTGGCTCCATTAGAGATAGCATACCTCTGTGGTATGCTAAGAACTCGTAGCTTCATTGTTGAAATCATCCTTTTATAAATAAAAACTCTGAATTTCTGCTCAAACTTCTCCTTTAAAATATTCTTACTGAAATTACTCAGTCAACCTTGAACTTATTTGCACATAACTACCTACCTACCCTATCAAATGAAAACTCCATTTTAGATCAATCAATATGAAATTTCCAATGAAGCCAATCATCAATCTGATCTGACACTTGAATCTCTTGACTGCGCTTGAACCAAAAGTGAAAATGATGCTGAGATGACCAAAAAAACTTATAATGTATTTGATATTCATAATGCAAATGAAAATGAAATACTGGCATGCAAAGCTTTGCCATGTATTCATCTATAGGATCAAAGAAAACATGGTTAGTTTGATGATTATCATAACATTATATATCTTCGGACAACTGATTCTTAGCCACACAAGATTCCTTTGATATGCTATCCAACTGCTTTTCTGAATGATTCTAAAAAATATTGCATTCTTCCTCAATCTCAAAGGAGAAAGGTAGAAACACTCTCTCTTTGTGTTCTGCCATATACAACTTTTGAAAAGAATAATCATGATCATGAAAATTATATGATTGAATTAGACCTTGTAAGCCTTCAATGTCTTTCTCAATGTCCTTAGCAACTTCATCCAAAAATTTCATCTTATCTTGTGTATTACACTCAAATGCTTTTAGATAAGAAGACAAGGACAAAGAAAAATTTCCATCTATTTCTTCATTAATATGACCATCATTCCATTGTTTGAAACCTTGAACTGAAGGAGAGTTTTCCACCAAATCTTCTCTATCTATCCATTCCTCCAAAAAAAAAAGCCAAAAGTCTGCAAATGAATTAATAGATCTAACAGGAAAACTTTCAATCCATTGTTTACATTTCCCTTGAAATGAATCATAGAACAACATTATGCAAACATCTTCATGTTTGACTCTAAGAAGATCGGTAAAATCACAGAAATCTGAGATATGCTTCAAAGTCAAACTCAAATCATCTCCATTGAATTTTGGACCATTCCTTAAAAAATATGTATCCCTGGGAAAATGATTTGGGAAACCATGAATCGCTGAAAAATTTATGCATGCATACCTTGAAATAAGAATGGCAGCATCTGAGTTCCTCATAACTCCAGTGGAATCAGCATGAATCTATGAATTTTGAATTCTTTAACAATGGAGTCGCCAAGGTAGTTCTGCAGCCTCGAAAATATTTTTGAGCTCCTGTTACCTTCAAGAGTTCAGCTTCATGATTTTTCGGGAGATGTATATCTTCAGACTCCGGGTAGACGAACCAAAATTTTATCACCAAAAAAGGACCCTGATAGGTTGCTGATCATACTACCTTAGTGTAACTATTTCAAACCAATCTTTTGGCTGAGGCTTAGCCTCCTCAGCCTGAGAGGGCTCTCTCAAGGGTTATTGATTTTGTATAAAGATAGATGGCTAACTCTATGGTTTTTGGTTTTGTATGTTTGCAGGTGGAAAGATGAAGACAAGTTACCATTGGCTATGGAGTCAGTGATAGGGATAAGATAACAAAATAGCTCTTCCTATAAAACTAAGGCTTGTATATACTTCAATGAAAAAGGTAGTACATTCAGAAAGGTCTCGATAACTTAAGGTTCAAAGGAAGTTAGAGCATGTGTGCATGAATTCTGAGTAATGATACCTCAAGGTACCGAAAAGAAAGTATTTAGAAGAGATTCATCAAATCTTAACACCTAAAGGAAGTCAAAGCATGAATAACATGAATTCTGAGTAATAAGTCTTTAAACATTGAAGAAAAACATCCAAAGATAAGACCAAAGAGCTCAATTCACCATAAATCAACACTTAAAGGAAGTCAGAGAATTTTCCCATGAATTCTAAGTATTAAGCATCAAAACTATGGAAGAACATATGAGTGAAGAAATAAAGCTTACTGAAGTATAATAAGAATCTCAACTTCAGAAAAATTCACTCTGTTTCTGTATATATCAATCTGCTCAAAGCATTTACAAAAGTAGCTGTTTTGATTCTATTTTCCAACCTTTGGTACCTCGAAATATACATTATTTATAGGCCTTTTAGCCTTTACAACTACCTTGCCAAGTAGCCAAACCATTTTAATTTCACTGACACTTAAAACTAACTATTGACTAACTTCTAGAGACTAAGATTGACATCTATTCGAAACAAGAGTAAGAGTCCTACTAGGACTAGAACTCTTAATTATTACAATCAAAACAAACTAATCCAAGTCATCCTCGAGAGGAATACTAACTTTATACCATGCTTCCCATTAACAAAACATTTATATCATGACAACGTTTGTGGAATAACTTTGCCCATCATTTTGGAAAAGTTAGTTTGATGACATGGCACATGTTGGACTATTGTCTTCAAACTCTTCTTTTGGCTAAAGTCTCCACTTGGAAAAAACTCATACTCTTTGACATCTGATACTCTTTGACACCTGATGATGAGTAACCTTACACGTGCTTGATCCTTTTCATGCCTTATCATTATTTTTCATAAAACTGTCTTCTCTGCTAAAACTCTGTTTTTGAGCTACGAAAACAACCTATTTTCGTAGCGCATCCCAAAAGTTGATATATAATATTATTTTGCTGATTTTAACCCTTGGAAGATGTTATATGACCAAAAAAAAAAAAGCTTGACCTTTAAAACTGCTTACTTTCATCAATTTTTTTCTTCTCAAAACCAAAAATATACTTTCAGAAATTTCGCAACAAAAACTGGCCTTCAAGCCCGCCACTTGCTGCGGAATTGCCTAATACTTAGGTAATTCAATAAAAATTGCATCTAAGCTTCAAAAAGTATATGAAAATAACTGTAGGTAGTTTTTTGACAATATAAGACAAAAATATGTTGAACTAATTGTTACCTTATTGTATGTTAGTGTTTTCAAGCAGCTTTGTTTACATCTCCTCTTTCCAAGTCTCTTTTCTGCAATTCTGTTCTCATCAGTTCTATTTCCTCTTTTAATTATTTCACTTGTCTTTGTAGGTTTCTCTTCTCTTCTTGTAGGCACCAATTCCTCTTTCTTGTAAGTGACACTATGTTGCACAAAGGCTGTGTCCTTTTCAACAGATTCTTGGCTTTTGCAATAGAAGTCTCAAAATGAACAACTTGTTCAGTCAATTTCTTTTCTACTTCATCTATCATCTCTCTGTCTTTCTTATATCTCTCCAATTCTTTCTTAGTTTCAACCAATTCATCTTTGACAATTTTCAATTGTTCTATAAAAACCTCTTTTTAAGTCTTCTTTATAACCTTGTCCTTTCCTTTAGAAGAACCTATCTTAAGTTTTTCTTGAGTCATATCTCTAGTTTTATCTGTCTTCTTATCCTTGATAGATTATGTCTCAATAGGTGATATGACAATAACTTATTTTTCTATTTCTCCCATACCTTTATCATCTCTCCTATTACTATCACCAATAGTAACAATTTCTGACATTTGTGACCTGGTATGAGGTTTTCGAGGTTTGAAGATAAAAGTTGAATCATCTGAGGAGAAATATAATTTTTTAATAATAAGTCCCTTACCTTTAACTTTAGATGTCTGCTCTTTAGCTTCTTTTACTATAGGAGATTCTGCAATGTCAATGGCTTGTAGGATGTCTTCAAGTTTACCTTTGCCTTTAACGTCTTCTTTAACATTTCCTTTGGATCTCTTAGCTTCAGATTCAGTATTGCTTCCTGTAATATGTTTGGTAGTCCTCCTCTTAGTTATAGTTGCTATAGATGATGATATGTCCTGAACTAAATCATTTTTCTCTACCAAATTCTATTTTGAAAAACTTTAAACCTTGATGCTGAGTTGCTTTAATAGCATTGACACCCATTTCTTGCTTGGAAGGAGAGATTTTAGATTTGGAAGCTTTCCTTGGTGATAGGACATCAAGTTCATATCCATTCATGAACAGAAATGAAGCCCATTCTCTTTTTAGTTTGTTTAGTTCCTCCAAGACTAGCAATTTCATCAATCCATGATGAAAAATAGAAGTTTCATTCCTTTTAGGCTTTCCTTGTACCTTATCTGCCATCTTCCCGAGACTTATAAAGAGATAGAATGTGATATCTATGAGTTTCTTCCCTGTAAAATGAATCAATAATTTGAAATGATACATATATATGATTTGAAAATGCCCTTCACATGTAAAATAATTTTGTATGACTGTTAGCAGCTTAGAAAATTCATCTTTAAGACAACTCCTAGGAATTCCTTCAGTCATTTTGATTCCTTCATGTTTTGGTTTCAAATATTCATCACAAATTTTCAAGTCAAAGTTGGTGGCTTTAAACCACTCCTCTCCAACCCTGGGAATCCCTGTTACTTTAGAGATACTATCCGGTGAAATTGGGACATGGAGACAACCTACCTTTGTAAATGTTCCTCTGAAATTGGCCACAAAATCTCGTGACTCTTGTGGATGATGCCCTTGCAATTTTTGAATGAATTCGATGCATCCTGCCTTTGTAATCAACTTTTGTGAAATATTCATTTTCTAAAACCAAGTATGGAGCTGTAGGTTCATAGCGGAATGGTATACCTCCTTTGTAAGCTTTCTTGGGTGTAGCTGTAGCCATTCCCAGTGTGATGAAATGGTGGCTTACCTTACCTCTTTACACCTGTTCGAGATAGAACACTTGATAACATAGAGCAACTAAAATGGGATGAGATTGATACAATTGACAAGGGTTTTTACAGGGTAGCTTCCTGACAAAGAGATTTTTTGGCAGCGAATGATGAGTGCGGAAAGATAAAACAGAAAGTATGAGAGTGGAATGAGAGGATGTATAAATAAATGTTGACTGACATGGAAAGATGTTAAAATGATGGTTTAAATCTGGCAGCAGGTCCTTGCAACACTAAATCGTTCATCATTATTATTCAAACCGTTAAATATTGGCAGAGATTTCGTAGCAGGTTTCACTTGACAAGTGTCAGATTTGCTACGAAACTATTATGTGTTTCTGTAGCAAATCCTGTTAATTTCCTGCTATATTCGCTGCAGATTTAGACAGTTTGGTAACATATGGCAAAATTTCGGACTTGTGGTAATTTCCAAGTGCCAGCTCAAAACATACTCCTCTGATGTGACTTGGACTCATTTCTTAATACCTTAACCTAAGTTTAAAAAAAAAAAAATTAAATACACCATAAAATTCATCATTTTATGATATTTTGCAAACTAAGAAATTTGAAGGAGTATTATGGCTAATTTTCAAGCATCAGATTTTGAAAATTTGTGGAGTGATAACAGAGGCTCCATTACAGATAGCATACCTCTATGGTATGCTAAGAACTCATAGCTTCAGTGCTGCAATCATCCTTTTATAAATAAAAACTCTGAATTTCTGCCCAAACTTCTCCTTTAAACTATCCTTACTTAAATTGCTCAGTCAACCTTGAGCTTATTTGCACATACCTACCTACCTACCCTATCAAATGAAAACTCCATTTCAGCTCAATCAATATGAAATTTCCAATGAAGCCAATCATCAATCTGATCTGACACTTGAATCTCTTGACTGTGCTTGAACCAAAAGTGAAAATGATCCTGAGATGATCAAAACAACTTATAATGTATTTGATCTTCATAATGCAAATGAAAATGAAATAATGGTGTGCAAAGCTTTGCCATGTATTCATATATAAGATAAAAAAAAAACATGGTTAGTTTGATGATCATCATAACATTCTATATCTTCAGATAACTGATTCTCAGCCACACAAGATTCCTTTGATATGCTATCCAACTGCTTTGTTGAATGATTCTAAAAAATAGTGCATTATTCCTCATTCTCAAAGGAGAAAGGTAGAAACACTCTCTCTTTGTGTTCTGCCATATACAACTTTTGAAAAGAATAATCATGATCATGAAAATTATATGATTGAATTTGACCTTGTAAGCCTTCAATGTCTTTCTCAATGTCCTTAGCAACTTCATCCAAAAATTTCATCTTATCTTGTGTATTACACTCAAATGATTTTAGATAAGAAGACAAGGACAAAGAAAAATTTCCATCTATTTATTCATTAATATTATCATCATTCCATTGTTTGAAACCTTGAACTGAAGGAGAGTTTGCCACCAAATCTACTCTATCTATCCATTCCTCCAAAAACATAAGCCAAAAGTTTGCAAATGACTTAATAGATCTAACAAGAAAACTTTCAATCCACTGTTTACATTTTCCTTGAAATGAATCATAGAACAACATAATGCAAACATCTTCATGTTTGACTCTAAGAAGCTCGGTAAAACCACAAAAATCTGATATATGCTTCAAAGTCAAACTCAAATCATCTCCATTGAATTTTGGACCATTCCTTAAAAAATATGTATCCCTGGGAAAATGATTTGGGAAACCATGAATCCCTGAAAAAATTATGCATGCATACCTTGAAATAAGAATGGAAGCATTTGAGTTCTTCATAACTCCAGTGGAATCACCATGAATCTATGAATTTTGAATTCTTCAACAATGGAGTCACCAAGGTAGTTGTTTAGCCTTGAAAATATTCCTAAGATCCTGTTACCTTCAAGAGTTCATCTTCATGATTTTTCGGGAGATGTATATCTTCAGACTCCCGAAAGATGCACCAAAATGTTATCACAAAAATAGGACCCTGATAGGTTGCTGATCAGACTACCTCAGTGTAACTATTTCAAATCAATCTTTTGGCTGAGGCTTAGCCTCCTCAGCTTGAGAGGGCTCTCTCAAGGGTTATTGATTTTGTATAAAGATAGATGGCTAGCTCTATGGTTTGTGGTTTTTTATGTTTGCAGGTTGAAAGATGAAGACAAGTTACCATTGGGCTATGGAGTCAGTGATAGGGATAAGATAACAAAATAGCTCTTCTTACAAAACTGAGGCTTTTATATACTTCAATGAAAAAGGTAGTACATTCAAAAAGGTTTCGATAACTTAAGGTTCAAAGGAAGTTAGAGCATGTGTGCATGAATTTTGAGTAATGATACCTCAAGGTACTGAAAATAAAGTATTTAGAAGAGATTCATCAAAGCTTAACACCTAAAGGAAGTCAAAGCATGAATAACATGAATTCTGAGTAATAAGTCTTTAAACATTGAAGAAAAACATCCAAAGATAATACCAAAGAGCTAAATTCACCATAAATCAACACTTAAAGGAAGTCAGAGCATGTTCCCATGAATTCTGAGTATTAAGCATCAAAAATATGGAAGTAAAACATATGAGTGAAGAAATAAAGCTCACTGAAGTATAATAAGAATGTCAGCTTCAGAAAAAGTCACTCTCTTTCTGTATATATCAATCTGCTCAAAGCATTTACAAAAGTAGTTGTTCCGATTCTATTTTCCAACCTTTGGTACCTCGAAATATACATTATTTATAGGCCTTTTAGCCTTTACAACTACCTTGCCAAGTGGCCAAACCATTTTACTTTAACTCACACTTAAAACTAACTGTTGACTAACTTCTAGAGACTAAGAGTGACATCAATTCGAAACAAGAGTAAGAGTCCTAATAGGACTAGAAATCTTAATTATTGCAATCAAAACAAACTAATCCAAGTCATCCTTGAGAGGAATCCTAACTTTATACCATGCTGCCCATTAACAAAACATTTATATCATGACAACCTTCATGGAATAACTTTGCCCATTATTTTGGAAAAGTTAGTTTGATGACATGGCACATGTTGGACTATTGTCTTCAAACTCTTCTTTTGGTTAAAGTCTCCACTTGGAAAAAACTGATACTCTTTGACATCTGATACTATTTGACACCTGATGATGGGAAATCTTACACGTACTTGATCCTTTTCATGCCTTATCATTATTTGTCATAAAATTGTCTTCTCTGCTAAAACTCTTTTTTTGAGCTACGAAAACAACCTATTTTCGTAGCGCATCCCAAAAGTTGATATATAATATTCTTCTGCTGATTTTAACCCTTGGAAGATGTTATTGACCAAAAAAAAATAAGCATGACATTTAAAACTGCTTACTTTCATCAATTTTTTGCTTCTCAAAACCAAAAAGATACTTTCAGAAATTCCGCAGCAAAAACTGGCCTTCAAGCCTGCCACTTGCTACGGAATTGCCTAATACTTAGGTAATTCAATAAAACTTGCATCCAAGCTTCAAAAATTATATGAACATGACAATAGGTATTTTTTTGACAATATAAGACAAAAATAAGCTGATCTAATTGTTACCTTATTGTATGTCAGTGTTTTCAAGTAGCTTTGTTTACATCTCCTCTTTCCAAGTCTCTTTTCTCCAATTATGTTCTCATCATTTCCATTTCCTATTTTAATTCTTTCACTTGTCTTTTTAGGTTTCTCTTCTCTTCTTGTAGGCACTAATTCCTCTTTCTTGTATGTGACACTATGCTTTGCAAAGGCTGTGTTTTTTTCAATAGATTCTTGGCTTTTGCAATAGAAGTCTCAAAATGAACAACTTGTTCAGTCACTTTCTTTTCTACTTCATCTATCATATCTCTGTCTTTCTTATATCTTTCCAACTCTTCCTTAGTTTTAGACAATTCATCTTTGACAATTTTCAATTGTTCTATCAAAACCTATTTTTCAGTCTTCTTTATAACCTTGTCCTTTCCTTTAGAAGAACCTATCTTAAGTTTTTCTTGAGTCATATCTCTAGTTTTATCTGTATTCTTATCCTTGAAAGATTCTATATCAATAGGTGATATGACAATAACTTATTTTGCTATTTCTCCCATACCTTTATCATCTCTCTTATTACTATCACCAATAGTAACAATTTCTGACATTTGTGACCTGGTATGAGGTTTTCGAGGTTTGAAGATAAAAGTTGAATCATCTGAGGAGAAATCTAATTTTTTAATAATAAGTCCCTTACCTTTAACTTTAGATGTTTTCTCTTTAACTACTTTTACTACAGGAGATTCTGCAATGTCAATGGCCTGTAGGATGTTTTCAAGTTTACCTTTGCCTTTAACATCTTCTTTAACATTTTCTTTGGATCTCTTAGCTTCAGATTCAGTCTTGCTACCTGCAATATGTTTGGTAGTCCTCCTCTTAGTTCTAGTTGCTATAGATGATGATATGTCCTAAACTAAATCATTTTGCTCTACCAAATTCTGTTCTGAAAACTTTAAACCTTGATGCTGAGTTGCTTTAATAGCACTGACACCCATTTCTTGCTTGGAAGGAGAGATTTTAGATTTGGAAGCTTTCCTTGGTGATAGGACATCAAGTTCATATCCATTCATGAACAGAAATGAAGCCCATTCTATGTTTAGTTTGTTTAGTTCCTCCAAGACTAGTAATTTCATCAATCCATGATGAAAAATAGAAGTTTCATTCCTTTTAGCCTTTCCTTGTACCTTATATGCCATCTTCCCGAGACTTCTAAAGAGATAGAATGCGATATCTATGAGTTTCTTCCCTGTAAAATGAATCAATTATTTGAAATTATATGTATATATTATTTGAAAATGCCCTTCACATCTAAAATACTTTTGTATGACTGTTAGCAGTTTAGAAAATTCATCTTTAAGATAGCTCCTAGGAATTCCTTTAGTCATTTTAATTCTTGCATGTTCTGGTTTCAAATATTCATCATGAATTTTCAAGTCAAATTTGGTGGCTTTAAACCACTCCTCTCTAACCCTGGTAATCCCTGTTACTTTAGAGATACTATCCGGTGAAATTGGGACATGGAGACAACCTACCTTTGTAAATGTTCCTCTGAAATTGGCCACAAAATCTCGTGACACCTGTGGATATGCCCTTGCAGTTTCTGAATGAATTCGATGCGTCTTGCCTTTGTAAACAACTTCTGTGAAATATTCATTTTCTAAAACCAAGTCTGGAGCTGTAGGTTCATAGCGGAATGGTATACCTCCTTTGTAATCTTTCTTGGGTGTAGCTATAGCCATTCCCATTGTGATGAAACGGTGGCTTACCTTACCTCTTTATACCTGTTCGGGATAGAACGCTTGATAACAAAGAGCAACTAAAATGGTATGAGACTGATACAATTGACAAGGGTTTTTACAGGGTAGCTTCCTGACAAAGAGATGCTTTAGTAGCGAATGATGAGTGCGGAAAGATAAAACATAAAGTATGAGAGTGGAATGAGAGGATGTATAAACAAATGATGACTGACATGGAAAGCTTTTAAAATGATGGTTTGAATCTTGCAACAGGTCCTTGCAACACTAAATCATTCATCATTATTCTTCAAACCATTAAATATTGGCAGAGATTTCATAGCAGGTTTCATTTGATAAGTGTCAGATTTGCTACGAAACTATTAGGTGTTTTCGTAGCAAATCCTGTTAATTTCCTGCTATATTCACTGTGAACTTAGATATTTTGGTAACAGATGGAAAAATTTCGGACTTGTGGTCACTTCCAAGGGTCATATCAAAACATACTCCTCTGATGTGACGTGGACTCATTTCTTAAGACCGTAACCTAAGTTTAAAAAAAAAAAAATTAAATACACCATAAAATTCATCATTTTATGATATTTTGCAAACTGAGAAATTTGAAGGAGTATTATGGCTGATTTTCAAGAATCAGATTGAAAATTTGTGGAGTGATAACAATGTGGGTGATGAAATGGAAACAAGTGCCAATGGGCGCGACTGTCAGACTAGAAACTGCGCCAATCAAGCCAACCTTAGAAAAATGAAAATTTTGGAAAAACAGAGGTTAGATCTGATCCTCTGGGGCTAAACAGGGGTCTAAGACTCAACAAGAATAACTAGAAAAGGAAATCTAAGTAGACAAAGACCAAGAAGAAGACCTAATGGATGAAATACAAACTTGCACTGATCCCTAGTTGAGCCGCCAATTTTTTGGTGAGGTAAATCCCCTTTGCGGACAGAGGTGATCCCACTAGCCCTTGAGTGGGTCTAGACACAAAAAAGACATGCTATGACATCAATTCCTAGTTAATGAATGGACGAAGATTCGATAGATAACTTACCATATATCCTGCGCTGTTGTTGTCGTTGGAAGAGTGGCTGCCTCTCGCTCTTGGTTTGATAGATCATGATCCGCTCGTTCTCATGCTCGGATACCTGCACATAGACAAGAAAAAAAGATGATGTACAATATACTATTTCGCATCCATAACTATTATTCAGTCGAAGAAGACTAAATCAATGCATCAATAGACATAACACAAATATGGAACCAATACCATAGTCGAGTATATTAATGAAAAGAAGGAAGAGCACAACCAAGCTTCGATGTTGCGGTCTCCTCCAACAGGGTTCCAGCAGAGCACGTCTCACAAAGCTCGTCGGGAATTCAGACGGGGCTCTCTCTATGGAATTATCCTTGGTTCTACCTTCTCGATAGCAATTACTTAGCTATAGCATATCTTCTCCAAGTTCAGCTTCTTGGCTATATGTTCAGCTAGCTTTCATAAAGGGAGAAGGCTTGTTTATATAAAGGGAGAGGGAGAGGTTAGGATCCCTATAATCATGGAAGGGAGACCTATCTTCAAGGAGTTTTCCATGGGAGGAGGAAACCACTACCTAAAGAGGGAGATCTGTGGCTCATCAAATTAACCACTTCCTGTGACTCATCCTTCAGGTGGTTAAAGGAAGCTTCCACCTCTAATTTGTTAAAAAACATTCCCAAAAAGGTTGGCGCGGGCACAAAAAAGAGACAGAGAGCCAGCTAGCACGACCTCTAGTGTACATCCTCCACACTAGCGCGAGGGGTGAACTGGCTACCCGTGCCAATGCAAAAACATAGGTTTTTATGGGCTTTCTGAGGAAATGTTCAACATGAGAAATGATGTCCTTATGCAGAAGGATGCAAAGAAGGTGTTTGCAGATTATGACACTGCTCACAGGTCACAGGAAAGACCCTCCAATATGCGGGCGAGGGATTGCAGGGACAGTTTCATATCAACCAATATATAGCATGCCTATGATTCCTTACCCTCAAAATCCACCTGTGTATCATCAACCTCAAATCCATGATTAGATTCCACAGCAGAATCCTTATACTGCTTAGCAAGGACCTCCGTGGTCTACTTCGACCCCATATCCTAGTCCTCAACCCCAATATCAACCGAATTATACTACTTCTAATCCCTATGATATGAATCTTTCAGGACATAATGTATGGGGACAGAATCCTGCTCGGACTGGGTGGAATTTACACACGGGTCCTTATCAAGGACTTCTGATGAATTTTAATACTCAATTAGCATTTCTTGCTATGTTGGAATTACCTGATGTGTCAAAGTTGACAAATGATCCTATTCTTCATAATCTGTATTGGCCTCCGGTTCCGACCAATATTCCTGGTGATTGTCCTAAATTTGAGGGTAAACCTGGTGAAGACCCCCAAATGCATGTTATGACTTACCACTTGTGGTGTTCCTCTAACTCTTGGGTTGATGATTCTATTCGGTTCCGTATTTTCTAGCGAACTATTACTGGTGTCGCTACAAAGTGGTACATTGAGCTGTCTCATGGAGTTTTTCAAGATTTCAATTCCTTAGCTATGGTGTTCCTTACAAATTTCCAATTGTCGGTTCTCTATGAGGCCGGGACGCACCTCCTCAATTCATTGAAACAAGACTGAGCTACTCATATCTCAGATCATATTCATGAGTGGAGGCGACGTCGTCGCATGATCAAGTTTGAAATTCTTGATCAGCTTCTAACTCATTGGTTCACTACCTCCTTTGTCAATCAAATTGCCAAAGACATAGCTATGGGGGCATGTGTAACCAAGGAACAAGCCATTTCTTACGCCCAGTACCTCGATCTTTTGTACTCTCAATCCGACGCTTTATATGATATCTTTCCTGATGCTCCTCGACCTGGAACTTATAAACCTCCAGTGACTTCATCCGTTGACGGTATTATTGGTTATGTATCTCAGACTTCTCAGAAGTCTCCATCTAATTATGGGAAGCAGAAGTCTACTTCTTCCAATAATGTTGCTTCTTAGTCAGTTCTGAATTCTGGCAAGCCCGCAGAAGTGAATGCCGTTCAGGCCAATCCTATGGATAATGCTTCTAAAGGTAAGAAGAAGGGTAAAGGTAAGGCTAAAGTCGATACCACGAAACAGGATTCTTCGAAACCTCGTTTTGCTGATAGTACTCAACGCAAACCAAAGTATCCTTGTTTAATTTGTGACGAAGAGCACTTCACCAAATACTGTCCTCGATGGTCCGAAGTAAGTCAATTCCTCAAAGGCACTCAAGGAGCTCTGGCTATTATTAAAGAACCTTTTCCTACTCAGCAAACTCAGATGGTAGAGAAACCTCAGTCCTCTACCCCATTTGGTTCTCAGGTTTTTATGATGAATGGTTCTGGACCCGTTTCTATTACTACTTGATCGAAATATTATTCTGGTTCACGTCAGGCAACCGGGAAGGGGATCACTGATGGTCTTCCTCCTCCACATGTTTTTTTCCCTCTTGATATTGAGCGACCTAATACTGAATCCATTGTGCGACCACCTTCCAAAGGTTTGCTTCGTAAGTATTCGTATAATCCCAACACCCATGCCGCTCAGAATTACAGTATTGTTGAGGATTTGGCTCAAGCGCCATCCTCAATGTCTGCGTTAGAAGTACTTCAGAGTTGTCCATCACAGAGGAAAGCATTGTTATCCGCGATAGGTTGGGTTTATCCTGTCAATACTAGCTTACTTGCTTTCGATTTAGAGAATTTCGTCCCACGACTTCCACACCAAATTGTGCTCATCATTCAAGTTGGTATAAATGGTTTGAACATTCACCAGGAAGTCGTGGACGAGGGTGCATCTACCTGTGTTATGTCATCTACTTGTTGGAAAGCCATTGGTTCTCCAGCTCTCACTTCATCACCCAATACCATTGAAGCATTTTATGGAAGAGAGTCTAAACCTCTTGGTGTTCTCACTAGTTTACCGATTACATTAGAAGGGAAGACAGTCAATGTCGAAATTGAATTCGTTGATGCTAAACTCAATTATAATCTTCTCCTCGGTCGCAGTTGGACTCACGCAATGCTATATGTTCCGTCCACTCTCTTTCATGTTTTTAAATTCCTGCATGAAGGAAATATTATTACTGTCGATCAATTGTATTTTTTCACTTCTTCTTCCGAGAACAACGTTTAGTATGTGGATAAGATTCCTACTCCCTACGAGAGCGTAGGGCCAGGCCTTTTCAAGGATCCTGCCCTCATGGGTATTTTCCCTCTTGCACCACCAAATACTATTCAGGTCAACATGATTTCTCACACCGATGACCCATGGGTTATCCCTTCCCCTGAACAGATCGATTCTTTCAGAGATTTGATGCCGTTGAGTCTGATTGAAATTGATTATTGTGAACTCATTGCCGCTTCGGATACTCCATATCTTGTTTCTGCTCCTTCGAGCATGTATCTTGACATTTATTCTCAATCCCCTTAGCTTGGTGATTTTGATTCGCTAGATCCTTTGCAAGAAGTGTTTCCTTCCGATGAGGCCATCATGGAAACCAAGTCTCTCGAAGATCTCCCGTGGGATGATAATCATCATCTTTCCTCGTTTCTACCAAGTCTCAGGGCCATGTCTACTTGTCTTGAGCGTTTTTCTTCTCAGGTTCCTTCTCCTCTGCTTCAAATGCATGTTCATATTCATGAATTTTTTTTGGAAGGTAACTTGAGTAACATTACACAGACGATGCCTATTGAAATTTCCGTTAAACCGGGAATTGTTGAGAACATCCATATCAGGGTCACTTATTATTCCGATGAAGTACAATTCGATACTAGCCTTTTTCGCGAATTTCGTGATGTATTTGCGTGGTCCTACGAAGAAATACCCGGCATTGATCCTAGCATTATGGTACATGAAATTCCTACTTACCCCAGTTCGAAACTTGTTCGCCAGCGTCTTCGTCCGGTTCATCCTCAGAAAGCTGTTGCCATTAAAGCCGAAGTGGAAAAGCTTTTAAAAGCCGGTTTCATTTATCTGATTCCCTTGACAGAGTGGGTCTCTAATATTGTTCGTGTAGATAAGAAACAGGGCACTATTCGTGTCTATGTTGACTATCATGATATCAATCGAGCTTGTCCCAAGGATAATTATCCTACTCCCTTCATCGATAAGATCATTGACGACTGTGTCGGGAGCGAGATTTTTTCCCTTATGGATGGTTTTTCTGGTTATAATCAGATAAACATTCTCTCGACTGATCAACACAAGAATTGCTTCATCTGTCCTTGAGGTACCTTTGCATATAAGAAGCTTCCTTTTTGTTTAAAAAATGCTGGGGCCACATTTCAACGCGCAATATCCTACACCTTTCATGATATTCGTCACATTGTGCAACCTTATCTGGATGACCTTCCAGCTCATTCGGCTAAGCGTAGGGATCACCCTGACCATATTCGTCAGATTTTTATTCGTTGTAGACACTATAACATTCGAATTAATCCGCACAAGTGTGTCTTCTGCGTTGATTCCGGTAGACTCTTAGGGTTTATCGTGTCTCAAGATAGAATTTTCCTCGATCCTCTCAAATTTGAGGCTATTATTAATCTCCCCTCTCCTTCCTCATTTGAGGCTAATTTTTTACGTCGTTTTATACCTAACTATGTCGAAGTAGCTAAAGGATTCACACGATTGTTGAAGCAGGGCATTCCGTTTTGTTGGGATGAAATCGGTCAGAAATATTTTCATGCGTTGAAGACATTGCTTGTCAATGCTTCTCTACTTTGCCCTCCAAATTATCATCATGATTTTTCCCTTTATTTAGATGCCGCTTTCAGCACGATTGTGATGGTTTTGGTACAAGATGATGATGACAGTAATGAGCATGTTATTTATTACTTGTCTCGTAACCTTCTTGACCCCGACACTCGTTATGCTCATGTCGAGAAGTTAGCGTTAGCTATAGTTCATGCAATCCAACGTTTTTGTCATTATATTCTCTTATGCATAGTGATGGTGATTTCTGATTGCAACCCCATGACTTACATCTTGCCTCAACAATTGTTGGGGGGAAAATACTCTAAATGGATTATTATCCTCCAAGGGTTTGATTTGGAATTTACTACTGCCAAGTCTAAGAAATCATTAGTTTTTGCTGATTTGCTTTGTTCTCGCCCTTCCGACTCCGCTCCTTTTCGTTTTGAGGAATCCATTTTAGACGATTCGCTTTTCTTGATTAGCACCCTCGATTCGTGGTATGGTGATATCATCATTTATCTCCAGACTTCGTCTTTTAGATTTGAGTTGACGAAGGATGCCCACCGACTCATCCGCCATCAGTCGCAACCTTATCGTATAGTTGGGGATACCATCTATCGTGTCGGAGTAGATTCCATTCTCCGTCAATGTTTGACCCTCGAGGAAGCTGAGAAAGTCCTCAATGAATATCACGGTGGCGCCTATGGCAGTCACATGTCTGGTTATGCTATTGCTCAAAAAATCCTCGTGCTGGTTATTTTTGGCCCTTTATTTTCACAAAATGGTTGCGGTTCGTAAATGCCATGATTGCCAGATTTACCAATGCAAGATGTGTGTGCCACCCGTTCCTCTTCATCCTCTCATTACCATTGGTCCCTTTGCGAAGTGGGGCATCGATTTTATGATGTGTAACCCTCACTCGGCCAGGGGGCATGCTTATATTATCTTAGCCGTGGACTACTTCACCAAATGGGCTAAAGAAATGCCTACACTTGCCACCGATGGTAAGACAACTGCTCAGTTAATATTCAATCACATTATTGCTAGGTTTGGTGTCCCACAAGCCATATTTACCGATCATGGTTCCCATTTTTGGCATTATATGGTGGTGGAGTTGACTTCTAAGTTGGGTCTGCGTCACGACAGTTCAACGCCGTACTACCCTCAAGCCAATGGCCAGGTTGAAGCTGTGAACAAAGTTCTTGTCACTATGCTTCAACGTATGATTGGGATCCATAAATCAAATTAGCATCTCATGTTATTTTCATCTCTTTGGGCATACCAAATCTCAGTTAAGAGTGCAACTGGGTTCACTCCTTTCCAATTGGTCTATGGCCTGGAAGCTACTCTCCTGATTGAATGTGAAATACATTTGCTCAAGTTAGCTGTTGAATTACTGCCGAATACTTCGCCAGAGGAATAACGTCTCCTTTATTTAAAAAGACTGGATGAAACCCGCCGCTTTGCTTCTTTGGTTATCGAAGCATAGAAAAAACGGGTCAAGGCTCATTTTGACCAATTAGTTTCCCCTCGTTCTTTTGTTGAAGGAGATCTCGTCCTCCTGTATGACCAAGCGCATGATAAGATGGGGGCAGGAAAATTTCAACATATGTGGCATGGGCCCTACATCATTAAACGTGTATTGCAGAATGGGGCGTATGAGCTTATTTATTATGAAGTTCATCCTCTTGAACAACCCAGAAATGGGTTGTATCTTACAAAATATTATGCATGAGTCATCCATGTGTAATAGGTGTACATAGGTGTCATTTTCATTTTTTTACATATTTTGGTTTGATGTGCTTTGTGAGCATTTTCCTGCTGATTGGGTCTTCCTTATGGTGCAAATGTCTATTACCCCTTATGTCGGTTTTGCGGATGGTGCTTCCCGCAGTACCAGGAATTTGTCTTCGGCAACTTGGGTAATTTATGATCTTGTTGGTGAGTTGATAGATCTGCAAGGTATTTGTCTAGGACGAGCTACAAACAATGTTGCTGAATATAGCACTATTATTGAGCTATTAACCGAAGCAATCAACCTCGGCATACACACATTTCTTGTAAATCTAGATTCACGGCTTGTCGTTCTGCAACTCAATAGTCATTATTCAATTAGAAATCCGCACATTCTGAGATTGTATTTATGTATTCATTTGCTAGAAATATATTTTGATTTTATTACATATCAGTATATTCCTAGACGAATGAATACATTAACTGATACAGTGGCTAACATTGTATTAGATAGAGATTTGCGTAATTTGTAAAATCATCATCACATGTAAAAGATCCATGTAGGAATATATATATATATATATATATATATATATATATATATATATATATATATATATATATATATATATATATATATATATATATATATATATATATATATATATATATCGCATGTTTGCAGCTGTGTGCATCATAACTTCAAAAAATATATGTGTGTTTATGTTACATCCTGAGACATCACGTCTTCAAAATATGCAGATTAAAATAAAACCTAGGTGTCTAATCAGCATGGTGCTCATGATAACATGTCACTACCTGTACAACCCACCTCAGCAAGCAGTGAATTCGACTGGGCACCCCTACAGTATGTCTCTGGTAGGTGCATGGAACATATTCAAATCGTGCATAGTCTAGGACTCCTCGGTTGATTCCCTCCAGGTTACGCACTATTTCATCTTCCTCGCCACCCTCGCCTTGAGGGTCTAAATCGCGAGGGATTCGCCTCGCTATCGGTGACATGCCTGCGGGTCTCTCTAGGCCAACATCTACAAACACATGGATTTAATGTTAGAACATGCGTAGATAAAAAATCATAATACTCATGAATCTTAAAAAATGAGTCTCACCCAAATCTTCATCCCAATCCTCTCCCTCCGGAAGTGGGAGGTCCGGATCTTCAGTGAAATATGTACTAGAGTAGGGCCAGTCCTCCACAACAATCAGTTGTCGATGGATCCAATCAAAGAATTCCGGTCTCTAGGACATCTGTTGACCGCCCCCTGCCCTTGGCATTAGAGCTGCCCATTGGGCCATCCGTGGTTCTCTCGCTAGTGGTGTTGGGACTATGGCCTCCTGTCACTAGAAAATGGGTAGTCGTTCCAAGAAGAACAATACCAGAATAGATCCATAACCAAATTTCTTTAATTTGGTATTCTTGCATTTTTTTAGCTGGAATTTCATATTTATTGTCACGACCTCTGCCCAGTTGTAGATGGTCGGTGCCAAGAAGTCTACAGCAAGAAGCAACTATGTATTTGTTGCTTCGTGCAGTGCTTGTGATCCCGCAACTCGTGTGATGGTATGTAGCATTACTCTGAGTGTCAAGTCTAGGATAGTCTGGATATCAACTTTCCCACTGCCTGATTCTTTTCGTGCTCCTAGACATACCCTGTCTATCACCATGGTCATGTTTTCCATGTATGGCCAAGTGCCGGTTAGGATTTGTGCTACTCCCCTCCACAATAATCCTGTTATGAAATAGACATCAGAGACTTCAATCTCAAGTTATTGATCCCGAAGGATGAACTTCTCTTGATTTTCGTCCCATATGTTGATCGTATACTGCAATAACTCTGGTTGGGGTCGGAGACATGACATTAGGAAGAATTTTTTCAGACCATAATTTCTGAGAGCTTCCATGAATCTATCATTTTCCATGGCAAGCTCGTCTTCTTCGCTATGTTCTCGTTATTTCCATTCTATGACCATTTTTCCTCTTTCTACCTGCAAACACATTCATATGAGTGGTATTAGCTATTTTTGAACCTTAAATTTGTGAATAATTGGGGTATTTGATTAAACATTTTACATGAGAATGGTTTGCGCAACTGTTTTCCAATCAGTCGCGCCAATGGGCGTGCCCTAGTATAGAAAATTGGGTGGTTGGCGTGACTCCGTGCCGACCGTCGTGCCCTAATATTTACATTTTCTCCTGCAGAATTCAAGATTGGAAATTGCAAAATGTAAGAAATGACTTAAAATGACAAGAGGGATCTTGGCTCTTACCTGGAACTAACGGATTTGAGACTGGTCTGTTGGATTGACCGCTATTGTCGCCAAAATATTGCACATTGAAATGGGTAACTATTGCTCCACAAGAGGTAAAAAGTGGAAAGTAATTATTTTTACCATTTTTGGCATTTTATAACTTTTTCACAACCCTAATTAGGTTTTAAGACATATTTTTTGATTATTTTATGATATTATTTTCGAGAAATGGGTTTTACATGTGTCTCTTGTGCAACAACAGGTTTTGATGTGACATTGATGAAGTAACGAGTTATATTTTATACTTTTTTGGACTCGGTAAAAACACGAAAAAGTCACTACTGGAGTCGTCTTTCAGCTCTTTTATGACTCTCTCAAACTGACAATATTTCCGAGACTCTTGTCTTTTCGGACTAGTTAAATGGCTGCGAAACGATATCTTCCCAGTATAGGTTTACCCCTTTTTCGGGCTGGGATAGATTATTTACGAAAAAGGAATACCTTAGTCTATCACGACTAAGAGGTTCTCATAGACAAATTTTTTTACCTTTTCAGATCTGCGAGACTACCTACGAAAAGGGATTGTTGGAGTTTTATTTTCCACCTTCTTTTCAAACTCTCTGTTATTGCCTAAATCTACCTCAGGCTGAAAAAAGGCAGAGTCTAGGGTAACATCAAACCACGCTCAGTCTGGTAGCTAGCCCTACCAGATCAGGAGAGGGCTCTCTCCAGGTCAATCTCAGCAAAAATAATCAATAGGGCTTGAGATGACTTGAAATAACAGCTAATTTTAGGCTAGGTATATAAGTAAAGAGTTTGATTGTGTTTTTGGGGGTTTTTGTTGGAATCAAAGGGGAAGGCAGTTTTGGGTGCGGGGATGAGGCCTAGTTTTTGCAGAGTTCTGATTTGGGCAAGGAAGGAAATTGTTTTGATGCTTTATATTTAATGAATGGATGGTTCAGACCGGTGAGGAGCTGAAGAGGGCAAGAGGCTGTCAAGAATCCTCTTCAAATAGATGAAAACATGGAAAATTAAACAAAACTGAAGGTAGAGCAAAGCAATCTAATGAATTCTACCTTTATAACTTGTTTGTTTAATTTAAGAAGAAAGGAGAAGGGAAATGATACACATAAACATCAGTGAACTTAAAATTACATAGAGAAAAACACCATCAAAACACAGAGCCACATGGATCTGAAAGAGTGCTGCAAACCCTGGTCTATTCCTTTGCCAAAATTGCAGAGATGAAATGTACAATGAAGTGCCAAGCAATCCCAAATGTCCAACAGTGAAAATGACTGAAGAAATACAAGATATAGCCATGCCTAACTAATTCCCATGCCTCTAGGGGTCAAGCTCATCATTCTAGGAGCTGTTTCAACCATATCTAAACTAAGAACTGGAAAATAGGCAATGAAACAACTTGCCTCTATATGATAGGAAACTGATTCATTCACTTACATTTCACTTTTTGGTGAATGAATCCACTAATATGAGTAAAAATGTGCCAAAATTACATCATGGTCATGAAATTACATCAATTTACATCAAGAGTTACATGAAAAAGTCAAACTAGCCAAAACTAGGCGAAATTCTGAGCTGCTGAGTGAAAAATAGCCCAAATTTCTCCATGCGCCGCGCCTGAAATATCTATGCGTAGCACAAGTTTGAGGCTGATTTTAAGGGCCTTCCTGAAGTCCAAATTGAGTGCAGGATAGCTTGTTGGAAATCCCTGCCTGTCTACTTTCCAACCCAAGTGGAATTTCTAGATTTTGTTGCCATTTTCCCCTCCAAAAATCAAATCTCCCAACACTGCTTCCTGTGTGTGTGAAAAGTGGCAGAAAGGCCATTTTTAGGGTGTTTTTGACCCTTTAGGCAACCCAGAACTTGATGAAATCCTTAGGTAATCCATAGGAATGCATAAATTTTGACGAAAAATTCAGAAATGCAAAGTTTTCCTCCTGAAGAGCTGCCAATTATAAGCGCACGCCAAGTGGCACTACGCATCGGGCAGGAAAATCTGTTTTGAGACCAAAAAATTCAAAATTGACAAAATTTTTCCCAAATTTCTTGAAATTTGGGCTGAAGGTCCCTCATCAAGCACTATGCTAGGCCAAAGAAGCTTCAGCCAAAATTTGGAGCCTATAATGCCTTTTGCGACGTTTTAGTGCCCTCCTTAGCCTCACCTTGAGGATCTTGATCCTCGCTTTGCAAACATGATTGCGTGCCCAATAATGGTTCTTCATGTGCCTGAGCATGTTATTTTCCTTGTTTTCCTTCTCCAACAACTTCTCAAGATGAATGTTGACCCTCTCAAGCCAAGTATCTCTATTAGCCTCAATCTCCCGCTCAATGGGTGTCATCTCGGTTGGGCTTCTTCAAGCAGCTTGCCGGTTCTCACAGATGTTTTGCAACTCCATGATTGTCTGTTGATCCTCCAACTGTTTGTTCCGCTGCTCCAGATAGTTTATGATCCATTTAGCTCTTTGCAATTTGTCGGTCAATGTGTCTATCTTAGCCTTCTGCTCTTGAATGATTTCTCTCAACTTTGAGCTTGGAAAGCTCAAATCCTCATCAATAAATATGAAATCAGTATCCTCGCCTCCTGAAGGGCCTTCATCCTGCATAGTCCTCTTACCTCTATCCTATAACTGCACCTATGCTGCTGATGACGGCAATGAGACCCCTTCCACCCTGGGTGGAGATAGTACTCATCGGGCTGCTGCAAACAATACTCTGGTGCCCTTCTGATAAGTGACATATACTGGCACACCGATAGGCTCTGTCTCGTGACCTTCAGGCTGATGTGAAGGTTCACTTGGCTCATGAACAACCTCGGGAGGAACCTGAGGAACTGTGAAGAAATCACAGGAAATGAAATCCTCCCATGAAATGCCCTGAAATCCAAGCTGATGTACAACCATGATCTTGATGAGTGCATAGTGATAAATAATGTTGTACTGCTGCTCGGGAGTTTTCTTCTGCAAAAGCATGGTCATCCTCTCGATGTTCCGGCACATGAAATAAGGTATGTTAATCATCCTCACTCTAGTGAAATGTATCAATAACCTGATGTGGTATGCATAGAGGCGTGAGAACCGGCCCTCACAACTGAAGTATCTAATAATAAGTTTCATCAAAGGCGCATAGGATTCCTTTAGGAACTGGAATGGGAATACCCTACTGAGCTGTCTCACATAGCTAGGCCTGATGTATGGTTCATAATCCACTCTGTCCACCTGCTATCTTTTGTTCCACTGTTCACCCACATTCAGTATCCCGGTTGCTTGAGAAATGGTTTCCGGTGTCAAGGTGAAATTTACACCAGCAAGAGTTACCTGACCATCATGAAAATGTAATACAAACAACCGAGCCAACTCCTGATGATGTTGTATCCGAGAAATCATTTCACAGTACTGATAGCATGACTGCTCTCGAAAACATGCCATCGCAAGTGGGCAGGCCTGCAATTGAGTCAATGAGGTGGGCTCTTCTCTCACATGTTTTCCACCTTTACGAGGCCTTCTCGGTGCATGTAGCTCAGTGGTAGAATCACTATCTCTGTCATATGATGTGTTAGTGTCTGTCTCCATGGTACTCAAGGTTAATGCAAGGTGTATGTTGGCTTGTATGAGATGAAAATGAGAATTTGGGTGTTTTTTGTTTTAATGCCAAATATGTGTCGAAGGAGAGGGACCATGGGAAAAATAGGATAGTAGGAACAATGAAGTCTTGTCAAGTGGTATTTTGCCTTTTGAAAGCTTTTGATTTGACAAACTTGGGGATAAGGGACATCCACTGAATTTTTAGGATTATTGGGGTTTTGGGAATTTTACAAGTGAAATGGGAAAGGGAGAATGAAAATGAAATGACTTGGGATGGGGAAATAGGGCATGAGATGATATGAGTGGTTTGGAATATAAGGGAATAGGGGATTAAAAATGATGATAAGATTACAGTGAGGGAGAAATAAACAAGGTGGGAGAAATGGAGTATTTGGCACCAAATTTACCTTTAAAACACCAATTCAAAACCCTAAGGAGCAGTTTTAAACAAGGTGATAGGGTTTATGGTTTCGACATTCAAATTATCATATTCCATTTCAAACTACACCAAACAATGATTAATGGAAATTGAAATATTTCATAAACTTACTCGGAGCATAGGAGGTTGAGTCAATTTGAATTTTATGGAGCAGTGGCAAAAAGTTTGTTTGTCAGCCCTGTGCGCCGCGATAGTGGCCCAGTGCACCGCGACTGGTGTATGTGCCGTGCCTGTTCAGAAATACATTGTGAAGAATGGCCCTATGTACCGCGTTCGTTATGTGCGCTGCGACCTCCACCCAATGCGCCACGCAGGTAAACTCTCCCACAGTTCTGGCTTTCAAAAACTATTTCGCCCTTCCAGGGTTTAACTCGGCTCTTTGATGACTTTGTTTGCAAATGGATTTTTTAAACAACAATAATATCTTATATATCACAAAATTTGATTTTATGATTTGAAAAAACCCACTTTCTAATGTTTTAACTTTGACATTTTTCACACAAACTCTGTTTTTGCTTGTTTCCTTTGATTTTTTGAACTGATGATGAATCTCTTGTCTATTTTTTGCAGGGATAGCTGGCATGGGATTTTGGCAAAGGCGACTAGGGCTGCGCCTGAAGAAATTCAAAACTGAAACAACTTTGAAAATTACATTACATTTATTACAAAGGATGAAATTGATGATTTTTCTTCAAAACAGAGTTTTGAAGAAGAATCATTATCAAGCATTGCAATGATGAAATTTTTGCAATGAAAACTTATTTCGAACCTCCCTCATGTGCCTACTGACATTATTATACATTCTAATAGATGAAACCCAAGACCTAATGAGGTTTAAAACCCTAAAATGACTCTTTGGCAAACATGACTTTAAATGACTTTAAGATTGATTTTGATAAACAGACACGGAATAGCAAGTACATGACATGAGGGATATAAGAGAAGAGACCTTTCCGTCAGATGATCCATGCTCCTAATGGAATGCATATGAATGAACTAAATGAGACACCTAAAATGAAATGCAACAAAAGAGCTTTTGATCTCTGACGGAGGGATGAAGATACCGACTCTAACATTGGCTCCAATGGGGATGGTAGCTCCTGGGAGGTGCCAAGAACTACAGATTTCTGGGAGAGTAGGCAGTGCCTTCATCCATTGGGCTATGGAGTCCATAACTTCAGAAAATTAACACAAGACTCTTGACTCATTTATTGACTGAAAATTTGACTCAAACTGACTCAATTTTGAAACTGAAATGACTGAAAAACCTGACTCAACAAACTCAAACCAAAGCTGAAATCAATCTTCAGAATTATAGACTTCACTTCGGGCCCCAAACTGAAGAAAATATCACAGCACAAAATTGCAATGAAACTGAAATAAACGGTATATACAGTGACAATGTAAACAACAGAAAACATCTCAGAAATGATACCGCTTGAGCAACTGACCATTGACCGTCCCTTCTGGAAAGTCTTCCCCGTTCATCTCTTTCAGAAGCAAAGCATTCTGACCCTGATATGCAGCAATTTTAAAGGGTCCTTTCCAGAGATTTTCAAACTTACCGTGCTTACCCTTTTCCTCATTTCTTGCATCCCATTTCAACACCACTTCTTCTAATTGGAATTTGTCCGCCTTTGCTTTTCTGTCATAGATTTTCTTAATTCTCTCCTGCAGCTTGAATGTGTTTTGGAAAAATTCTTCTCTCGTCTGCTGCAAATGGATCATTTGATTTATTCTTCTTTGCATATGATCATATTCACTACCAGATTCCTGTAGAAGTTTGACCACTGGAACTGTGAGAGAGGTAGGAAACATTGTATCAACTCCATAAACTAACTCAAAATGGGACATGCCAATGGCTTTCTTCTGACTCACTCGATCTGCCCAAAGTGCATTGACTAACTTCTTATGCCAACTTTTCTTGTTTATTTCCAACAAATTTTTAATGATGTTGAACAAAGATTTGTTGGAAGACTCCGCCAATCCATTTCCTTGTGGATGATAAGCGGTTGAGTGTCCCAAAATGATTTTATACTTGTCACAAAACTCAATCATCTTTTTTGATCTGAAAGTTGTTGCGTTATCAGTGATTAACTTATTTGGGCAACCAAAATGAGACAAAATGTTATTCTCAAGGAAAGAAATTATTACCAAATCTGTAGCTTGCCTGGTGGGAATCACTTCAATCCATTTTGTGAAATAACCTGTCGCTGTGAGGATCCACCTATGCTGAGCTGAAGAAGCGGGATGGATCTCGCCAATGAAATCCAAACCCCACTGCTGAAAAGGAGCACTTACCTCAATGGGCTTAAGCGGCAAAGGCTACAATTTCTGCCTCCCTTCAAAAATCTGACATTCATGACAGATTTTGACAGTCTTATACACATCAGCAAAAAGTGTGGGCCAATAATATCCCGCTCTCAAAATCTTATTTGCCGTTGTTTTCCAAAAAAGGTGACCCCCACAATCTCCCTTATGAAAATCCTCCATAACCTGCTTTGCTTCTTCTTCCACCAAACATTTTAACAAAACCCCACCGAGATCTTTCCAATAGAGTGAATCATTCAAAATACAAAACTTAGCAGCCTTCAATTTCAGAGTTCTACTTTTGTTTCTAGCCATACCGGGAGGTGGTGACAAATTTTGGAGCACATATACAATATCTGAATACCAAGGAGAAAGCACAAAGATTTCTGATACCTGAACTGATGAACTTTCCTCATTATCCTCGGATAAGATTGATGTCCAAGGCATGCAAATTCGATTCAGCCATTAGCTTAGCCAGCCCTTGTCCTTTGATAAGCTTTGTAGGCTTTATCTCCACATCATACTCCAACAAGGCAGCAATCCATTTGCCTCGTCTCCCTTCTGGATCTGTTTGTACTAAAACATCCTTAACAGTAGCATTAGGAACATAAGCAAGAATATGAGAATGAGGAATATATACTCGAAAATATTTCAATGCTTTCACAAGAGCAAGAGCTTGCTTTTCAATGATGTTATATTTTAAGGCTGCATCTCTTATGGTACGGCTGAAAAAAGCAATTGGTTTTTCATGCTGATCTCTTTTCTGCATTAATACTGCTGCCATAGTATGCTCCGAAGCAAATGAAAACAAAATAAAATCCTGAGTATAGTCCGGGCTGATCAAAACCGGAGCTGAAGAAAGAGCCAATTTTACTAAATTAAAAGACTTTACTGCCTCCTCAGTCCACTTCACTTCATTGTCTTTCTTAAGCATGTTTGTAATCTCTCTTAGATGTTCGGCAAGATTAGGCACAAAGCGGCGTAAGAAATTCATCTTACCATTGAAGGATTGAATCTCCTTTTTGTTCCGGGGAATATCAATTTGCTAAATAGCTTCAACTTGAGCTGGGTCAATACGGATGCCATCCTTTGATATTATGTGACCAAGAACTTTGCCCTCATCCATGGCAAACAAACTCTTCTTCAGATTGAGTGACACACCATACTTTCTGCATCGCTGAAAAACAATCTTCAAATGGTAAAGGCGCTCTTCATCAGAATTGGAAAAGACTGTCAAATCATCAAGATACACAACTAAAAAAACATATTTCTCATTTGCAAATGCCATATCCATTGTGCGCTGAAATGTTGCACCAGCATTCTTCAAACTGAAAGGCATTTTAGTGTAATGGAAAGTTCCCCATGGAGTGGTGAACGCTGTTTTGTCTCTATCATCTTCATGGACCAGAATTTGGTTATACCTAGAATAACCATAGAGTAGCGACATACAATATGCTCCAACTACTCGCTGAAGTATGTGATCCATTTTGGGCAATGGATAATTGTATTTCAAAGAAACCTTGTTCAGATTCCTAAAATCAATGCACAAATGAATATCACCTGTCTTCTTGCGGACGGGCACCAAATTGGAAATCCAATCTGAAAATCTTATAGGAACAATGATACCAGCCTTGTATAATTGTTTCACCTCCTTTTCAATCGAGGGCAACAACTTCAGATTTATCCTTCTCAACTTCTGCCTGACGGGCTTTTGATTCGGCTTGATAGGAATGGTGTGATGAATAATGTTTGTATCATACGTCTTCAAATATGAATAGTCCCAAGCAAATACATCAACAAAAGAAGACAATAAACTAACATATTTCACTTTTACCTTCGGTGGCAATGCTTTGGACAATTTCACCATCTTTGGATTTTCAGCTGATCCAATGTTCACGTCTTCAACTCGCTTTCGGTTGGCCGCAAGGTTGGTTTTCTAGCTACGTAATCTTGATCAAAAAGCTCTTCTAAAGGTATCAAACCTTTAGGAATGACATTATCTTTCAGCTGCAATACTTCCATCTGATTTATTTGCACATCAGCCTCACCATCATCATGCTCCATATCGATTGAAGTATCTTTGAATTTGCCTTCATTTTGCAGAAATTCATCAATCTCATCATCATCTTGGAATACTTGCCAATACCTTTGATTGTCTGGGATAGTTGGATGATGTTTCACATGAATTTTAAACTTGTTACTTGAGTTCATCAGAATCTTCAAATTACTTGCTGCCTTTGCAAGTGCATTTGCAATACCATTCTGAATACGAGGGATACAAGTCAAAGTATAGTCTGAAAACAATTTCAAGATATCAAGAACTACATTTCGGTAAGCCCGCATTCGAGGATGCTTAGCTTGGAATTCACCCTTCACTTGCTTGATTACCAACTCAGAGTCACCATATACCGCAATTCTCTTAGCATTCAACTTTCTAAGAATTTTCAGACCAACAATCAAAGCTTCATATTCTGCCTCATTATTCGAACAATAAAATGCTAATTTATAAGAGCAGACCCTTACATTACTCGGTACCTTATTTAGGGCGGAAAAAGGGCGACCCAAATGCCGATTCCAGCACCATCACTTCCTATTGCACCATCGAAATCCATAGTCCATAAACCATCTTCATCTTCTTCCAAGTGCTGAAATTCTGTTCGCTCTGTTATTTCTGCTTGCTGTCCATCAACTTTCTGCTTCTGTTGGAAGGCTGATTGCTCAACGGAACTTTCAATTTCTTGTCTCTCTTTCTTCAAAACTTCTCTGAAATTTTTTGTGATCTCCATAATGTCCTCTGCTTCAACTAACTAACTATTTACATCATTGAAACTATCTGAATACAAAACAAATGACTCTAAATATGTATGTACATAATTAATCAGATGATTTACCGGTTTCTCCTTGTTGGTAATCATATACTTCATCTTTTTCTCCTGATATAATCTTCTCATCTGACCAAACACAGGAATGGTAGCATAGGAGAAATCAAGCTGCAATTCTCCCTTCAGTTTCACTCCCCAAGATCTGGAAAGAAGCATGCCAAATCTAGGAGGAATATCCGCCACAACCACATCCATCAAAACATTCTTGGTCAGAATCTGATCTAAACTAACCACCAAATCTTTTATAATCCCAATGCATCTTACTCTACTGGAATTGAAAGAACAAATATCATGATATTTTCTAGTGATGTCCAATCCCAATTTTTCCATGATTTCCCTCGGCATGAGATTATGATAAGCTCCAAAATCAAACATGGCATTATGTAACACAAAATCATGCAATCTAAGGCTGATATAAAAAGGAGGCACATCACTATCGGGAGAATCACCATCCAATGCTGGTCTAAATATCAACTCAAGTTGATCATCTTCCACATTCACCATATTAGACATTGGATCGAAATTCAGAATTTTAGATACCTGACCCTTATAGCTGCTATTTCTCATTAACTCAGTCAAAGGAATGGAAAATTTTAACTTAGCTATTTCACTCTCTAAGTTAAAAACTGAAGTTTTTTCTACCTCTTTGGCTGGAACATCCTTCTTTTGAACTTTCTCCCTCGATACAATTGGCTGATTAGATCTTTCATTTACTGATGGAGACTTGCTAGTAGCGGGATCAACTACCTCTTTTCCCTTCTTCTGTGCAATGGGTGCATCATTCTTTGGTGCTGAAACTTCCTTTCTCTTTGATCTGAAGTAGAAGCCTCTTCCTTTATTGCGACTTTCTTTTCAGCTCTCAATCTAGCTCTCTTGTCATTCAAATTAGCTTCAACACTCACTGCAATTTTCTGCATGTCCTCCAAAGTGGCCAGATCTTTTTATCTTAATTGATAGGCCATGTCCGGATCAAAACCATCTGGAAACTTAAGCAAAGATAATTTCCTAGATGGCCTTAAATCATCAGGAATTGCATTGTAAACCGCATTAAATCTAATACAATAGTCTTGGACTGACTCACCTACGTTGTGCTTGATATTGGTATATTCAAAAGTGATCTGAAGAGGATTTTTCTTTGCTTCCCATCGATCTAAGAATTGTCTCTGTAGCTCAGCCAATGTAGCAATACTTCTAGGCTGCAAAGCTCTGAACCACTTTCTTACTTCACCTCCAAAGGTCTGCACAAACAATATCATGGTCACATTTTCTGCATCAATCTCATGAAGATCAAAGAAGTCTGCCATTCTATCAATATTTTGCTGAGCAGTGACACTTTGAGGAGTGCCATCAAACAATGGGGTCTTACTTTGATAATTAGCGGGCATAGCATCCAAATTTTGAGGCAACACAAGGGGTGCGAATCTAGCAGCCATTGCTCTTGGTGGATTTATAACCGATCTCGGAGATGTAGGAGGAGTAGGAGTAGTATATGTATGAGGTTTATGTGGTGTGGATGGAGGCGATACTACTGCAGATTGTTGATCAGGGGTAGAAGGTTGTACGAGAATGGTAGGAATGAAAGGAGGCTCGATATGAAATTGTGAAACAGAAGTAACTGCTGATGGCCCAAGTGTTTCAGATGCAGATTCTATGAATTCGAGAATGTTTGTTGCCATAATGGAGTTTTGAATTTTCAAGATGTAACTATCAATGGATCTATTAGCCTGTTCAATTTCAAGATACTTGATAAACTCAGGATTTATGACAGTAGAACCAATAGCACTTTCAGACTTAGACTCAAACAACGATAACTCAAATTGTTCGTCAAATTCAAGATCTTCAAGGAATTCAAACACAGAGGGGCATGAATGAGATTTGAATAGAGGAATCATGGGACTTTCTCGACAAAGGATTCTTGAAATCAGATTGGGATTCTCATACACTGGAGGTGGATCGGGATCCGGATTTGCTCTAGTATGTCTTCTGGAAGCCAGTGTGTTGGATTAATTTCAAAAATCAAAGGGACAAAACCAACTTGTTCAGCCTATCAAATTCTAGACTCATCACCCAAAAGTCCAGAACGATCTGATGTAATGGGGAAATTCACAAGTCAAGTGTCACGTTTACAAACTAGACCGGAGATTGACTGAAGCAACGTTTATCTACTTTCGCTAATGCAAAGAAAGAGCGTTTCGAAGGCTACCTGGCATAACTTTAGGCTCCGTCTGTAGCTTATAAAACAAATAACACCAAAAAGCAAACCATTTTTCCCCAGTATGGTCGCCACTATGTTATTGCCTAAATCTACCTCAGGCTGAAGGAAGGTAGAGTCTAGGGTAACATCAAACCACGCTTAGTCTGGTAGTTAGCCCTACCAGATCAAGAGAGGGCTCTCTCCGGGTCAATCTCAGCAAAAATAATCAATAGGGTTTGAGATGACTTGAAATAACAGCTAATTTTAGGCTAGGTATATAAGTAAAGAGTTTGATTGTGTTTTTGGGGGTTTTTGTTGGAATCAAAGGGGAAGGCAGTTTTGGGTGCGGGGATGAGGCCTAGTTTTTGCAGAGTTCTGATTTGGGCAAGGAAGGAAATTGTTTTGATGCTTTATATTTAATGAATGGATGGTTCAGACCGGTGAGGAGCTGAAGAGGGCAAGAGGCTGTCAAGAATCCTCTTCAAATAGATGAAAACATGGAAAATTAAACAAAACTGAAGGCAGAGCAAAGCAATCTAATGAATTATACCTTTATAACTTGTTTGTTTAATTTAAGAAGAAAGGAGAAGGGAAATGATACACATAAACATCAGTGAACTTAAAATTACATAGAGAAAAACACCATCAAAACACAGAGCCACATGGATCTGAAAGAGTGCTGCAAACCCTGGTCTATTCCTTTGCCAAAATTGCAGAGATGAAATGTACAATGAAGTGCCAAGCAATCCCAAATGTCCAACAGTGAAAATGACTGAAGAAATACAAGATATAGCCATGCATAACTAATTCCCATGCCTCTAGGGGTCAAGCTCATCATTCTAGGAGCTGTTTCAACCATATCTAAACTAAGAACTGGAAAATAGGCAATGAAACAACTTGCCTCTATATGATAGGAAACTGATTCATTCACTTACATTTCACTTTTTGGTGAATGAATCCACTAAGATAAGTAAAAATGTGCCAAAATTACATCATGGTCATGAAATTACATCAAGTTACATCAAGAGTTACATGAAAAAGTCAAACTAGCCAAAACTAGGCGAAATTCTGAGCTGCTGAGTGAAAAATAGCCCAAATTTCTCTATGCGTCGTGCCTGAAATCTCTATGCGTAGCACAAGTTTGAGGCTGATTTTGAGGGCCTTCCCGAAGTCCAAATTGAGTGCAGGATAGCTCATTGGAAAGCCCTGTCTGTCTACTTTCAAACCGAAGTGGAATTTATGGATTTGGTTTCCATTTTTCCCTCCAAAAATCAAATCTTCCAACACTGCTTCTTGTGTGTGTGAAAAGTGGCAGAAAGGCCATTTCTAGGTGTTTTTGACCATTTAGGAAACCCAGAACTTGATGAAATCCTTAGGTAATCCATAGGAATGCATAAATTTTGACGAAAAATCCAGAAATGCAAATTTTTCCTCCTGAAGAGCTACCAATTATAAGCGCGCGCCAAGTGGCGCTATGCGTCGGGCAGGAAAATCTGTTTTGAGACCAAAAAATTCAAAATTGACAAAATTTTTCCCAAATTTCTTGAAATTTGAGCTGAAGGTCCCTCATCAAGCACTATGCTGGGCCAAAGAAGCTTCAACCAAAATTTGGAGCCTATCATGCCTTTTGCGACGTTTTAGTGCCCTCCTTAGCCTCGCCTTCAGGATCTTGATCCTCGCTTTGCAAACATGATTGCGCGCCCAATAATGGTTCTTCATGTGCCTGAGCATGTTATTTTCCTTGTTTTCCTTCTCCAACAGCTTCTCAAGATGAATTTTTACCCTCTCAAGCCAAGTCTCTCTATCAGCCTCAATCTCCCGCTCAATGGGTGTCATCTCGGTTGGGCTTCTTCGAGCAGCTTGCCGGTTCTCACGGATGTTTTGAAACTCCATGATTGTCTGCGGATCCTCCAATTGTTTGTTCCGCTACTCCAGATAGTTTATGATCCATTGAGCTCTTTGCAATTTGTTGGTCAATGTGTCTATCTCAACCTTCTGCCCCTGAATGACTTCTCTCAAATTTGAGCTTGGAGAGCTCAAATCCTCATCAATGAATATGAAATTAGTTTCCTGGCCTCCTGAAGGTTCTTCATCATGCATAGGTCTCTTACCTCTATCCTGTACCTGCACCTGTGCTTCTGATGACAGCAACAAGACCCCTTCCACCCCGGGTGGAGATAGTACTCGTCGGGCTGCTGCAAACAATACTCTGGTGCCCCTCTGATAAGTGACATATACTGGCACACCGATAGGCTCTGTCTCGTGACCTTCAGGCTGATGTGAAGGTTCACCTGGCTCATGAAAAACCTCGGGAGGAACCTGAGGAACTGTGAAGAAATCACGGGAAATGAAATCCTCCCATGAAATGCCCTGAAATCCAAGCTGATGTACAACCACGATCTTGATGAGTACATACTAATAAATACTGTTGTACTGTTGCTCAGGAGTTTTCTTCTGCAAAAGCATGGTCATCCTCTCGATGTTTTGGCACATGAAATAAGGTGTGTTCATCATCCTCACTCTAGTGAAATGCATCAATAACCTGATATGGTATGCATAGAGGCGTGAGAACCGGCTCTCACAATTGAAGTATCTGATAATAAGTTTCATCAAAGGCGCATAGGATTCCTTTAGGAACCGGCTCTAGGCCTGATGTATGGTTCATAATGCACTCTGTCCACCTGCTGTCTTTTGTTCCACTGTTCACCCACATTCGGTATCCCGGTTGCTTGAGAAATGGTTTCCGGTGTCAAGGTGAAATTTACACCAGCAAGAGTTACCTGACCATCATGAAAATTTAATACAAACAACTGAGCCAACTCCTGATGATGTTGTATCCGAGAAATCATTTCACAGTACTGATAGCATGACTGCTCTCGAAAACATGCCATGGCAAGTGGGCAGTCTTGCAATTGAGTCAATGAGGTGGGCTCCTCTCTCACATGTTTGCCACCTTTACGAGGCCTTCTCGGTGCATGTAGCTCAGTGGTAGAATCACTATCTCTGTCATATGATGTGTTAGTGTCTGTCTCCATGTAACTCAAGGTTAATGCAAGGTGTATGTTGGCTTGTATGAGATGAAAATGAGAATTTGGGTGTTTTTTGTTTTAATGCCAAATATGTGTTGAAGGAGAGGGACTGTGGGAAAAATAGGACAGTAGGAACACTGAAGTCTTGTCAAGTGGTATTTTTCCTTTTGAAATATTTTGATTTTAAAAACTTGGGGATAAGGGACAACCACTGAATTTTTAGGATTCTTAGGGTTTTGGGAATTTTACAAGTGAAATGGGAAAGGGAGAATGAAAATGAAATGACTTGGGATGGGGAAATAGGGCATGAGATGATATGAGTGGTTTGGAATATAAGGGAATAATGGATTAACAGTGATGATAGGATTACAGTGAGGGAGAAATAAACAAGGTGGGAGAAATGGAGTATTTGGCACCAAAGTTACCTTTAAAACACCAATTCAAAACCCTAAGGAGAAGTTTTAAACAAGGTGATAGGGTTTATGGTTTCGAAATTCAAATTATCATATTCCCTTTCAAACTACACCAAACACTGATTAATGGCAATTGCAAGATTTCATAAACTTACTCGGAGCGTAGGACGTTGAGTCAATTTGAATTTTATGGAGCAGTGGCAAAAATTTTGTTTGTCGGCCCTGTGCGTCGCGATAGTGGCCCAGTGCGCCGCGACTGGTGTATGCGCCGCGCCCATTCATAAATACACTGTGAAGAACGGCCCTATGCGCCGCGTTCGTTATGTGCACCGCGACCTCCACCCAATGCGCCGCGTAGGTAAACTCTCCCACAGTTCCGGCTTTCAAAAAATATTTCGCCCTTCCAGGGTTTAACTCGGCTCTTTGATGACTTTGTTTGCAAATGGATTTTTTAAACACCAATAATATCTTATATATCACAGACTTTGATTTTATGATTTGAAAAAACCCACTTTCTAATGTTTGAACTTTGACATTTTTCACACAAACTCTATTTTTGATTGTTTCCATTGATTTTTTGAACTGATGATGAATCTCTTGTCTATTTTTTGCAGGGATAGCTGGCATGGGATTTTGGCAAAGGTGACTAGGGCTGCGCCTGAAGAACTTCACAACTGAAACAACTTTGAAAATTACATTACATTTATTACAAAGGATGAAATTGACGATTTTTCCTCAAAACAGAGTTTTGAAGAAAAATCATTATCAAGCATTGCGATGATGAAATTTTTGCAATGAAAACTTATTTCGAACCTCCCTCATGTGCCTGCTGACATTATTATACATTCTAATAGATGAAACCCAAGACCTAATGAGGTTTAAAAACCTAAAATGACTCTTTGGAAAACATGATTGTAAATGACTTTAAGATTGATTTTGATAAACAGACACGAACCAACAGGTACATGACATGAGGGATATAAGAGAAGAGACCTTTCTGTCAGATGATCCATGCTCCTAATGGAATGCAGATGACTGAACTGAATGAGACACCTAAAATGAAATGCAATGAAAGAGATTTTGATCTCTGATGGAGGGATGAAGATACCGACTCTAACACT